>CM024763.1:127448003-127859077 GCA_014218235.1 Colocasia esculenta | reverse complement strand
CTGAAAGTCGTTATCAGTGACCGAATTAATTCGGTCACTGTTTAGTCCCTAACTTAGTGACCGAATTAATTCGGTCACTGTTCGGTCACTAATTTAGGGGCCGCTCATCCTCGTGCTCGTCTCCTCCCACGCCACCCGATGAAGGAACCTACAATACATATATAACAATAATAAGTTAAAATTAAATACTATTATAAGTAATAAATTATTTTAAGTTAAAATTAAATACTATTATAAACAATAAATTATTTAAATTTATATATTTTTATTCACTCACTTTAGGTCAATATTTTGGTCACACTATATATTTTAGTCATACTTAAGATGAATTTGAGCGTCGAGCTCAAATCGGGAGTCCGAATTGAACTCTGTTAGTTTCCACAAGTCACAACCATCGCCCCGACCATGCTGGAACAAACCAGATGTCAATCAGATTAGTATTTCTAATTTTGGACCCCCAAACCTAAGTTTTTTATTTTTAAACTAAACTAACTTGCTTAATGTGAATTTGAGCGTCGAGCTCAAATCGGGAGTCGAAATTGAACTCAGTTAGTTTCCACAAGTCACACTCATCGTCTCGACCGTGCTGGAACAAACCAGAGGCCATCGGATGAATATTTCTAATTTTTGACGCCCAAACTCTTCCTTTTTAACAAAACAAAACAAAACAAAACAAACTTGCTTAATGTGAATTTGAGCGTCGAGCTCAAACCAAGAGTCGGAATTGAACTCCGTTAGTTTTCACAAGTGACACTCATCGCCCTGGCCGTACTGAAACAAACCGGAGGCCGATCGGATTAGTATTTCGAATTTTGGACCCCCCAAATCTAGCTAAGTTCTTCCTTTTTAAACTAAACTAACTTAGTTTAGTTTAATCAAACAGGCATGTAAAGATCCATTTCTGCTCATGAAAGAGAGACATTCTATAGTAATGAAGCCTAAAGAAGATAATTTATTACCTTGTATCATCATCTTCACATAGGTAAAAGGCCTCCTACAAAATGTTGCAATATCAAGAATTAGCATTCACAAAAGAAGATAATTGCACAAGACATGGCAAAAATGTTGCAATATCAAAGAATTAGCATTCACAAAGAAGATAATTGCACAAGACATGGCAATAATAAAATGTTACAGAAGAACCATCACAAAAGTGTAAGATGCAGGCATCTGGGAGCATACCATAAGAAGGCATAGGTATATTAGACATAGTATTTCAAAACACTACCTCCATTTTTTCCATAGTGCATCACAATGGAAATATTTCTTATGTTCTTCATTGATGTACATTTTTAATTTCTGCAGATAATCAGCACACATATAGCATGTATCCACAGGTATGCAATCCCAGCACTGATTTAATTATGAACCAGGAAAAAGCAACAAAAAAGGCAACAAAAATCACCTCTAAGGAAGGCTACTGCTGAACCAGAAAAAAGAAACGCTGAACTTAAAAACAGAAAAAAGATGGTAGTACAGAAATCAATAATAATTTAAGTAAGAGAAAATTATTTCACTCGAAAACCATGAGATTTAGCTCCAAGAAACCCAGAACAGGAAGCTGCACCACAAAGGCAGCGGACCTTAACACCACCATAATATTCAAAGTAATAGTCATAGGCTAACTCTGTTCCAGTAGGGATGTCCTGCTTTGCAAAGATTCCAACCATTATTTCACCTAACACTGTCCATTCCTTGTTTCACAGTTAGGTTGACTGCATTCTTAAGGAGAAATAAATTAGGATGACCAAAAAAAACAAATGAGAGTATCAAACAAAGGAGTTCTCACAAAAAGATAAATGGAAAGGGACAGAGAGAATTACAGGAATATGGATACAATCAATGAACTTAGAAAAAGAGGTTTACAAAGAATTGTTAATGAACCTAGCAAGGCTTCCTTTCTTGGTGGCATCAATTGACTCACTAGCATTGAGAGAGATGATATAAGCATCCATGCGACCCTACAATACGTGACTCATGATTCAGCTATGAATAATTCATTTCAGGAAATGATGTTTGGTGTATATCTACGAGATTCTTTTACACCTTCAGCTTCATAAACTTGGGATCTTCGTTTGGCTACTTTCCATGAAATTACTTCCCCACAGTACTCAATTACAAACTGCCCAGCATGGATCAATGTCACATGATTATTGAAAAAACTTACCAATAAACAAACATTAAAGGAACACAAACATTACAATGTTGCAAATAGAAACCATTTCTACATATGCTGAATACACACAAGTAAAAAGAAAAGCCAAAAAAAGCATCATGTTTGTGTAGAAAACTTCTTCCTTTTGAACACACAAAAAATATATAGGCTCTCAAAGCCTAGTTAACATGAAATCAAGGTTAATAGCAAACACAACTAGACAGCCCATTTAAAGGAAGACTAAAAGTTTATATAAAAACCTAAGATAACCATCCAAGTAAAAAATTAATAGGGCTGCAAACCACCAGTCGACACATCCAACAGTATATCTGCACCTTAGGTTCAACAATTGCAACAAATCATGGAAACAAAAATTCCCCTGAGCAAAACTAACATATTTGGAATACTCGTTTTCCCAAAACTACAAATGAGAAACAATCTTTTTAATCATCGGACTTGAAGAACAATCTTCACAGTCACTTACCATGATGTCCTCATCTGCAAGAAGACCCCAACCACGGCCTTCAGTTTTAAACAGCTTTAACTTTGGATATTCACATTTCTGAAATTTCTATCAACATATGCAGTCAACAATTAGCAAAAGGAAAGATAATGGATTCAATAAGACTTGATTATGTATAATTTATTTTGTTTGGTTATATAAACAATATAGGCAGATCCATATCATGCTGACATGTTCCTTGGTTGCTGTGCCAGGATGCACTCATCAGTGTCGGAGGAAATCTCAAAGTGGAAGTTTATATGGTTTGAAGCTGAAACTTTTGTATCTTTGCATGGATTCATCATTGATTCCTCTACTGTAACCTCTACAGGCTTCAATCTAAATCTAACTGGCCTAGTTAAATTTTGAATGTTTTGGTGCAAAAGGAAGCAAGGACATGTGCCCCTACCTAGTACATGAAATTTATGGCAGACACCTTCAAATGGTTAAGAACATAGTCTCATATGTAATGATACTGTTGAGTGAGGTGCTATTCCTGATTGGCAGATAAATCTTTTGGCTAGATTCGCAGCCCCAACCAGGTAAATCTATACTTCACTTAACTCACATTGAAATCTATACATAGGAAAATGAAGCTGGATGGCTGTATTGTCTTCCTTTCCAACCAACCATGCCTCAGATATTATAATTGTCTATGTCAACATGCACATTAAAGCCTATACCCTAAAATATATTACAATGGATCAAATTTTGAGGAATGATAGTATTATAAATTCTTCATATTCTTGGGGTGATGGCCAGGCTAGTAGGAGAGAATCATTTTTATTTGGTGTTGGAAGTTGTATGTATATTATCAATAGAGTAGTAAGTGGAATTTTATTTCAGTATTTGATTGTAAATACATTCGTTATTTTGAATAAAGGAAAGAGTTTTTGATCTTTGAATCAATGAGGTCTTCGAAGGTTTAGTTATGTTAAAAATGTGGGTGTCTGTAGTAATTTTATTTCTATAGAGGTGCAATCCTCGATATGATTTTCTTTCTTTGAGAAAATAAAAAGATGAGTTGCAAGCTGAGAGTAATTAAAATTGACATTCGAGATTATACTAGTCAATTTATGATGATTAATGGAAGAGTTTTGGGTGTTAAAATTTAGGGGCTCCTTGTACAACTTAATGTTTTTTTTGCTTCTGTTTAAACTCCGATGTCACGTCTCTCAATTTATTTTTACTACATTAAATAAATTTGATGATGTGACATATTATATTTTTTAATATATTATCATATGTTAGTTTTCTCTCTTCACATGTATATGTGTATGGATTGCATCCTAATGGAGGGACAAGCGTTCCTAATAGAGGGACAAGCGTACGAAGGACTCACCTTCTCTTATTATGACATAACACTGTTCTAAGACTCTAACCAGCAAAATACATTTCCTCGTACGCCTTCCATTTTCAATCAGTTATTTTTTTCAGAAATATATTGGATAATGGCAAGGTATAGATTTTGACATACAATAAATTTCGCATACCTTGTTTAGCTACTTATGTTTCTTTGTTTTTGTATGTATTTCTTTAGTTGAATGAGATAAATATTTTTTGGGGGTTCAAAAAATAAAAAGAATTAGGTCATGTGCCAAAAGGGTCTATCATATATATGTCACACTACCTATTGTCAATTAAGTTTTAACTAAGAGAAAGTCATTTAAATATTTTAGCAAATGGTTCCAACACAAAAAAAAATGATTCTCTCCTACTAGCCTGGCCATCACCCCAAGGAATATGAAAATTTATAATACTAATCATTATCAATAAAGATAGTTACACATTTAAGCCCACCATTAATTGGCATGCATCCGCAATCCATATTTTTCATATATATGTACGTGTGTATGCATCCAATTCTTTTACCATAAATTAAAGCTCTATTTTATAAATCTAAAAAGAATTCATAACATAAATAAAAATAAGACATTACAATTATACATGCAAAAACACAAAATATGATATTATAAATACAATGTGAAAAAATTACCATTACAATAATGCACCAAAATTAACATGTGTGTGTGTGTGTGTGTGTGTGTGTGTGTGTGTGTGTGTGTGTGTGTGTGAAGAGAGAGAGAGAGAGAGAAGAAGAGAGAGGAGAGAGGAGAGGAGAGAGAGAGGGAGAGGAGGAGAGAGAGGGAGTGAGGGAGAGAGGAGAGAGAGAGAGGAGAGAGAGAGAGAGAGAGCCGGTGGAGGGGTGTGTGTGTGTGTGTTGTGTGTGATGAGAGAGAGGAGAGAGAGGAGAGAGAGAGAGAGAGGGAGAGAGAGAGAGCGAGTGGAGAGAGCGAGAGGAGAGAGGAGAGATGAGGAGAGAGAGATGGAGAGAGGGGCTTGTGAGCAGGGGTGTGTGTGTGGTGTGTGAGGAGAGAGAGAGAGAGAGAGAGAGAGAGAGAGAGAGTGAGAGAGAGAGAGAGAGAGAGAGAGCAGAGTCTGTGTGTGTGTGTGTTGTGGAGAGAGAGAGAGAGAGAGGAGAGGAGAGAGAGGATGAGGGGGGAGAGAAGAGAGAGAGAGAGAGAGAGCAGGGTGGTGTGTGAGAGGGAGGAGAGGAAGAGAGAGAGAGCGAGAGAGAGGAGAGAGAGAGAGGGGAGAGGAGAGAGGAGAGGGGAGGAGAGGAGGGGTGGGAGAGACAGAGAGAGAGAGAGGAGAGAGAGGGCTGTGTGTGTGTGTGTGGTGAGAGAGAGAGAGAGAGAGAGCAGGGGTGTCGGGGTGTGTGTGTGAGAGAGAGAGAGAGAAGAGGCAGGGGGCGTGGTGAGAGAGAGAGAGACGGAGGGGAGAGAGGATGGGAGACAGTGCGGACAGAGGGGGGAACGGGGAAGTGGGAAGCAGACTGGGGGAGGGGGGCGTGGACAGAGAGGGGGGACCAGGGTGGGAAGTGACCGGGGGGGGGGAGCGCGGACAGCTAGAGAGGGCGTGATTATGAGAGTGGGAAGGCGACCGGGGGAGGAGGGAGCAACGGACAGAGTTGGGGAACTGGGGAAGTGGGAAGTAACCGGGGGGGGGGGGGGGGGGGGACGAGACGGGGAGGGGGGCCGGTCTAGTGGGGGGGGGAGGAGGAGGGAGGGACGCCGGTCACCGCCGGCCTCTCCTCAGCAGTCGCCGGCACTAGAAGAGAGAAAGGGAGATAGAGAGAGAGAGTGGGAGCAGGGTTGGAGAAAGGGGGTGGGGTGGACCGCGGCAACAGAGGCGAGGGTTTCCGACCGATGCCGGAGAGGGAGGAGGGCCCCTACCTTGATCCATTGGCGGTGGCGGCGACGATCCCATGAGCAGCAGACAGCGGAGGCGGTGCCGACACTCCGCACATGGCGTCCTCCGTGCACAGCCTCTCGGCGGCGAATGGCGCGGCGGTGGGGCGACGGCAGGCAGGCGGCAGGGCTCCTCCCAGGGCCACCGACGGTGGCAGCGGTGGCAAGCAAAAGAGAGAGAGAGGAAGAGAGGGAGAGAATGCCAGAGAGAGAGAGAGAGAGATCGCATGTCTATAACATTCAGACCAAGTGTAGTACACGTCTGATCGACGACCCACCCACACTACATAGCATTTATATCGAGCCATGTTTAGTTTCACAAGTAGCCTGCAAAACCATAATAGCATTGTTCAAAGCTTAAAAAAAACAATCCACATACATTGACAAGATGAACATGATACCCATAATATAGATCAATAGAAACACATTGTTTTAAAAACATCAGTAGTAGATGGAAGGTTTTACACTAAAACATAAATATGAAACCAAAACATAGATGGGGAACTGCTCTAAACATGAGAACGACATCGATGAACTAATTAAAACCTACACCATAAGATCGACATCAACTAAGGAGATGGACAGACACATCTTACAAATAAATCCTAGGTGTGGTAATGATCCAAACCATAGAATCTTCCTCATCTAGGGATATGAAGACCACCCTTTTAGATGCTATCTCAAATAGAGGCAAAGCCCTCATCAACAACTCCTGTGAGTATCCGACCATTGTCATTAATCGCAACACACACTCCCTTACAGTGTATTGCTCTTCGTCCTTGGACATTGTAGATGAAGAAGACCCAGGGAATAATGACTTTTCCAGCTTCATCCATTGATCGTTTAACTGGCAATATTGAGATAGGGTCAACAGTTCAGAAGACTTCTTGCTTCGCCTTTTTCTGGGATGACTGGGCTTGTGTGGTTCCTCTCTTGTCGGGGAATGTTGTCTCATCCTCAATTAGAGTATTTTGTGTCTGAGTGTTTTCATAACTTGGAGGTTGAGACAAAGGAGGGAAATCAAAAGGATTGAAATTGTCATCATCAATGGACTGTACTTGTTGCGAGTCCAATCCCATCGCACTAAACCCTTGTCTTGTAGAATTGTCATCATCACCAAAAGAGCGTCGCGAATCAACATCTACATCTTGGGTGGATCCAAGGAAATGTAAACCCCTAACTGTGGTCTTCTCGCATAAGATATCCATTTGTTGCTTATAAGGGAATGGTTTGTCAATAAGTTTTGCAATATCTGCATTTGTCTGTTGCATTGGATAAAGATTAATTTTGGGTAACTAAAGATATTGCAAATAAACCGTAAAATGTTAAATTATAAATGAGACCTTACCGCTATGGCTGCTTGGATACTCTCCTTATCCGGGGCAATTGGAATATTTCTTTGTTTATCCCACCCCCAACCACTTCTCGTGCGCAACGATTCATATAGATGATATATCATCTTCAAAATTTTCCAACGATAAAGCTAGTGACTACTCTGTCTTTTAACCCCCGCTTCTCGAATATAGCGCTCCAAAATATCATTAAACACATGGTTTTTAAAAGTCCCTTGGTGTGCATAGTTTCTAAGGTACTCATCAGTCAATATGTCTAATAACATCTTGTCTTGTCTGAAAGACCAATTAGGGATACGCAGCTTGGCGGCGGGGCAGGTCCCAATCTCATCTAAACATATGCACAATGGACTATCAGTAGATTAACATACAACGAAAATTATGCTTATATGAAGTTCTGAAATGGGAGTTCTCTAAAACACATGAAAACATACATATTGGTCCAAGAACTTCTATGTTAATGTACAACAACAATTATGTGATTCACAATAGTTCAAGAAGGACCCTCCCACTCACTAAATAATTGAATTATGTCATTGAGGAAAGGTAAGCTTCTCTCCTTTAACGACAACACCAACGGATTGAACTGCAAAGGGAATATGAAGAAAATAAGGTACAATGATAAAATTTGGGGCATTTAACCTACATTAGGAGGCAGGCACAAACCTCAACATAGGCATTCCATGAAATGTCATTTCCGACCACTTGATTGGTGCCTTTATCCCACTTGAAACCTCCATTTTCTAGAAGGTCTTTAGTGATAAAATAAATACTTTTGTAAAAGATCAGTCTACTTTGTAATTGACAAATATTTGCATTGACCTCATATTGGTTAATAAATGTCTCAACTATAAACTGCCAGGCATGGTTCGGGACAAAATCGCCACTCACTAACTCCTCCCTAAGTAGACGTATATGCTTTTGATCCATGTCGATGGTCCATATATAACCTAATTTGTTGTTTAAAAACACACATGATCATCAACATAGTATCTTAAACAAAGAAAGGTAAAAATAAAATTGGGACAGGTCTTGAGAGGATGCTTGAACAGAGTATAAGAAGAACAAGCTAACCCCACTTTAGTGAAATACATAGATCAAGGCTTCCTGGGGTGGCGGTGGCAAAGGATAAGGAAGATTGATAGATCTTCCATATATAACTTAATTTTCCACTTTTTTATAAAGGAAGAAAAATAAATGATCTCAAGTGATGTAAAGTGATAGTCGAGTTTTCTAGAGAAAGGCTGATAGATTCAGGTATTCCTTAACCTTGCTAGCTTAAGATGTGCCTTACGGAGGATTGATTCCCTACCTCAAGGTTTAAAAAATCAGACTGGGAACTGGTTATAGCCAGTTTTGTTTTTGATTCCCATTCTAAACTGGAAGCTGCCAGTTATGACCCTTTTGATTCCCATTCTGCACTATAGCTAGTGCTCCTTCCATCATCTTAGACACTACATGAAGGATAAAACAAACACTTCTGTGTTGTCATTGCTGTAAATAAAAAACTATATGCGATGCTCTTCCTCTCTCAACAAAAATTTGATTATTCCAGTACTTGAACATATGCTTAATGTGGTGGTGGAAATTTCAGTAATGGATCTAGAACACACATTGGTCAGAGGATAACTCAGAAAAAATAGAGAGACTTAAAAATGAACCAACCTAAAAAAGAGTGAACCCGAATGAAAATAGGGTATGGACCCTTTTTGTTTTTATTTTGGCCTAGTTCCGTTAACAATATAAATACTAAATAACATTTGAAGATTTAAAGATGGACAGACAAACAAACTGAAATAAAATTTGTTGGCATTGAGCAGGTTTTGAGCATGTTTGAGCGTTGAGCAGATTTTGAGCAGGTTTTAAGCATTTTTTCCTTCTAACATCTATTCTTAACTAGTTTGCCCATCTTCCTTTTTTATCAATAAGGGACCATTACTTTTTGAATACAAATGAAAAAAAATAATATCACACTAAATTATGGTATATATTAGTTAGAGTAGTTGGGAGCAATAAATTCTTTTCTAAATTCTATAAATTCTTTTCTAAAAAACATGATCACTAAAGAAAGGTAAACATTAAAAATTAAATTCAAAAATTAGTGGAAGTACCTGGCTGAGACATCCTTCAAAATTTCACCACTAAAAGCACCTCAAAACCTTAAAACATGGGTCCACAATTAGATATTTATTATACTGTGAACCAAACATGTGTCTTCACAAAACTGCATCCATATAAACACTACAAACCAGTATCTAGATTAATATATCTAGGCAGTGAAAGATACATTATAAACACTAAACAGTGAAAGAAACACAATGTACCAGTACATAAATAGGATAGATAGAACTACACATTCATGGCAGGAGGAGAGAAACAAACAAGATCTACATGATTAGAACTACATAAAAAACCAGTTAATGACAGGAGAACTACATTCATATAAACACTAGGAACAAGAAAATTATAATATATAGTAGGAGTGAGAGAACTACATTATAAACACTAGGCAGTGAAAGAAACACAATGTACAGTAAAAATAGGATAGACAGAACTACACATTTATGGCAGGAGGAGAAAACAACAAGATGTACATGATTACACTACATAAAAACCAGTTCATGGCAAGAGGAACCAATGGATAAATAGGATAGATAGAACTAAACATGGATCTACATTGTCTTTACAAAATACATTCATATAAACACTATGAACCAGAAACTAGATTAATATATCTAGGCAGTGAAAGATACATTATAAACACTAGACAGTGAAAAAAACACAATGTACCAGTACATAAATAGGATAGATAGAACTACACATTCATGGCAGGAGGAGAAACAACAGGATCTACATGATTACAACAACATAAAAATTAGTTAATGACATGAGAACTACATTATAAACATTGGCAGTGAAAGAAATATAATGTACCAGGACATAAATAGGATAGATAGAACTACACATTCATGGTAGGAGGAGAAACAACAAGATGTACATGATTACAACTACATAAAAACCAGTTCATGGATGTAATGTCTGTATCTAATTCATGGCAAGAGGAATAATGACAGGAGAACTACATAAAAAACAAGTTCATGGCAAGAGGAACTAGTACATAAATAGGATAGATAGAACTAAACATGGATCTACATTTGTCTACAAAACTACATTCATATAAACACTATGAACCAAAAACTAGATTAATATCTAGGTAGTGAAAGATACATTATAAACACTAGACAATGAAAGAAAGACAATGTCCAGTAATAAATAGGATAGATAGAACTACACATTCATGGCAGGAGGAGAAAAAACATGATCTACATGATTACAACAACATAAAAACTAGTTAATGATAGGAGAACTACATTATAAACACTAGGAACAAGAACATTATAATATATGTAGGCAGTGAAAGAACATTATAAACACTAGGTAGTGAAAGAAACACAATGTACCAGTATAAATAGGATAGATAGAGAACTATACATTCATGGCAGGAGGAGAAAACAATAGAATGTACATGATTACAACTACATAATTATAATGCGTCATGGTATTGACCTTTTCTTGGGACCTAGAGGTGGAGGGATTGTTGTTGTTTTGGTGATTGAGGAGAGGGTTTGCACATAACAAGGTCCCTTTCGGTATACCTAGGACTTGGCTATGGCAACATTGACGTCCTCCCAATTGATCCTACCTTAGTTGTTCATATCATACACCCAATCACAGAACACGACAAGAAAAAACGCCATTACCGATGGACATTTCCGACGGATATATTTCCGTCGGAACTTCCGAAGGTATTCCGACGGCTAACATTCAGTCGGAAAATCCATCAGAATTTCCGACGGATATGTTTCCGTCAGAAATATCCGTCGGTACTACTGACGGTTTTCCGACTTATAGTTTCCGTCGGAAACATCCGTTGGCAATTCCCCAATTTCCCTCCCGCCACCTCCCGTGAAACCCACTCTCTCTCTCTCTCTCTCTCTCTCTCTCTCTCTCTCTCTCTCTCTCTCTCTCTCTCTCTCTCGCCGCCTGCAGCACCGCCGCCCGTCGCCACCCCGGTCCGCCGCCGCCCATCGCCCCCGGTCCGCCGCCGCCCGTCGCACCTCGGCCCGTGCGCCGCCGCCTGGAGCAAGGTGTCGGTCTCTCTCTCTCTCCCTCTCTCTCTCTCTCTCTCTCTCTCCCCCCCTCGTCCACCCCTTCGCCACCAGAGCCCTCGCGCCCCCTCGCCGGCGCCCCTGTGACCCGAGCCCCAGCGCCCCGCCGCCCGCCCGCCTCGCCCACCCACGGCACCCCGAGCCCCAATGCCCCCGCCCCCTCAACCACCCACAGCGCCCCCAAGCCCACCCACAGCCCTCCATCCCACAGGTCCCCCCTCACCCACCCTACGGCGCCCCCTCGCCCCTGCAGCGCTGCCCCTCGCCCACGGAGCCCCCTCCACCCCACAGGCCCCCCCAACCCACAGGCCCCCCTCACCCACTCCACGCCCACGGGCGCCCCCAAGCCCACCCACGACGCCCCCTCGCCCTGTGGCGTTGCCCCCTCGCCCCTTTGGTGTTGCCCCTCGCCCCCACGGCGCCCCCTCCACCCCACAGGCCCTCCTGGGAAGCTTCCAGAACCTACAGCTCCAAGCACCCGACGAGTTCGACCGGTATCACCCCGCCGAGGGTGTTCCTCTGCACATTGAGGATCTGAGGCGCTTCAGGCCGCCGAGCCCCCCCGAGGATGCTCCCATTTAGCCGGCAAGAAGCCAGGCCCAACACTTCCAGCTCGGTGCAGTTGCCAGCTGCGGCGGTATCTCCCCGGAGCCGGGGATGAGATGGCAAAGAATTAGTTCTCATGTTTTGGTGTCTTCGATCGTACTGACGGTCATAATATCCACAGTAGCAGCTCCAAACAGTGCAGCCAATGTGAGAGCTTGGGCATGAAGCCTGCAAAGTAGATGCAATGGAGATCAAATTTTGGCTTTCCCATACATAGCTGACAGGACCCAAAAAGAAGTGCATAACTAGGAGGGCTTTTACGATAGATCATTGGAAAAAAAAAAAGGAATCCCTTGCATTTAAATCATCATCACACATTATTAAGAATTTAGGAAATGCTTATTGCTAGACAAGTCTTACAAGAAGTGTGATGTGGATTGAAAGAGAGCAATCCCATTAGTTGGCTAGATTTGACAAGGCCTTTCCCTCCCTCCATTAGTTGTAGGCTACGGCAAGTCGGCAACCCCATTATTGCATGGTTGCAGGATCGGAGGGAATGGACAAGCTGTTGTGGGGAGCAAATAAGATGGAGAAAAGAAAAAAGGAGAGATCTTAATTTGAAGAGTGAACGCAACAAGGGGTGTGAGGGGAGTGTTGGGGGCTGCCGTTGCTTCGGAGTTCGAGGGTGATCGTGATGGGATTCTGCTTTATATGACCGAAGAGAGTTGGTCGGAAAGCGATGGAAGATTAAGGTTGGGATTTGGTCAGGGTGGGTTTACTGCTCTTTTTTTTCTCTTTCTTCTTGGGTTTTTCTCTCTTTTTTCTTGAATAATTACAGTAATATTTTTTATACCAAATTAAAATATCCTCGGCTTTATCCCCGTCATTCAATAAAATATGTATTTTAATGAATAATGTGCACTTCCTCCTCACGATAAACAATGCTTAATTGATATCCATGATACAATTTTTAATCTAGAATGCATATATATATAGTTATACCATTTAAAGTTTTAAACACACACACTCTGATCACTTAGTGGGGGAAGAAAAAAAAATACACTCTGTTCAACACATGTTGTCAGACCGGAATATGTAGCTCAGTGAGATATACATATCTTAATATGTAATACAGACACTTTCTTATCAAGAAATTAACATAGATCTGAAAATATTTTATTGGAGTACATTTCTAGACTGGAATGTATATCTCATGTCGGATTCTTGGACGATGTTATCTACACAAAGTTGGCGATCAGTTCTCACGTCATAATGGATTTGCCTACCGAACTACCTTGAAATGGGCTTTCCTTTATGTTGACGGAGCCCAATATGTGTCAGGCCCATGTTTCAGCCCAATAAAATGTCATCCCCTCGTAAGAGAAATGAGTTTGAGCCTATCCCAATATTAACTATTTATTTAGGAGGCCATGTTTCTTTATTATCGAATTATCACATCGTCTGATCTCTGGTATGGAATTAGCAAGAGTAACATATGTATCTTCTCACCTTAATAAGCATTTCAACCTCTAATCATGATCAGACAATACCAATTACACCTATGTAATTAAATCTCAAAAGAGCAATGACAGTATAGTACATGCTTTAGTTCTAGTATTGGCATGATTAAGAAATCATTTTGAGAGGAGTGGTAGCTTTGAGAGGAGAGTACATGCTGCTCCATTTGACTGAACAGGTGGTGTGGCAAAGGGGCAGATTGCTGCCCCCATCTATCTTGTGGGTCAATTAATGTCAATGACCTTCCATTGGATTTGCAGAGTCTGTTTTATGTCTGGCCTTCAGAGACTACAAATGAACCCCTTCCACCAAGATTCCCGTGAATAGTTGGAGGGGAGGGGAGTTGGGTTTCCTCACACCACTTTAGTTATGTAGGGAATTTCATTCAATGAGAAATTCGTTTATACATGCCATTCTTTGCTTACTGGGTACTTGAGCACATATTATTAATCATTCGTTATAGTTAACTAGATGACTTTAATGGTTTTGTGGATGCTTCCCTGATATTATATGGATTGTTTTTAATTGCTTACTTTCAGTTAGTGATTAGTATTGTATTTCTTACTTAATGCAATTCATGTAACATGTATGTATAATTGGTTATTATGGCACTTGTTCACATGTATGATTTATTTTCACATTTATTTGAGTTTTAAATTGATCTATGCATGTATAGCATTTTTCACTGCACACACCTCATGAGTGCGTGTATGCCTGTGTCAATGAACCTTCCGTTCAAGACTTTGAGATTGATGTGCACGAGTTTATTTTCAATGATGAGAACGTGGTATCTAACTCAAAGTCTTGAATTGTCCGATTTGGACAGTCTGTGATGTTTGATCGCAGTTAGGTGGTCATTTATTATGTGTTTGTATTATTTGTTGAAAATTTCGAGTTCATCTACTCACTCCTCTCTGATATACCTTTATTGATTTAGAATATTTTTTACCACTTATTAGTAAGTGTTTAATAAAATATCTTAATCAATAAATATTTTTGATATATCGGAGAGGTGTGGGGAGATGCTGCCGAAATTTTCAGCAAATAATACAAAAACATAGTAAATGGTCATCTGAGTGCGATCAAATATTCATAGATGGGTAAAAAGTGATAATCTTAATAATATATCCTACTATTCATTTGACTTACTCGAATGATGTGAGGGTGTGTTGGATTTAACTCGTGACATGACATTTAATCTGTGTAGGAAAAATGTCTTATGAGAATCGGTCATGGATGTACCGTGGAATAGTGAATGGAGTTGTGACCGAGGAGTTTAAAGACAGAGTTGACAGTTTTATTGAGTTTGTATTGAGTAATTCATCAGTAGCAATTGATCGATGGGTAACATCTGATGTCCGTGTTCGGCTTGTAAGAACAGAAAGTTGATATCGACATGGGATGTGCAGCATCATTTGTATACGAGAGGATTTGTTGCCCATTATGAGTTATGGTCGTCTCATGGTGAGTTGAATATTCAGTCGTCTGCCCAGCTAATACTTTGCCTCCACAAGTACGTACGTAGACATGGTTGTCGATGTGCTGGTACGGAGTTCAAATTCATGAAGATCAAACAAATGAAGAAGTGCCGAATGATACAGCTCAGAGATTTTATCATTACTTCGAGATGCTGATGAGACATTATGGGATAGTTGTGAGAGCATACACAGTTGTCTGCAGTGTCGCAGCTATTGAATTTGAAATCTGAATTTCATATGAGCGAGAGTTGTTTTGACCGGCCTTTCTTACCGTCAAGAGCATGCTTCCTCAATCAGAGAGGTTACCTACTGACTTTATCGTGCGAAGAAGATGGTGAATGATCTGGGGCTTGGTTTATGAAAATTGATTCATGTCCGAATCACTGTATGCTGTACTACAAAGATGATGCAGATAAGACATCATGCTGTATTTGTAAGCATGATAGATTCAATACCAAGAGAGGGGACAAGTCAAAGCAGAAGGATGTCCGTATAAGTCATTGCGGTACTTTCCGATCACACCCAGATTGCAGCGGTGTTCATGTCCTCGAAGATAGCTGCACATATGACTTGGCATGCGGAAAGAGTCCGTCGTGACGAAGGTGAAATGAGTCATCCTGCCGATGGTGAGGCTGGGTCATTTTAGCCGTAGTCATCCTTACTTCTCAAGGGATCCACGCAACATGCGGCTGGGTTATGCACAGACGTTTTAATCCATTCGGAGGCTCAGTGGCATCTTACTCATGTTGGCCAGTATTCATAACACCGTATAACCTTCCGCCAGGCATGTGCATGAAGCGTGAGAATCTGTTCCTTTCATTGCTGATTCGGGTCCAAAAAGTCAAGAAAAAATATAGACATATATCTTAGACCGTTGATGATGAGCTGAAATGTTATGGTCAGATGGGGTTCTCTCTTATGATGTATCCAGAAAACAGAATTTCAATTTGAAGGCTGCATTAATGTGGACAATAAGTGACTTTCAGCGTACGGCATGTTATCTGGCTGGGAGGCACACATGGGAGGTTGGCATGTCCTTATTGCATGGAGGATTCTAAATCATTTGTGTTGAAATCTGAGGGAAAATCATGTTGGTTCGATGTCATCGTCGGTTTCTACCGATTGACCATACTTTCCGAAAGCAAAAAGGATTCTTTTATGAAAAATACAATTGTGATGGAGGAGGTAGATATGGAACGGGTGTCTGGTGGAAACATGGCGAGGCGGGTCCAGAACTTACCGACTGTAAGACAACTAGCTGGTAGTACCGGACAAATCCCTGGCTTTGGGAAGGATCACAATTGGGTGAAGCAAAGCATCTTTTGGGAATTGCCTTATTGGTCAACACTTTTGATACGGTCATACTGCAACGGAATCCACGTCTAACTGACGTGCAGGTTGAAAAGGAACGGGAGAAGTCCTTTCCTACTTGGTTAAGATCTCGAGTATGTGTCTAAATATTTTGAAACATAAGTGTTATGTTCTTATGCATATTTAGTTGTTGTAATTTGTCAATGTCTGTCTATTTTTTTGATAATAGGTTGAACAAGGTTTTATTACCGATTCAAGAGTCTCAGAGATCAGTTATGGCCCCTCGAAGATTGTACGTGTCTATCCAGGCTACATTGTGAATGATTACAGATTTCACACGAGTGATTATGGATGGAATAAATCTACGATGAACAGCGGCGTATGTGTGAAGGGAAGTGCCTACAATGAAAATGAAATAGACTATTATGGCATTCTCGAAGAAGTCATTGAACTGTAATTTTTGGGACAAGACAACAATGTATTTCTCTTCAAGTGTCATTGGTTTGATCCGACATCTATTTGTCATGACACAACATATGGAATTGTCGATGTCAAGCATAAGTTCAAGTTGAGTACATATGAGCCATTCATTCTGGCGGCACAAGCCAACAAGTTTATTATTCAAACTATTCATCCCTCAATTAAGAGATTGGTGGGCTGCATGTAGAGTGAAATCAAGGCTATTCCCTGAGTATGAGATTCTCCGGCTGATGATGAGCTCGAAGGTGTTAATGACAATTTTTTCCAATCAGATCGGAGTGACACACGAGAGTTGGCAGCTTCTACGCAGTTCAGTGTTCATGATATAAATGAAACAATTTGCTTACATAACGGTAACGAACAGGAAGAAGTTGACCCACGAGACTTGAGTGGAGGGTGGAGTCTGATGTGGAGGAAGACTCCCGGGATGATGAGGATGAATTCGAGGATGATGACGAAGATGATGCTGAATTAAACATGTCTTCAGCATCTGATGATGAATATAGATAAATACCCTATATTTTGTAAGAACTTCCTATTGTTGCTAATTATATGTTCATATTAAATTGCTACTTCAAATTTGAGTGTTGATGACATGTTATATCTTTATTTATCTCAATAGAGATATGGTACATGGAGGACGGAGTCGGACGGTTTCCACGTCCGTTGGCCGAGGGTCCGCGACCCCGTCCACGACAGGTATATGTATATGTAAACACAAAACTCTATATATTATTGTTTATATTAAATTCACGAGATCTAACATACATATAATTTCTCAGGGTCTGCCTCCCCGTCCGCGCCGGTCGTCCCAGCGACAGGTATATACATATGTACACAAAGAACCAGATGTATATCATTGTTCATATTAAATTCACGAGATCTAACGTACCTACAATTTTGCAGGGACTGCCTCCCCGTCCACGCCGGTCGTCCATGCGACAGGTATATGTATATATTGTTGTTCAATTTAAATTCATATTTTCTAATGTGTATATAATTTTGCAGGGACCGCCTCCCCGCCGAGCACGCGAGCAGTGCCACCTTTCCCTTCTTCCTCACCACCAGGTACATGTATGTTTCCATAGATTAGTATGTTTGTTTTCTTGTAATTTATACAATAATAGTGTACTAAATTGTTTTCAACAGAGGTGGAGAGCCAGCATCCAGTAGCTGAGGAGGGGCCTCAGCTACCGGGATGACAGCCATGCTGGATCTCAGGGTAAAGTTGATCACTTCAAAGTTACTGTATTTGTTATTTATGTTATACATTTCATGTACACAATTAATGTGCAATTGCAGGGAGAAGATAGATCCCGGTTCTGCTTCCGTTATATTACGACGTTGGTCCACGCACATATTCCAGGACCAATGGATGCATGGAGAGAGTTCCCGGTGCCCGTCCGGGATTTGTTATTTGACATGTTCACGGTATTTTTAATGTTTACATGAGTTAAAATCATTTATTTAATTACTATCTCTGTTAGTGCAGAAAGTTGAGTAATTTTATTTCTTTACAACGGAGGTTCGCGTTCACGAGACCCGAGGATCTCCCTCGAGCTCGCACCGTCTGGGAGTCTACTGCCTAGACTAATTTAAGAAAGTCGATGTGGGAGGCCCGGGACAAGGCAATGAAGACCACACGCAATTGAGATCCTTTGGCTTGGCTAGATTACGGCCTTGTTTGGCTGAGGAGGGACTATTGGGTGTCCCTTTATGAGCGTTGGGCTGCTGGACCATGGCAGCAGCGGTCACAGGCAGCAATACACAACCGATCAACTCATCCGGACAAGAATGTGCATACTAGTGGGTCTATATCTTATGCGACCCATAGTCAAAAATTGGTAAGCATATTATTGTTCAATTGCTTAATACATTGATTATTATTGTGAAACTAACTAATTTTTTTGAATTGTAAGCATCACGAGTTCGAGCGTGCCCCTACATTTCGTGAGTTATTTGATCGAACTCATAAGCGGAAGGGGATGGATGACTATGTTAGCGAGAGTGCCCGTACGATCGCTGTAAGTCAAGCTATAAATTATGAATTCAATTAAGATATTCAAATAATTTATGGACAATAATTTAATTTTAATTTGTTATGCAGGAGACCTATGACAGGACGATGGCGAAGCGCTATGCAGAGGGCACTCCCCAGCCAGACTTGGATCCGGAGGCTTGGGTCGACGCAGCGGGAGGGCCAAGGAAGGGTCGAGTGTACGGCTTTGGGGACAGCCTGGATACTCATCCAGTGTTGTCCTCATATGCGAGTTCGATCGCTTCTCCGGCATACGCGAGTTCATCTACTGCTCCCCCCGTCAGTGGTGTAGAGGAGATTAGAGGCCTCATTCGGGAAGAGCTACAGGCACATCTACAGACACAGCAGACGGAGTTCGGCGATATGGTTCAGCAGTTGATCTCAGCCATACAGGGAGTACGCCCCACACAGCCGGCACCTTAGGTCAGTATTAGTATTAATTTCATATACTTTGGATGAGATGAAACACTAAAGAATGTCAATAGGGAAAAAAAGAAATATAAATAATTAACCTAACATAAGTGTAAAGGGCGTTCAATTGACGGATCTTAAAAAAACTTAAGTCTAAAGGGTCAAAACACACAACCCGGGGGTCCAAAATCCCAAATAGGGATCGGATCGGCGTGCCGTTTTCTCCGACACGACCGGGTCGGTTAAGGTGACGTGTGGGAACTGACGGAATCCAATTTGGATCTCCGGATTGGGTTGGGCATTGAAATGACGGATCTAAAAAACACCCAAGTATATATAAAGGGTCAAAACACACAACCCGGGGGTCCAAAATCCCAAATAGGGATCGGATCGGCGTGCCGTTTTCTCCGACACGACTGGGTGGGTTAAAGTGACGTGTGGGGACTGACGAAATCCAATTGGATCTCCGGATTGGGTTGGGCATTGAAATGACGGATCTAAAAAACACCCAAGTATATATAAAGGGTCAAAACACACAACCCGGGAGTCCAAAATCTCAAATAGGGATCGGATCGGCGTGCCGTTTTCTCCGACACGACGGGTGGGTTAAAGTGACGTGTGGGAACTGACGGAATCCAATTGGATCTCCGGATTGGGTTGGGCATTGAAATGACGGATCTAAAAAACACCCAAGTATATAAAGGGTCAAAACACACAACCGGGAGTCCAAAATCTCAAATAGGGATCGGATCGGCGTGCCGTTTTCTCCGACACGACGGGTGGGTTAAAGTGACGTGTGGGAACTGACGGAATCCAATTTGGATCTCCGGATTAGGTTGGCCATTGAAATGACGGATCTAAAAAACACCCAAGTATATCACCACAAGAAAATGCGGCATTTCCGACGGCCTCTTTCCGTCGGAAATCCGTCGGAAAATAGATTTTCTGACGGCTTCCGTCAGAAAGTCGTCGAAAATGGTCCGTCAGAAATAGTTGGTCGGAATATTACCGACGGAAAAGAATTCCGTCGGAAATCGGTCGGAAATTTCGATAATTGCGTCGGAAATCCGTCGGAAATTGTTATTTCCGACGGATTTTCCGACGAAAAAATTCCGTCGGAAATATCCGTCGGTAAACCCGCTTTTTCTAGTAGTGTATATAAAGGGTCAAAACACACAACCTGGGGGTCTAAAATCCCAAATAGGGATCGGATCGGCGTGCCGTTTTCTCCGACACGACCGGGTGGGTTAAAGTGACGTGTGGGAACTGATGGAATCCAATTTGGATCTCCGGATTGGGTTGGCATTGAAATGACGGATCTAAAAAACACTCAAGTATATATAAAGGGTCAAAACACACAACCCGGGGGTCCAAAATCCCAAATAGGGATTAGATCGGCGTGCCGTTTTCTCCGACACGACCGGGTGGGTTAAAGTGACGTGTGGGAACTGACGGAATCTAATTTGGATCTCCGGATTGGGTTGGACATTGAAATGACGGATCTAAAAAACACCAAAGTATATATAAAGGGTCAAAACACACAACCCGGGGGTCCAAAATCCCAAATAGGGATCGGATCGACGTGCCATTTTCTCCGACACGACCGGGTGGGTTAAAGTGACGTGTGGGAACTGACGGAATCCAATTTGGATCTCCGGATTGGGTTGGGCATTGAAATGACGGATCTAAAAAACACCCAAGTATATATATATAAAGGGTCAAAACACACAACCCGAGGGTCCAAACTCCCAAATAGGGATCGGATCGACGTGCCGTTTTCTCCGACACGACCGGGTGGGTTAAGGTGACGTGTGGGAACTGACGGAATCCAATTTGGATCTCCGGATTGGGTTGGACATTGAAATGACGGATCTAAAAAACACCCAAGAAATGATGGATCTAAAAATAGTATCTAATTAAACTTGAGAAATAATCACATATTTTAAATTTAATTTTTGAAAATAATATATGTCTTTTAATTATTATTAATATTTCTCATATTAATTTTTTTTTAATATAGGATCCACCTTCAGCACCTGACAATGACGAGGCAGGGACAGTAGACGATCCAGCAGATCTGTCTTGACTTTTTATATTTATTATTTTGTATGGTTTTATATTTATTGTATTTTATGTTGATCGTGAGTATTTGTGAAATTTATGAATATTGTAGCAGGTTTGAAAAATCTTTTTTATTTGTCAATTTTTTTAAAAAAATATACCGCACATTCCGACGGATTTTCCGACGGATCAATTTCCATCGGAAATTCTAAATTACCGACGGAAAACATCTGTCGGTAATTCTGTCTATGGTTTTGATGGTAGTTTCCGACGGGTTTATTGATTTACCGACGGATTTTCGGTCGGTAAATACTGACAGTATTTCTGACGGTATTGCCGACAAATTAGTCCGTCGGCGTTTTCCGACCGATTGCCGACGGAAAGATCTGTCGGCGTTTTCCGACGGATTGCCGATGGAATTCTCTTCTGTCGATAATTTCTGACCAACAATTTCCGACGGACAGTTTCCGACGAGCTTCAGACGGAAATCTGTCGGAAGGATCAGTTTCCGACGGCATTCCGTCGGATTTCCGATGGATTATTTCCGTCGGAAATCCCGCATTTTCTTGTAGTGGAAGGTGAAGCAATTTTGGATTTCATGACCGGGAGCCCTATGGTAGGGACAGTACTTTGAAGTATCGGCCCTCGGATGGACACTCTCCTTTTGTGGGGGGAGTCGGATAGTGTCATAGGAAATAAGGGTAAAGAATATGTTTTCGAGGGATTCGGGGAGGGCAGGATAATGAGACCTCTTAGGACCAGGACGGGTATAGCCCGAAGGAGGAGGAACAATGGAGTAAGGCTTAGAAGGGTGTGATGGGAACTGATGAGGATTGGAAGGAGGATTGGAAGGCTTGTTTGGA
The DNA here is from genome assembly GCA_014218235.1 of Colocasia esculenta. NCBI lineage: Eukaryota > Viridiplantae > Streptophyta > Magnoliopsida > Alismatales > Araceae > Colocasia > Colocasia esculenta. The sequence continues at coordinate 127,836,942 of CM024763.1, read as the reverse complement.
GGCCTCAATGGTTGACTGCAAGCACTGACAGACTCATTGACGGTCACCCCCTCGATGGTAGGTGCCGCGGGAGTCCTGCGTCCCTTGAGCTTCCCTTCAAAGAAAGGCGGTAGGGAGGAGTCCTTCATTTGATTTTGGACCACCCTAGCTCAATTGTAAAGATGTGCAAAGGAGGGGAACTCACTAAAGATCAATATAGATCGGAGCAAATGGGTGGTATTGGTGACTATCATTGGTATGGCTTGGGACTCCGGGATGGGGATGTCGGCCCATGAAGCCATGGATCTCCATCGGTTGGAGAATGTGACAAAGTCTTCATCTGGCCTCATCTTTTCCGCCACCAAGTCGGGAAGTGTAGGGACTTGGGTGGCTATGTAAGAAAAGTGAGAGATGAAGCGTTCAGAGACTATGTCAAAATTGACAAGATCCGATGCGGGTAAGGCGGTGAACCATCTCAAAGCCTCCCCTTCTAACGATTGTTAGAAGAGGTGAACTAAGAAGACCCGATCGTACAGTCACCGGCGGGAATCCATGGTGAAGCCGGCAAGATGGAATTGTGGGTCGATGGTCCTATCATACTTGCGGTATTTCGGGGCCTTGAAACCCGGAGGAAAGTCGGCATTGGGGAGCTTGCAGTAGTTTTGGAGAGAGTGAGGCTTGGAGAGGGACAAGGACTCGGCTAAGAGCTTCTTAATGAGACCCTCCATCTCTGACCGAGAGATGGATTTGGATTGAGTAGGGGGTGTGGGTTGGACATAGGGTGGATAGATGGAGGGAAGAGTTGGAATGGGAGTAGGTAAAGGAGTGGGAGGAGGAATAGGAGTGGAGATGGGGACCCGAGATGGGGTGACTGGCCTAGGAATGGGCCTAGACGAAGAAGCATGGAATGGAGATGGAGATGGAGAGGAAGGGAAGGCCATTGCCTGGACAGTATGCTTGGAAAGTATTGAAATGATGTCCTCGAGCGAATAGCGGGAGAGGAGTTTAGAAAATTCGGAGTCTTCTTGAACTTCTTGGGCGTACGTGGGGCTGAATTAATTTGATTTTATTTAGATAGTTATGATGTATCTTACTGTCTATGTTTCCTTTAACATGTTAAATATTATTAAAATATATAAACTTTATATTTTGACATTTATTATTATTTAAAATATATAATAATAATCAAATTATACATAAAATATAAATATAAGAAGCATGACAGATTTCTATTTTCTAACTTTTTTATAACAAAATTAGGTACTGGGGTGGGGTAGAAGGTAGGAAAGGAGGGGAGGGGGGGGGGGGGGAGGGAAGGAACCGACTGGGAGACACTTGCAACCAGGAGGTGGAGAGAGCCCTGGTTTTTCAAAAAGTTTTTACAGATGGCGCACCACGATAGGTGACTGCCTGAGTTCCCTCCTCCACACTACTTAGAAGATCCCAACTCCATCTTCTTCCTCACCCCAACGAGTTTAGATCCTCCCAGTACATGGGAGGACCGAACTCTGTCAGTCACCAATGAGAGGTGATGGTGGATGGCAAATTTTAAAAAAAAACCAAAAAAAGATATGCAATTTTTTTTTGAAAAAGGGTATTTATGAAAATTTCCCACCCATCATCACTTCCCATTGGTGACTGACCGAGTTCTGTCCTCCCATGTACTAGGAGGAACTGAACTCCACCCCAACACCCTCCCCGTAACCTCCCAAACCACGACTGTTCGGAGGGGGGGAAACCACCATAGCAGGGGGAAGGGATGCGTCGACAACGGCCGGAAAAGGAGGCACCAGCGGCGGCCAGACCCTGTCGACCGAAGACGATGCCGACAGCGTCGTCCGGTGGAGATCTGATCGCCAGCCCCCCCCCCCCCCTTCCACGGTAGACTGCCGCGCTGCGGCGACCTACTCACCCCCCCCCCCCCCTTTTGCCGCACCTCGCACAGTAGCGGCTGCACTGGCATGGCAGCACTGTAGCGCCACAGTGGCACGGCGCAGCCCCCTTCCCGTGCCCACGCTGTGCGCCTGGGCCGTGCTCTGCACGCAGGGAGTGCAGCTGCGGAAACCTGCTGTGGCTGGCACCCACGCAGTGGCTGACCGCAGTCGCGTGTTCCGCCGCGCCCTGCGCAGTGCATGGCTCACCTGGCGAGGCACTGCAGTGGCCTGTCGAGGGGGACAGTCGCAGCTTGTTGTACACCACTCCCGGCCCTCCTGTGTGTGGGCTAGTGGTGGCGTCGTGGCAGTCTGCCAACCGCCGCCCCCTTCGTGCCCGGCTCAGTGGAAAACCCACACGGGGCAAGCCGTCGCCTCCCACATGCACCAGGACAGTGCGGCCTGCGGACCCAAGCGACTCTTTTTGCACAGTGATGAGCATCACCTCCTTTGACCAGTAAGGGAAGAAACGAACAAAGATCGGAGTCCAGAAAATCTGATACATACTCTGATACCACATGTTGAAACATGTGCGCATACTTATAGTGGAAGCAGAATCTATAGTGGTGCAACCACGAGGAGGAAGACGACGAAGATCGTCAAGTGTTGGAGGAGACGACGGTAACCCCACGAGAGTCTCCCTGGTTTCCTCTCTCTATGTCACTGGATGCCTTGTAGTACCCCGAAAAATTCATTAATTAAAAATTATAAATAAATTGAAATTTATCAATTAATAAATTCAACTCGTTAAAAGGTACGCATTATTATCACATTCGTATATACCCATATGAAAATTCCGTAAAAATAATAATTATACTTTAAATAATATTCTCTAATGACCCATCATGAAATTTGGGCACAGAAAAATCGTTTAGACCAAGTTTAAGAATTTACGCTACTTATTATCGTAATTAAGGAATAAGTCGAAGAACCCATTATTTTATGAGCCAAAGTGGATTATAAATTAAAATAAACATATGGGTAGACTTTAAATAATATGGGATGATAACCCATTATGATATTTGGACCAATGGACAATCTTGGCCCATGAATAAATTCTCTAATAAAAGGATAATTAAAAATCCATTAAGTAAAGTAAGTACATGGATTGTACAATTCAGCTCACATGAGTTATTGGGCCAAGAGTAAGAGCCCAAAGGGTGAAGATTAGAAATATTGGCATGAATAATATTTAATCAAATTAAAAATATGAAGTTACTTGAATAAGTGTGATAAATATATTTAAATAAGAACAAATGGTGAATAATTAGAATTAAACCAATACCGATTAAGTTAAATTAGTAATGGGTTTTATTAATGGTCCTAACATAGATTGTTGGGCCCAAATATGAAGAGCTCATCATGAGATGGGAAGTAATTGGGCTAAATTCGTACCTAAAAATATTAATAAATAAAAGGGGTAAGATAATGCCTATTTTAACTCCTAAATTATCTTAAAAATAGTCATAAGCCTATCCTAACCCATTACCCACGAAATTGGACCTCTTCCGCATCCTATTAAGTAGATAATGGCTAGAAAATGTGTAGTACCCCGAAAAATTTATTAATTAAAAATTATAGATAAATAGAAATTTTATCTATTAATAAATTCAATTAATTAAAACGATACACATCATTATTGCATACGTATAAACCCCTATAAAAATTTTGTAAAAATAGTAGTTATACTTTAAATAATGTTCTCTAATGACCCATCATGAAATTTGGGCATAGAAAAATCGTTTGGACTTAGTTTAAGAATTTATGCGACTTATTAGCAAAATTAAGGAATAAGTCGAAGAACCCATTATTTTCTGACCCAAAGTGGATTATAAATAAAAAATAAACATGTGGATAGACTTTAAATAATATGGGATGATAGCCCATTATGATATTTGGACCAATGGACAATTTGCCCCATAAAATTCTTTAATGAAAAGGATAAATAAAAACACTTAAGTAAAGTAAGTACATGGGTTGTACAATTAAGCTCACATGAGTTATTGGCCAAGAGTAATTGCCCAAATGATGAATATTAGAAATATTGGCATGAATAATATTTATTCAATTTAAAAATATAAAATTACTTGAATAAGTGTGATAAATAGATTTACATAAGGATAAATGGTGAATAATTGGAAACTAAATCAATACCCATTAAGTTAAATTAGTAATGGGTTTGGTTAATGGACCTAACATGAATTGTTGGGCCCAAATGAGAAGAGCACATCATGAGATGGGAAGTAATTAGTCTAAATTCGTACCTAAAAATAGTAATAATAGAAAATGGTTAAGATAATGATTATTTTAACTCTTACTTATCTTAAAAAGAGTCACCATCACATCCTAATACATTAGCCATGAAATTAGATCTCTCCCTAAGCCAATTAGTGGATTAATGCTAGAATATGGGAGATAAATGTGTAAATTCGGAGTTAATATTTAAATAAATTAAAAAGGGATAAGATAATGACCAAACTAGCTTATAAATGTCTCTATAAGAGTCCTAGACCTATCCTAAATCATTACCCACGAAATTAGACCTCTCATCTATCCTATTAGGTGGGATAATGCAAAAAATAAGGGGATAAATAAAGAAATTAAAAAGTTGGAAGAAGTAGGAAGAGTTTTAGAGATGATGAACTCTTGTAGCAACCATATACACCCTAATCCAACCCTATCAACCCTCATTTTCGTGCTTAGACTTTGGGAGATGAATGGAGAGGCTGGAGAACGAAGGAGCAAGGTGGAAGGAGCTTGGAGCAAAGGATTTCACCCCGTCTTCGTCCAAAAACCCTAGATTTTCAATCTTGCAACAAAATGTAGGCAATCTCTCAAGCTAAAATCGTGAAATAATTACCCTAGGTAGACTCAATGTACCGCTTCAAAAGCCCTATGGTTTTGTTGTATTCCGCTCATCCATTTGGGCGAATTTAATTTGTGAAATCTTGTTGTTACCCTGAACTGAAATCTCATATTTTCTCTAATTCCCCACATGTACTTTCTCTCATGCCATGATAACATTCTCGTGTATACTGCATCTTATTTTCTTTCAAACGCCCTTGGTCTTGCGTGATTTCAATCTCCCATGAGGGAGAATTAAATCTTTGAATCCCTATCTTTGCTTGAACCCGACTCTTCAAGTTTACCTTTAAACTCCGTTCATACTTGATCCTATATCATGATAAAATTCTCTAAATACTAATTCATGTTAGCTTTCGAACGCCCCTAGTTTCGTAATTTTTCATCATGTATTCATCCCTAATTAATTCGTTTAATCCTAACTGTTCCTGTTTAGGTCATTGGAATGTAACTTGGTCAAAGTATGCCTAAATCTTGTCAAAATTCAAATTAATCGTGCATGCTGATAGATCTATGTGTCTACTTTCATTTGAAACTGGATTCGTGATTTTTGGGTCATTATATGATTTTATATTGAATTTATAAGAGCCCTGTGTCAAATATGATCAACCCAGGAAAAAAAGGGAAAAATGTCAGACCGACCTTATATCGCGACGGCGCGATCCGCTGCAATATCAACCTGGTCGCGCCCTGCGGGCATGTCGCGTTGAGAACGCGGCGGCCTGTGATGCCGCGATATCCACCCCGAACCGAGCCAGACCGGCCGGTTCACTTGTCGCGCCCAGCCGCCTTGTCGTGACCTGGAGTCGCGACGGGGGTACCCGTCGCGTTAACAGAAAAACAGCCAGAACCCGAAATTGCTTATATACCCTTGCTCTACTTGCTAATTAGCCATTGTTTAGTCTTAATTAAACATTGTTATTCATAATTTGATCTGAATAAATATTAATGTGCAATAAATTGCATGAATCTAATAATTTAAAAGCTTTGTGCACAATCCATCATGCTCTTTTGATTTCATACACTTGCACACACTTAACCATCATGTTGCCATTAAACCTTAGTAAATTACTCAATAATGTATCTGGTAATTAAGTGAAATTAATTACCTAATTTTCCCTATTATTTAAAAGACACATGTCTTCGCTTTATTCGCGTGATTGTATATCGTTACCGTTTTCCCTCGGCCTTCGAGCACTCGAGACACGACGAACCCATTTTCTACACACTTTTCTCTTGACTTAGACCACCTCTCCACCGGGAATACTCTCGACTGGACTAGGGAATTCTTGTCAAGGCCTCCGTAAGTCTTCTTGGCTTTGGCGCACGTCCATTGCCGACAAGCTGGTTGTACCTTTAAATCCCGTTACACTCTTAGGGATCAGTACGATCCAAACAGCCTTAGTGAGATCTCTCTTATCTTGTGATCACGTCGGACCACCTGGCCAGTGTTCTTAGCACGACTAGTGGGCGGTGGTGACTTCTTCTACCACACTGCCGGTACCCGACCTGGTGCTGTGCAACCGTTACTATCATGGTTTATCGTTGTTTTACGATTATACCCCTATCTCATCTACTATCCTTGTATTTTCATCTATTCACGTTCACTCTACTATCTCGTCTATTCATCTAGTACTCTCTTGAGACTCTTGAGCTGTTGCGGCTCCCATTGCTTGTACTATACATGACTGTCTAGCGCCATAATATGGGTCCGGTGACCCTACTGACTTGAATGCATAGTGTGTAGGGCACGGAGAGTGTCCGAGGGGCTCCAATCTAGTCCTGGGGGCAGAGAGCCACCCGAAAATACCTGTAGGGGCTATTGACGGTGTTCTGCATTGCACCGGTTCTGACTATCTCGACATTGGCTAGACATCTAATTGTTTTACTATTAGTCTGAGGAGTTCAGACATATTGTACCAGTTCTGTGCTATTAGTGTGCTAGCACTGACTGTTATAATATTAGTCTGAGGAGTTCAGACGTAATGTACTATCGTTAAACGGTTACTGTCCCAAAGTGACTATTGCCGTACTCGACTAGTGCACTGTGGTGCAACCATACACGTTATCTCATTACATGTTATCTCTTTACACGCTATCTCTTTACATGTAATCTCGTTACACGCTATCTTGATATACAAGCTATCTCGTTACACGCCACCTTGATACAAGCTATCCTATTACATGTCATTTTGTTACACGCTATCTCGTTATGTTGTCATCCTAATTTTGTAATACTCTTGAGAAATGTATTATCGTTCACTTGTTATCTTGTACTATTACTCTCTTGACTATACTTGATCGTTCTCTCTAGTTAACCTGCGTTACAAGACATTAATCACTTAAAGCATGCTTGTTTATACGAGATATTAAGTCCTACTGAATGTTATCGCTCACCTTTCGTTATTTGTTATTGTGTTTTCAGGTAAGTCAAGTGACGACCTTACATACAACAACAGGATTGGACTGGATTGATGAGCGTCCTGAAGTCATAGAGATGGAATGTTCTTAGTACCTTAGAGTCTAGTTAGATATTTGCTTTAGATTTCTTTTCCAGTGTAATAAAGTCATTGAGACCTTACATACAACAACGGATTGGGCCAAGAGTAATTGCCCAAATGATGAATATTAGAAATATTAGCATGAATAATATTTATTCAATTTAAAAATAAAAATTACTTGAATAAGTGTGATAAATAGATTTACATAAGGATAAATGGTGAATAATTAGAAACTAAATCAATACCCATTAAGTTAAATTAGTAATGGGTTTGGTTAATGGACCTAACATGAATTGTTGGGCCCAAATGAGAAGAGCCCATCATGAGATGGGAAGTAATTAGTATAAATTCGTACCTAAAATAGTAATAAATAGAAAATGGTTAAGATAATGATTATTTTAACTCTTACTTATCTTAAAAAGAGTCTCCATCCCATCCTAACACATTAGCCATAAAATTAGATCTCTCCCTAAGCCAATTAGTGGATTAATGCTAGAATATGGGAGATAAATGTGTAAATTCGGAGTTAATATTTAAATAAATTAAAAAGGGATAAGATAATGACTAAACTAGCTTATAAATGTCTCTATAAGAGTCCTAGACCTATCCTAAACTATTACCCACGAAATTAGACCTCTCATCTATCCTATTAGGTGGGATAATGCAAGAAATAAGGGGATAAATAAAGAAATTATAGAGTTGGAAGAAGTATGAAGAGTTTTAGAGAGGATGGACTCTTGTAGCAACCATATACACTCTAATCCAACCATATCAACTCTCATTTTCGTGCTTAGACTTTGGGAGAAGAAGGGAGAGGCTGGAGAACGAAGGAGCAAGGTGGAAGGAGCTTGGAGCAAAGGATTTCACCCCGTCTTCGTCCAAAAACCCTGGATTTTCAATCTTGCAACGAAAGGTAGGCAATCTCTCAAGCTAAAATTGTGAAATAATTATCCTAGTAGACTTCATGTACCTCTTCAAAAGCCCTATGGTTTTGTTGTATTCCGCTCATCCATTTGGGCGAATTTAATTCGTGAAATCTTACTGTTACCCTGAACTGAAATCTCATGTTTTCTCTAATTTCACACATGTACTTTCTCTCATGCCATGATAAAATTCTCGTGTATACTACATAATATTATCTTTCAAACGCCCTTGGTCTTGCTCGATTTCGATCTACCATGAGGGATAATTAAATCTTTGAATCCCTATCTATTGCTTGAACCCGACTCTTCAAGTTTATCTTTAAACTCCGTGCATACTTGATCCCATATCATGAGAAAATTCTATAAAATACTACTTCGTGTTAGCTTTCGAATGCCCCTGGTTTCGTAATTTTTCATGATGTATTCATATATAATTAATTCATTTAATCCTGACTGTGCCTGTTTAGGTCATTGGAATGTAACTTGGTCAAAGTATGCCTAAATCTTGTCCAAATTCAAATTAATCGTGCATGCTGATATATCTATGTGTCTACTTTCATTCGAAACTGGATTCGTGATTTTTGGGTCATTATACGATTTTATATTGAATTTATAAGAGCCCTGTGTCAAATCTGATCAACCCTGAAAAAAAAAGGAAAAATGTCAGACCGACCTGATATCGCGACGGCGCGATCCGCCACGATATCAGTCTGGTCGCGCCCTGCAGGCATGTCGCGTTGAGAACGCGGCGGCCTGTGACGCCGCGATATCCACCCCGAACCGAGCCAGACCGGCCGGTTCACTTGTCGCGCCCAACCGCCTTGTCGCGACCTGGAGTCGCGACGGGTACCCCCGTCGCGTTAACAGAAAAATAGCCAGAACCCGAAATTACTTATATAACCTTGCTCTACTTGCTAATTAGCCATTGTTTAGTCTTAATTAAACATTGTTATTCATAATTTGATCTGAATAAATATTAATGTGCAATAAATTGCATGAATCTAATTAATTTAAAAGCTTTGTGCACAATCCATCATGCTCTTTTGATTTCATACACTTGCACACACTTAACCATCATGTTGCCATTAAACCTGAGTAAATTACTTAATAATGTATTTGGTAATTAAGTGAAATTAATTACCTAATTTTCCATATTATTTAAATGACACATGTCTTCGCTTTATTCGCGTGATTGTACATCGTTACCGTTTTCCCTCGGCCTTCGAGCACTCGAGGCACGACAGACCTGTTTTCTACACACTTTTCTCTTGACTTGGACCACCTCACCACCGGGAATACTCTCGACTGGACTAGGAAATTCTTGTCAAGGCCTCCGTAAGTCTTCTTGGCTTTGGCGCACGTCCATTGCCGACGAGCTAGTTGTACCTTTAAATCCCGTTACACTCTTAGGGATCAGTACGATCCAAACGGCCTTAGTGAGATCTCTCTTATCTTGTGATCACACCGGACCACCTGGCCAGTGTTCTTAGCACGACTAGTGGGCGGTGGTGACTTCTTCTACCAGACTGCCGGTACCCGACCTGGTGCTGTGCAACCGTTACTATCATGGTTTATCGTTGTTTTACGATTATACCCCTATCTCATCTACTATCCTTGTACTCTCATCTATTCACGTTAACTCTACTATCTCGTCTATTCATCTAGTACTCTCTTGAGACACTTGAGCTGTTGCGGCTCCCATTGCTTATACTATACATGACTGTCTAGCGCCATAATATGGGTTCAGTGACCCTACTGACTTGAATGCATAGTGTGCAGGGCACGGAGAGTGTCTGAGGGGCTCCAATCTAGTCTTGGGGGCAGAGAGCCACCCGAAAATACCTGCAGGGGCTATTGACGGTGTTCTGCATTGCACCGGTTCTGACTATCTCGACATTGGCTAGACATCTAATTGTTTTACTATTAGTCTGAGGAGTTCAGACATATTGTACCAGTTCTGTGCTATTAGTGTGCTAGCACTGACTGTTATAACATTAGTCTGAGGAGTTTAGACGTAATGTACTATCGTTAAACGGTTACTGTCCCAAAGTGGCTATTGCCGTACTCGACTAGTGCACCGTGGTGCAACCATACACGTTATCTCATTACATGTTATCTCTTTACACGCTATCTCTTTACATGTAATCTCGTTACACGCTATCTTGATATACAAGCTATCTCGTTACACGCCACCTTGATACAAGCTATCCTATTACATGTCATTTTGTTACACGCTATCTTGTTATGCTGTCATCCTAATTTTGCAATACTCTTGAGAAATGTATTATCGTTCACTTGTTATCTTGTACTATTACTCTCTTGACTATACTTGATCGTTCTCTCTAGGTAACCTGCGTTACAAGACATTAATCAGTTAAAGCATGCTTGTTTATACGAGATATTAAGTCCTACTGAGCGTTATCGTTCACCCTTTGTTATTTGTTATTGTGTTTTCAGGTAAGTCAAGTGACGACCTTACATACAACAACGGGATTGGACTAGAGTGATGAGCGTCCTGAAGTCATAGAGATGGAATGTTCTTAGTACCTTAGAGTCTAGTTAGATATTTGCTTTAGATTTCTTTTCCAGTGTAATAAGGTCATTGAGCCCTATATTTTGGCTCTGAATTAGTGGTTGTAATAGTTTAGATGAATTATCAATAAAATGATGAGTTTTATTGCAATTATTGATCATTAGTTGCTCTGATATTTGCGAATGTATGCGCAATTTACATTACCATACTCGTTGTTCATGCCTCCCCGATTTATTCCGCTGCTAAATTGGCGGGGCATGACAAAATAGGTGGATAATTGCTAATTTTGGAGTGGGAGGAGAGGAGAAGAGTTTTAGGTGATTAAGGACTCTATTAAGCATCAAAACACTCCATTTTCGTTCCCATCCAACCCAAAACCGCAGTAGAGACCTTGGGGGACGAAGGAGGGAGGCTAGGATCATAGGAGCTCGGAGGAGGAGGCTGGAACTTGGATCTTCTCCTTACATTTCGTCTCCAAACTAGAGTTTTCTTACTCCACGAAAAAGGTAGGCAATCTCTCAAGCTAAAATCGTGAAAATATTACCCTAGGTAGACTTCATGATCTTCTTCAAAAGCCCTCTGGTCTGGTTGCATTTCGCTCATCCATTTGGGCGAATTTAATTCATGAAGCTCTGCTGTTACCATGAACCAAAATCTCATATTTTCTCTAATTCCCCACATATACTTGCTCTCATGCCATGATAAAATTCTTATATATACTGGATCTTATTATCTTTCAAACGGCTCTAGTCTTTCTCTATTTCGATCTCCCATTAGGGAGAATTAATTCTTTGAATCTCTGTAAGAACCATGCACCTGACCCTTCATGTTTGCTTGTGAACTCCATGCATACTTGATCCCACACCATGAGAAAAATTCTCATAAATACTACATCTTGTTATCTTTCAAACGCCCCTAGTTTCGGAATTTTTTATCATGTATTCATCTCTAATTAATTCGTTGAACCCTGACTACACCTGTTTAGGTCATCAGAATGTAACATGTTTAAAGCATGCCTAAATTTTGTCTAATTTCAAATTACTCATGCATGCTGATAGGTCTATGTGTCTACTTTCATTTGAAACTGGATTTGTGATTTTTGGGTCATTATACGATTTTATATTGAATTTAGAAGAGCCATATGTCAATCTGATCAACCCTAGAAAAAGGGCCGGACTCTCCTGATATCGCGACGGCGCGACCCGCCGCAATATCAGCTGGGTCGCGTCTCGCTGGCACGTCGCGTTAAGAACGCGGCGGCCTATACCGTCACGTTTCCACCCCTGAACAGGGCCTAGGGCCGGTTCGCTTGTCGCGCCCAGCCGCCTTGTCGCGACCTGGAGTCGCGACGGGTACCCCTGTCGCGTTAACAGAAAAACAGTCATAACTCGAAATTACTTATATACCCTTGCTCTACTTGCTAATTAGCCATTGTTTAACCTTAATTAAACATTGTTATTCATAATTTGATCTGAATAAATATTAATGTGCAATAAATTGCATGAATCTAATTAATTTAAAAGCTTTGTGCACAATCAATCATGCTCTTTTGATTTCATTCACTTGCACACACTTAACCATCATGTTGCCATTAAACCTTAGTAAATTACTCAATAATGTATCTGGTAATTAAGTGAAACTAATTGCCTAATTTCTCTATTATTTAAATGACACATGTCTTCATTTTATTCGCGTGATTTGTACACCGTTATCGCGTCCCTCTGCCTTCGAGCACTCGGGGCAAGACGGACAACGTTTCGTTACACACTTTGTCTTGACTTTGACCACCTCTCCATCGGGAATACTATCGACTGGACTAGGGACTCCTTAATTGTCAGGGCCTCCATAAGTCTTCTTGACTTTGGCGCACGTCCTTAGTCAACGAGCTAGTTGTACCTTTAAATCCTGTTACACTCTTAGGGATCAGTACGATCCAAATGGCCTTAGTAAGATCTCTCTTATCTTGTGATCACCCCGGACCACTTGGCTCATGGTACACAGCACGGCTAGTGGGGCGGATGTGACTTCTACCAGATTTCCGGTACCCGACCTGGTGCTGTGCAACCGTTACTATCGTTGTTTATCGTTATTTTACGATTATACCCCTATCTCATCTACTATCCTTGTACTCTCATCTATTCACGTTCACTCTACTATCTCGTCTATTCATCTAGTACTCTCTTTTGACTTTTGAGCTATTGCGGCTCATATTGCTTGTACTATACATGACTGTCTAGCGCCATAATATGGGTCCGGTGACCCTACTGACTTGAATGCATACTGTGCAGGGCACGAAGAGTATCCGAGGGGCTCCAATCTAGTCCTGGGGACAGAGAGCCACCCGAAAATACCTGCAGGGGCTATTGACGGTGTTCTGCATTGCACCGGTTCTGATTGACTATACTAACTTGGCTAGACATCTAATTGTTTGACTATTAGTCTGAGGAGTTCAGACGTGCTGTACTATCATTAAACGGCTACTGTCCCAAAGTGACTATTGTCGTACTCGACTAGTGTACTATAGTGCAACCATACACGTTATCTCATTACATGTTATCTCTTTACACGCTATCTCTTTACATGCAATCTCGTTACATGCTATCTTGATATACAAGCTATCTCGTTACATGCCACCTTGATACAAGCTATCCCATTACATGTCATTTTGATACACGCTATCTTGCTATACACTATCTTGTTACACGCTATCTCGTTATGTTGTCATCCTAATTTTGCAATACTCTTGAGAAATGTATTATCGTTCACTTGTTATCTTGTCCTATTACTCTCTTGACTGTACATGATCGTTCTCTCTAGTTAGCCTGCGTTACAAGACATTAATCACTTAAAGCATGCTTGTTACACGAGATATTAAGTCCTACTGAGCGTTATCGCTCATCCTTCGTTATTTGTTATTGTGTTTTCAGGTAAGTCAAGTGACGACCTTACTTACAACAACGGGATTAGACTGGAGTGATGAGCGTCCTAGAGTCATAGCGATGGATTGTCCCCAGTACCCTAGAGTTAGTTTAGTTAGTTGCTTAGTTATCATTTCCAAATGTAATGAAGTCATTGAGCCCTAAGCTTGGCTCTGAATTAGTGGTTGTAATAGTTTAGATGAATTATCAATAAAATGATGAGTTTTATTGCAATTATTATTCATTAGTTGCTCTGATGTTTGCGAATGTATGCGCAATTTACGTTACCATACTCATTGTTCATGCCTCCCCGATTTATTCCGCTGCTAAATTGGTGGGGCATGACATGCCTTGTCTATCTATGGGGAAGACTGACCATTCCAAGAGATGCCTTATTGGACTCCCACCCATAACAGGAACCCACGGGCCACATATGAGTTAGGCCCATAAAATATCTATTTGACTAGACCGATAGTGTGTATCTTTATAATGTGTAGTCCAAATCTGATAAGTGAACCACCTTAGTTGGGTCCAAACCCAACACTTATAAAAGTAGCGATGAGTTGTTTTTTTAAAGAGTAGGCATCCCTAAACAGGTGGACGTCCATCATATATACTCATGTGCTGCTCTCTTATTCAATACAACATACAACATTAGGAATAAATGCACATAAAGAGGACCTAAAGGAGGAAGCTTCTCTAGCAGGGGGAGAGAGAGAGAGAGATCAGGAGATGGATAGAGCTAGTAATTCTGACTTCTCTTTTGATAATTAATGATTCATATGCCAACAAAAACAAGCTTTATTAGTTCACAATGTAGCCTTAATTGGTGTTAAGAGTAAATACGATACGAGTGGCCACACCTAGAAAACAGAACAAACAAGGGTGCCTGTGGACTATGTTCATTGCTTCTTGTAGGAAAGTATATGTCCATGGTGCCAGGACATGCTCAGATACAATTTAGTTCAAACCTAACCAAATCGAGTGGTTCGATATGAATTATAGTAAGTTTAATTGGTTTGATTTCTTTTCACACATGCATCAAACAGCCCCAAAAAACTGAATATATATATCGTATAATAATATTAAACATATATAGTTATGTATAAGTATAAATATATAGACATCAATATATAGTTTCATATCTATCATAATAAAAAAATAAAATTCTGATTTGACAAAACAAAATGCAATTTTTTCCTAGTTCTGGAACCGGACATATATAGATCACAAAGCAACATTGCCTTGTGAACTCCAATATGTGCAGTATATATGACTATTCTATAATTGTTGAGAGCTTTATGTGTCAAAGGTGGTGGTCATGCAGTGGCTTATTATTTAAGCAGATTATCCGACATGCTTAGCTTTTGTTTTACTATTGGCTTTTAAAATTAACTTTGGGAGATTCTTTGAGAGAACACCGTGCTTATGAAATTTCTTTTAAAAAGGGCATCACATGCTGCCTCTTTGTCCTTTATTCTTGTCTTGAAAACAAGAGATTACTCCACTGTTTTTCCGGGGAATGTGGTCTCAGCTCGATCCAGCGCCATGGGAAGGAAAAGTACATAGCTAGCCGACAACTTTGGAAATGCACCAGTGCACAAAGCAGGCTACTGAAGTGCAAGAACCCTACACCATTACTGCCCTTTAATTAAACTGAAGTGCTTCATGAATCCGTCATCCAAAACACTTGGGTCGTTGGTAAGTATTTGGAGAGAGAGACAGAGAGTGAGAGACATGAGCAAGAGAGAGGGAGAGAGAGAGATGAGCGACGTAAGAATAGTCCATGAGCTTGGAGATCCTCAAATATCCACCATGACAGAAGAACTCCTAGCTTCTAGGGATCATGCGTACGTGCCATTCTCCATTTGTCAAGTTCCTCCAAGTATTCGGAAAGCGGACCTCATCGCCTACGAGCCACAGATCATTTCCATCGGGCCATACCACCACCAAACCCTAACCTACCCGACATGGGAGGTCTTAAGCGGAGGTACATGCATTCCCTGCTCGACAGAAATACTGCAGGCACCTCTAGGGATGTATTATTAAAGCAGTGCATCGAGAAGGTCAACCAATCCGAGGCACGAGCTCGAGAATGTTACCAGGTACCTTCTTCCCTCAGCAGCTATGACTTTGTCATGATGTTGGTCCTCGACGGTTGTTTCATCTTAGAGTTACTCCACACATCCTACCGGCAGAAGGCAGTGAATGATCCGATATACACCATAGCTTGGATGTTCACCTCGATATGGGAAGACCTCCTTAAGCTCGAGAATCAGATTCCCTTCTTCATCCTCGAAGACCTTTTCGGCATTGTAGTTTCAGAAACTACCTTGTCCATCAAGTTGCTCGCTTTCTTCTTCTTCAGGAAGAGGGCTCTCCGTATTGTGGAATCTGATAATCTTGATGAAAAAGAGGTCTCTCATCTACTCCACTTCTTCTACATACTTCACCGGCCCTATGGCAAAGATGGAGATTGTACACCATCAACCCCCAAGCCCTCTTGCCTTCCATCCTTTTATAAACCCATCTACAAGAAGATGAAGAGCTTGTTACCTATCCAGCATCATATAACAATGACCCCGGAAGAAGCTGATATACTGGTCCCTTGCATTGTCCGGCTTCAGGAGGCTGGGATCAAGTTTAGAGAAAACATAGACGCGAGGAACATGTTGGACGTCACCTTCCAAGATGGCATATTGTCTTTCCCGCACTTAACCATCAACGACTCCACCAACTCTATCCTCCGAAATTTGTTAGCCTTCGAGCTGTTCTGCCCCAACAATGACCACCACATCAGCCATTATATTACGTTCTTGGACTACATCGTCAACTCCGCCAATGATATCACCATACTTCAACAATGCAAATCATCAATAACATGTTGGGGAGCGAGCGCGAGGTGGCAATGCTCTTCAACAAGCTTGGCAGGAATGTGAATCTGCGTTACGGTCGTCACCATTACCTCGAAAATGTGTTTGAAAGGGTGAATGAGTATTGCGATTCCAAATGGCACAAGCACCGGGCAACGTGTATGCGTGACTACTTCAACAGCCCGTGGACGATTATTTCCGTTCTTGCGGCCATTGCTGTTATTGTCATGACCTTGATCCAAGTCATTTATGCTATACTTGAGCATTAATAGATTCCTTGAAAGCACTCAGAATTTGGAGCACGAAGGAGCTAGAGTACTGGTGGGCCTCGTGGTCAAAGTTTACCATATTTTTACAATATATCTATATATGTGTATCCCTCGAAATTAATATTCTCGATCATGTATTATGTACCAAACTGTACTTGGCCTTATAATATTTGGTATTTGCATATCAAGCTGAATCGAAAAAATATATATTTTCAGTCCTGGTTGTATGGCTTGGGCACTCTCATTTGAAGATGACAAAAATATGAGATTAAAAAAAAAAGGAAAAGAGAGAGGATATAACCTTATCGACCTTTATTTTACTAAAAGTCTACTCTTTACCAAGTCCTTTATTGGTCGTACTCTGATCCAATCATCCAAGAAAAATTATTACTATTTGATCTAAGATGGATGGGAACCCCATGTACAACACGGTGAGGCATGAACCTCTCCACACCCAGTAAATGCCTAAAACGAGTACTACGTACCCACCTACCCCAGACTCGGCAACAAATCCATCTCAATCTTATCCATACCCATGCCGCTAGCTATGGTGCTCTTCTTGTTCCACATAGAAAGGTCTGATTCTAAGAGCCATGTGATCATGTGACCCGCGTGGTATAGGGACCAGACAGCTGGATCAGATTGTCTTGATCCACTCTTTGTTGTTCGTCCACACTCTAGTTTAATTAGAAAGCCGATGGAGGTCCTCGTCCACCGGAAATTAACGAAGGCGAGATCAGTATGATGAAAAAGCTAAAATCAAATAAAGGTGGAAGAAGACCTGGGGCATATGACATTAATTATCTATGACAGAGAGAAAAAAAGAAGGGATTAACTATCTATATCTCATATAATTGCTTCATGATGGATATAATATTCTTCTTTTGTCATAAACCATATTATATATGTTTATCATCATGCGGAGAAAGATGCTCATTAAGATTAAAGAAACAATTAAGGTGCCACATGAAGCATTCGGCTGGTCTTCGTGTTTGCATGCTGGTGCCGTATTCTATGAACTTGGAGGGGGAAAAGCGCATAAGTTTATGTATTCCAAGGTGCGAGAACACTAGTGAAGAGCGAAATAAGAGAACCATTGAGTATGGAGACCCTCTTTTTCACACCATGATCAGCGAAAAGCTCGGGCTCTATGGGGAGGGCAAGGGTATCCAGAGAGATGAGTCATGCATCCTCCATTAATTACCGAGTTCCTCGAGTACTTGGAAAGTTGACGGGTTTTTTGGTTAACAATAGCGTAGTTTGAAAATTTTATTAGGAGAATAACATACTAAACATTTTAAATTTTAATTTAGCACAATTTTGACCAGTCAACATGTGTTTTTTTTAATTTATATAAAAAAAAATAAAAGTCGGTCATCACATGACCGATTTGCAAATCGGTCGTGCTAGCGCCGATTTGCCTACCGGGAAATAATTTGGGGTAATTTGTTTAGAGTTTTTTAGAATTTTATTTTTATATCTAAATGATGTCTAATTAATGTGAAATTTAAGCACACGTTAATTGAAATATGATGAATTTTATGGTGATTTTAATTTTCTTTTTTAAATAAAATTTTATAGAGTAAAAATTACTCTAAAAATTAATAAATTGAATTAATCTCAATATTTGTGCACCAATAATTCTCAAAATCATTATATTTAGAATCAGCATATTTTTCTAAAAATTACGGTAGTCTTATATCTCAATTTTGTTATTCAAACTTATTGACATCCCGTTGAGGTGCGCACTTCTGAAGATAATTGTAAGGGCCAACATTTTTTATTTCTAATTGTGCATGTTATGTTTAATATTTTCTAATTTGTATATATTTAAAAATTCATATTTTCTATCTTTTTATTTTCTAATTAGAGGATATTGACAACAGTATCGAGTGCACCAATAATTCTCGATATTATCATATCTAGATTAGCACATTTTTTAAAAGTTATGATGGTCTTATATTTCAATTTCGTTACTCAAGTTCGTTGACTTCCTATTGAGGTGCATACGTCTGAAGATAATATGAGAGTTATATTAATAGTGTAAGAATATCTCTAAATAAAAATAGTCATTTTTATGTATTATGTCCAACATAAGAATCATTGTCACTTTTAGCTTTTCAAGATCATATTATTATTTTAATATTATGTTTTGAGATGTTACATCTCACCTACATATATTGATCAACTCGATGGTCGCCTACATCTCGGAGTTTAACCGTAGGAGATAAGAATGAATATTTGACCATCCCTGATGTAATTTTCATAACCCAAAATCGATCACATGTACGACTAAAGAGAATCAAGTCATAAAGTTGGCAAGAACATGTTGTCGGTGGTGTTATTGTCCCATGAATCGGTCATCTAACATTCTTCCTTTCCTCCTACGTCCAACATACCGACAAATGGGATCCTGTCTACATATATTGGTAAACTATGAGTTCTAGGCGACTGTCGAGTAGACTAATGTATGTAGGCAAGATGTAATATCTTAGTGGTAATGAAGGATGTCGTCAAGTTCAGCAGATCAGAAATAAAAACCAAAACGGGAGATTCAAAATAAGATCATGGATCTAAACTGTCAAAATACAAATTGACAGCTCTCGATACCTCCATCAAGAGCATGTTTGTGGAACTCGATATTGTCATTAAATCTATAAAAATTAAAAAAATATTAAACATAACATGCACAATTAGAAATAAAAAATGCCAGGCCTTACAATTGTCTTTAGAAGTACGCACTTCAACGGGACGTCAACAAATTTGAGTAACAGAATTAAGATATAAGACCACCACAATTTTTTTAAAAAATGTGATGGTTCTAGATATGATAATTTTGAGATTTATTGGCGCACGGATATTGAAATTAATTCGATTTATTAATTTTTAGAGTAATTTTTACTCGATAAGATTTTATTCCAAAAAAATAAACTAAAATCACCATAAATTTCATCATATTTCAATTAACTTGTGTTTAAAATTTCACATTGATTAGACATCATTTAGATATAAAAAAAATTCCAAAAAACTCTAAACAATTTACCCTCAAATATTTCCTAGTAGGCAAATCAGTGCTAGCATGACCGATTTGCAAATAGGTCATGTGATGACCGACTTTTATTTTTTATAATTTCTTTTAAAAACACATGTTGATCGGTCAAAACTATGCTAGATTGAGAATTAAAATTTTTAGAATATTATTCACCTAATAAAATTAACTTTCAAACTATGCTATTCTTAAACCAAACACAATCGCTTGTATGATGTTATCTGTATGTAGGATAGCATCATTTTCACTTCAGAATGGTACCTATGTCATGGCTTTCTGCTGAGCGGCTTGAAACTATACTGAAGTGAAGTCAACTGTGATGATGGGAAAAACACAGATGTGAGTATTTTAGTCCAACAACATTTGCCACATGTTTACAAAATGGAAATGC
Organism: Colocasia esculenta; assembly: GCA_014218235.1. Taxonomy (NCBI): domain Eukaryota; kingdom Viridiplantae; phylum Streptophyta; class Magnoliopsida; order Alismatales; family Araceae; genus Colocasia; species Colocasia esculenta. The sequence goes on along the minus strand of CM024763.1, from coordinate 127,816,713 downwards.
TGTATTAAAGGCAGACATGATAGTTGCATGGTGACTATTAGCATGCTTAAACCACAATAAAAGGCACATATGTGTTGCAACACGGACATGACCAGAATGTGAAACAACAACATTCATTACAAAATTTGGCAGTTAATCTAATAAAAAAGTTGTATGTTAAACAAACCTAAGAAGATATAGTAATTGTCCAGACACAAGTGAATTGCCATGCTGCTACTCTTTTAATTAGCGATGAATACAAGCATAAACTCTCTTTTTTTTTACGATGAAACCAATGGTTCTATTCATTGCTCTGGCAATGTCATTACAGATACAAAAGAGTAAGCATTGAGAACTGAGGGTGGGATGTTAGAAAGATCCCAAGAACAAAAAGCTCTTGAAGAAGAAGCTAGTTGTGCAAGAGTGTGAGCAGGTAATGTAGCTTCTCGTGGGGCAAATGAAACTTGGATAAGGGGATTTTTGTGGAGTAAATCCCTTCCTTCATCTATAACTGAGCTGCATCTCCAAAGATTGAAATCTAAGTGCCTAAGAGCCTTGATCACATTTTTTGTATCACTAAAGATATGAGCCTCAACCTGTATTTCTATCATCCATGCAATTCCATGTAGTATGGCTAAAGCTTATGCTTCAAGAGGAGAGTTGACTTGGAAACTAGAAGATCTGCACTTTATAATCTTCCTTTCTTTATAAATTAATACTAATCCGGCTACCCCGTCAAATTCCTTGAAAGCTGCATCTACCAGGAGAACGAATGCTGAATTGGATTTGATATCTGCATTTCTTTCAGACTCTATCACCTGAGTGTCAGTCGTAGGTTTCATGTTTTTCCAGAAATATATCTCTTGATAATCCTTAGCCAGGATCAATTGGATTTCCATGTGCTTATGATCAACAACTAAATAGCATATTGCCTTCCAGAGATTCCACATCAATGCAAACGCATGTGACATAAAATTGATGTCATTCTTGGATTGCGTAAAAGGGGGTTGGTCCAGTCAGTGATTCTGTCATGTAGATGTTTGATGTGTTGGTCCACTCTGTAATTTAGGTTGCTTGCAAACCACAATCTTCTAGCTTGGTTGCACTGAAAGAACAAATGATCCACTGTCTCCTCACTTTCCATGCACATGGGGCAAAGCTTGCTAATGTGAGGGCGAAATCTAGCCAACCTGGTTTGAGTAGGAAGAGAATTTGTCAAAGCTTTCTAGATAAAAGTTATAACTTTAGGGGGAATTTCCTTGATTAGCTTTGCGTGCCATAAGATCTTCCACACTGAATGAGAGCCTGATGTGCTTGGTGGCTGCGTCCTATCTCTGAGGAATCTATATGCAGATTTAGTGCTCAACTGTCCATCCTGAGTCTTTGACCAAGTCAGTTGGTCATATTCACCTTGGGGACTTTGAGGGAGTTTAATTCTCAGTATAGCTTTCACATCCCTCTCCTCTACTAATTTATTGATCAATGGAACTTTCCATTGCCCTTTATCTATCAATTTTGCAACTATAGAGGGCAAAGGACCAGAGTAATCTCCCCTCAGGGCTAGAGGGTCAACTTTGTCTGGAATCCATTTGTCTTCCCAAATTCTAATGTTGAACCCTGTCTTAACCACCCAAATGCAGCCTTCTTTAAGTAAATTCTTGACGGACAAAATAGAATGCCAAATGTGGGAAATCTTTTTGTTCCCCTTGAGATACCAAATTGATTGACCCCCACAGTATTTAGCTCTCAAGAGTTTGGTCCAGAGGCTAGTATAATCATTCAGAAATCTCCAAGTTAGCTTCATAATGACTGTTGTATTAAAGTCTAGCATGTACCTAATGCCCAATCCTCCAGTCCTCTTAGATTTTTTAATCTTTTTCCAAACCAGCAGAGGTGTCTTCTGTATTCCATTCTTGTTTCCCCACAAAAGTCTTCTTTGAATGGCATGAAGTTTGCTGATTACACTCTTGGCGATAAGCGTAGTGTTCATGATATGCACCGGGACGGCACTGAGAGTTGATTTAATCAAGATAGTTTTCCCAGATGCTGAGAGGGTGTTGGCTTTCCACATGTTCATTCTCCTCTTGCACTTCTCTTCTGGAAAACTAAGATGTTCCTTCTTGTTTCTTCCCATAAATATAGGGGTACCCAGATAAAGGGTAAGCTTATCCAATTCTCCAAAACCTCAAATCTGCCTTAAATGTTGCTGGAGAATTTTGGAGGTGTTTCTGCTAAAAGTTATACTAGATTTTTTTGCATTCATTGTTTGACCAGACCAACTTGAGAATTTCTGAATAGTTCCTCTCATAGCTAGCAATTCCTTTTCAATAGCCCTTCCAAAGATCATGATGTCGTCTGCATACAACAAATGAGTCATTGTGGGAGCTTGATGGTTAAGCTTATAACTTGTGTAATCTCCTGATTCTACGCCTTGAGTGAAAAGAGTTGAAAGCGCTTCCATAACTAGGACGAAAATATAAGGGGACAGTGGACAACCTTGTCTCAAGCCCCTGGAAGGCTTGATATAACCTATTGCTTCTCCATTAAAATTAATGGAATAGGTTATAGAATTGACGCAACACATGAGCAATTTCTGACACTTCTGAGAAAAACCATGAAGATCTAGCATTTTTTGAATAAAGGTCCACTCCATCCTGTCATAAGCCTTGGATAGATCAATTTTCAGCCCAAAGATTCCAGTTTCCCCCCTTTTGTTTTGCATAGAGTGCATCAACTCTTGAACTGCTATAATGTTATCAGAAATTTGTCTCCCGAGAATAAATGCTCTTTGATTGTGAGAGATGCATTCCTTGAGCAGAGGTTTAATTCTGTTAGCAAGAATTTTGGCAATCACTTTATAACAGGTGTTGCATAGGCTGATAGGCCTATGGTCAGATACTCTCTTGGCATTTTGACCTTTGGGAATGAGGGAAATAAGGGTGTGGTTGACTCCAATAGGAAGGCTTCCATAGAGGAAAAAGTTGACAATGAGATTTTCAATGTCACTGTTCATGATGTCCCAATGGGTTTGAAGAAAAAGGGTAGTTATCATCTGGGCCAGAGGATTTGTGAAGAGGGAGGGAGAAACGCACCTCCTTGATTTCTCTTATATATGGATGGAATCTGACAAATCAGATCATTATCTGATTGGGTAAGGGGTCTTTTTCTGAGTTTAAATTGAGGTGGAATTGGGTAGGGGTTTATTGATTTATAAATATTTTGGAAGTAGTTGATAAGTTGAGCTTTAATCACCTCTCTTTAGCTAGTCCAATCCCCATTAGGCAAAGGAATCCCAAAAATGTAATTAGCGCTTCTTCTGTTTGTTGCACTAATGTGGTAAAATCTTGTACTTCTGTCCCCCTCTTTAAACCAATGGACTTTTGCTCTTTGCCTCCAGTAATAGTTTTCCTTTTTCAAAAGATCTTCTAGTTCTCCATTCAGCTGAATTTCTGCTTTGATACCATCATCTAAAATTGGCCTCTTACTAAGGAGTTCTAATTCTTGCTGTATGTCTTGGATTTTGCCTTTAGGGTTGGGACAGTGTTTCTTTTTCCAAAATTTAATAGTGTTTCTTTTTCCAAAATTTAACTGCTCTGTGAATATATTGCATTTTGTCCATATAGCTGGATAGAAGAGATCCCCCCTTAGGCCAACTCTCTTTGATTACCTCTTTAAACATCGGCTTTGAATTCCATATATCCTCCATTCTGAAGATATTCTTTTTATGCCTTCTAAACCCATTACTGTCAAGAAGAATTAGGCTGTGATCACTGTAGAGTTTAGATAGGTGGTGGACTGATGCATAGGGGTTGATGTGTCTCCAGTCGCCATTCACTAGAACTCTGTCTAATCTCTCCCTAATATGAATTTAGCTGTCCTTTTGTTAGACCATGTGAAAAGTGGCCCTTAAAACCAATGTCAATCAGGCATGTGCTCTGAATAAAGTCATTGAAAGGGTCCAAATCTTGATGTCTTAATCTGGATCCACTCTCCTTTTCTGATTGCTTGGTGACTGTATTGAAGTCTCCAATGATTATATAAGGGGAAGTAAGATGTCTTAGGTAGTTCTGGATAACCTTCCACAATTTCTTCTTTTGGGCATTTCTAGTAGGAGCATATACACAGACAATGTACCATCTACTTTCTAAGTCACTACCATTGACTGTCAAAATCATCTAGTTTTGATCAGACCATTCTACAGCAATGTCTATATATGTTCTCTTTCCACCAAACACAGAGACCCCCCTGCTTTCCCCTGAGCATCAACTATATGATAAGATCTGATATTCCTGAGAGTAAAGAAATTCAAGATTTGTTGAGAGCTACACTTAGTTTATGATAGAAAGCAAAAATCCATGTTGGTTGAGCATTTTAGCTGGTCAATGAATTTTCTTGTAAACGTCCCGCCCATACCTCTACAATTCCAAGACATCAGCTTCATTTTGGGGGTTGGGCCCAGTTGTGGCCGGCTGCCGCCACCTGGTTTGGATTGTGGGAAGAGCTTAATTTCACCTTCTCTTGGTGATACATTGTCCTCTTTCTTATTGTATTTGTCGTCGCCAGCTTTTTCATCCTACTTCTACCTTCTTTTCCTTGAGAGATTTCCGTTGTACCTTCTGAACTTTTTTGAACTTTTTGCTTCTTTATTGTCTCCGGAGGTGGCCATCTTGCTTTTCTTTTGACTGTATCAATAACCATCTCAGACGAATCAAAGATCTCTGTAGACACTATTTTTCGCTCCCCTTTTTAGGGGGGACGAAGAACGGTCTCCACAAAGAGATGCACATGCAGATGCACGGGATGGATAAATACAGAAAATTAACAAAAGAAAAAGAACCGTGATCGCCAGGTGCTCGAGGGCACCGAATGTAAACGGGTGAGAAAAGGCAGTACCTTTCACTCGTAGAAAGCGCGGGATGTGGGCGTCGGTTCACCCTCCTCCTTCCATCGGCCGGCCGGCGAAGAAGATTCAGCTCGGGTACCTAGAAGAGACAAAGACAACAAAAGAGACAACGGGATTAGCCCGGAATGTGCAATAAATGAATCTAGACAAATAAAATAACATAGATGAAAAAGGGGAAGAACACACCTTTTGGGTGGTCTTTTAAACCCCTAACTAAAAGGTATGATGTGTGTGCATGCATGCAAATGTGAAAAGTAAAAGGGGCCAACGTAGGGGCCGAATGAAGAAAATGGAAAGGACCACGGGGGGTCCGGAGGAAGGAAAAACTGGGGTGCTTCCCCGAGGAGGCCGGACGGTGTGACGGCGCTGTGGAGGGCAAACGAGAGGAGGAAGACGACGATGACGACTCCCGTTGGATGTGCGTGATGGCGAGGAAGACGGTGACGTCGGGCCGGAGACGAGGACGGGGATGGCGAGGAAGCGTACGGCGAGGCAGGGCTGCGCCATGTGGAGTTTCCCCCTCCCTCTCTCTCTCTCTCTCTCCCAACTTTCGCATCCAGTACAGTGGACGCCTTTTAATGTTCTTCCAAGAAACGCGTCGACCAGAACGGACGCGAATAAAGAGATAGGTCGGTGACTGGTTTAGCGACGGAACTGTTGGGTTCTCATATTGGAGAATGTTGGGTTACAACAAGTGCTTAAATGTTTTTGATGATGAGCAATACTAATTGATGTTATGTGAAATGTTCACAAATGGTATGTTTGTTTTTGATGATGAACATTTCATGAACAAGACAAAATTGATGTGTTATGAATGTGTGAAACATGATGAGAATGACAATTGGATGCAAATGAAACACATGTTTTATATGTTCATTATATCTCACTAATTATGTCTTTTAATGTAGGTGAGATTCCATGCAAGACAAAGCCCAAAATCCAAGTGCAAAAGAACAAGACAAGTTGCTGAAATAGTGCACCTGTCAACAGATGATAGTGCATCTGTCAACAGATGAATAGTGCATCTGTCGCATTTGTCGACAGATGATTTTTGCCTGTCGACAGATACACACCATCTGTCGACAGATGATTTTCGCCTGTCGACAGATACACTCAGAAATCTATTTCCAGAAAGCCCAGTCTTCCGGTTCTTGCAAACCTGTCAGCATCTGTCGACAGCAGCAATTCGGCTGTCGACAGACGGAGTTTTGGGAAGATCTAATGGCCAGGATATGATCTATATTTTGGTGTTTCCTTTTAGCACGACTCTCTATGCTTGGACACCACTATATATGGATCATATGAGGCTAGTTTCGCAGCAAGAAGCCACCATACCAAAACCCTAAGCAAAGGTCAAGATCAAGGCTTTCTTCCTGCTGCCCTGCTTCATCTCTCTGCCCAGAACAAAGAAGAACAACCTTCCAAGCGGAGTTGAAGCCGGTTCGTCCGTGGTTCAAGCTTCTCCATCAACTGATACTTGTCAAGACGAAGCTTGGAGTCTTCTGGACGACCAACGAGAAGAGATCTACATCGAGATTTGATTCCTCATCTCAAAACTCTTCTCCTTTCACTACTTTCATATATCTGTGTGTGTGCACTGATTTGAGATCAGTACGTGGATTTTGTGGAAGTGTGGATTGTTGTTCTGATTGCGTGTTTGCATCAGACAACGTGTGTGTGGTGTGTTGGTCAGATCAAGGCTAGAGGATCTGATCTTTTGTGGACTTGATCTAGCGTGTGTGTGTGTGTGGTTGAGCCGGTGTGCTCGTGTGTGTGTTGTACTCAGTTCTTGAGTAGTGTGTCCTCACTGTGTGGGGGGTGGACGTAGGAGTCACGTGGTGTGATCTCCGAACCACCTAAAAAATCCCTTGTGCATTGTGGTTTGACTTATGGTTTGCACTGTATTGCGCTAGATGCATGCATAGGGATTTCGTCTACACACTAACTGTTAGTTTGCTCACACACATTGCATCAGATCAAAGGGGTTTTAATTGAGTAGATCTTTTAATCCGAAGTAATTTTCATATTGCTTAAGTTTCCACTGCAAATCTATTCAACCCCCCCTTCTAGCTTTGCCATAACCGAATATCCGATCCTAACAATTGGTATCAGAGCAGGTTCTTTGTTTATCGGTACTGATTTGGCAGATCTATTTTTGTGCACCTAATTGCTCTGATTCCTAACAATTGGTATCAGAGCAGGTTCTTTGTTTATCGGTACTGATTTGGCAAATCTATTTTTGTGCACCTAATTGCTCTGATTCCTAACAATTGGTATCAGAGCGGGTTTTCTGTTCATCGGTTGTGATTTGGCATATCTGTTTATGTGTGCTTAATTGCTCTGATCGGGTTTATAATTGATTCTGAACTGATCTGATTACTTTGGTTGTTGGTTTATTCATCTATAACATACTCAGAAATATGTCTGAGTTCTCGAGTATCATAAATAGACCAATGTGTATTGAGTTTGATAACCATGTTGATAAAATGCAGGACTCCTTTAAGAAGACAAGCAAGATTGCAAATAAAGCCAAAGACAAATGCTTCATGGCCCATGGCAGCTCCAGAGGTTCTCCTAGTTTAGACAAATCTGAAAGATCATATCTGTCAGAGAAGTTAAGAAACTCTCAAAGGTCAGGTAAATCCAATTCAGACCCATTTGACGCATCAATATCTAATTCTGATTCAGAAGATGATATTTCCTATGATGAGTTAATAGAATGCTATGAGCACTTGTCCAATCAACTTAAGAAGGTAAAAACTCAAAACAAGAAGCTAAAAGAAAAATTGGATAAGAATGAAATGAGAATTGATAATGCTCAAGCATTCTATGAAGAAAATGAAAAATTGAAAAATGAAGTCAAAAGCTATGAAATCAAGTTTTCTAAGTTGAAAGAAGATCATGATCAGGTTGAATCTGAAAATGTTGATTTGAAAAATGAAAATGAAAAATTGATTGATCATAATGAGAATCTCAAATTTGATATTGATCAATTGAACAAACAAATCTCCAACATGGCTTATGATCACCAAATAAAAGAAAAATGCAATCAACTGTTTGAGGAGAATAATCATCTGAAAAAGAAGATTGAAGGCTTGTATCATAACAGACCATTAAATGATGAATGGAACAATGCTAAGCAGAAAATTACTGACTTGGAAAATCAAATTGTTCAAAGTGAAATTGAAAAGAACAAAATACAAAATGGTCTGGATGTCATGAAAAGCCAACTTCTAACTTCTGAAAAAGAAATTGTTGCATTGAAAGCTGAAAAGAAAATATTGAACAAAAAGGCTTCAAATAGGAAGAATCATGTTTCAATTGAAAACCAGAAAAAGAAAATGGAGAAGAAAACAAGAGTCTACAGGGTCTCTACACCTCCTCCAGAGGCCTAGAATGTTTCAAGGAAATCTCCAACTCCACATCACGCCAAGAGATACCAAAGGGTACCACCTCCTTCTTCTCAACCCAAGGGTGATCAAAGGTACTCTAAAGGATCTCAGAGATTTCAGCAAATGCAATCACACTATGGTAAGCTCCAGGTAAATGCTCAACCCGTTTGCTACAAATGCAATAAACTTGGTCATCTTGCTAAATTCTGCTGGAAGAAAAATCAACACTCTCATAAAAATCATGATGTTGTGCATGCTTCAAGGCTCCATAATAATCCATGTGTTCATACACACAAGGATAAACATGTTCATAAAGATCAGAAATTTCATGTATCTATGAACAGGAAAACTGCACAAAACAACAGAAATCCAAAAATCAAATCACTTTGGATTTTGAAATCTTTGTTATATCCTAACATTAATGTTATTGCAGGACCCAAGCAAGTGTGGGTCCCAAAACAAGCTTGATCAACAAGCTGAGATGTCTTGCAGCCAAAAATTAGAAATGGACTCATGCCATTGGCTGTGCAAGGCAAGAAATGATGGAGAACAAAGGTAAATATTTTTTTTTAGATTGAAGACTGTTCAGGTAAAATCTCTTTGTCACTTTTGTCTTGAACTGCAAGAATTGAAATAGATTTTTAATTCTATCTGAGGAATGAAGAATGTATTTTGTTGATACCCCCACATGACAATGCCACTTAGCAATTGGAATCATGCCATCTTGCTTGCATAACTGTGCTCATGATCTTTTGGTATATCAAATGATGACATGTGGAAAAACAAGTTATGCTTGTTTGGAAACTATCATTATGCGTGAGTAAAATACTCCGCCAAGTACCAAAAGTCATGTAATGCATAAGGCTAGTTGAGTGCTTAATAATTTGTGAATTGCTTGATACATTTACTATGCATGTGTTATGGGGGAGTAAATTTGAAAGTGCTCATATGCTCATGAATGCTCATGAAATCTATGTGCAAGTGCTTGTCATGAATGTATATATATCATGCTTGAAAGTTGTCTCATCACATGCACATCTTATGGGGGAGTAAGTTCAAGGTAGGTTGAGTGAAATACTTGAGAGAAACCCTTCATATTCATTGTGTAATTACTTCTCAAAATCTTGTTCTTCATGTCACTCAATTCTATGCCTTAAAACTGATTTTCTCAAGTATCTGTCGACAGGCACTATCACATCTGTCGACAGACATGCTCTCCCAGAACCAAGCCTTTCAGGCCTGTGTGCATCTGTCGACAGGCACATTCTTGCTGTCGACAGATACACATTTTCTGTAAATTCTTCATCCTTCTTCATAATTTCTTCATGAGTATGTTCATATCATTGATGCAAGGGGAGAATTGGGTATAAATATTCATTATAACCTTTCATCCTCACATAGTATCAAAGTCATATGGTTAATCACAATGATTTTGAAATAATATTTTGTGATTGAGTCTAGGTTGTATCATCTAGAAAACATTGAACAAATCTAATGATTTTAACCTAACTCACTTGAATAACTCTCTTGTGGATGATCATGTTCCTATATGGATTGACAAGTAAGAAGGTTTTTGAACTTAATGTCTTTACATTGGCCTTTGACCTTAATAAACCTTTTGAACTTGAATTTCCAACTCAAAAAAAAAAGAGAAAAGCTACCTATTTCTAAAGTCAAAAATTAAAAAATATATATGTGAATTGGGACAAAGGCAGAGCAATGATGAGTATCACTGAGTAACCGGGGACACGGGCATCACAAATGTCTGTCTTCGCGTCAAAAAGTCCTTTCATTATCTCTGCATAATGGTATGATGGTCACTCACACTGAGTAACTGGGGGTACGGGCATCCCAAATGTCTACCTTCACGTCAAAATGTAAAAGTGATCCTAATTACCACTTAAATTGTTCAAATGTTAGAAATAGAGTGGAGCCTCCAACATTTAAATCAAGGGCAATGGGTTGTCTATTGTCAATTGTTCATGTAGACATTGCCTTCATTTACCAACTGAACATCACCCACTAAGGTATATGATTTTCTTCAATGGTTTTATTCAAAAGGGTTATCTCATTTTCATGTGTTTTTGAACGATGTATTCTAAATGCTATAACTTGAGATTCCCGGAGTATTATCTCTTAACCATTGTAGAATTTTTATGTGTCTTAATACTAGTGTTTATGACATTTTGTAGTAGGTATCAACCTATTCTCAACCTTGCAATCTCATTTGAACACTCATTCCCCACTCATATCTTTCACAATTCAATTATGTGGTCACACAATTCTTTGCTTCATTCTTTTACTTGTGTGCACTCATTATCTTTTTGGATGTTGCCAAAAGGGGGAGAAACATCAATTGTGCAAAATTGAAAGTTTTGTCATCATCAAAAGGGGGAGAATGTTGGATTCTCATATTGGAGAATGTTGGGTTACAACAAGTGCTTAAATGTTTTTGATGATGAGCAATACTAATTGATGTTATGTGAAATGTTCATAAATGGTATGTTTGTTTTTGATGATGAACATTTCATGAACAAGACAAAATTGATGTGTTATGAATGTGTGAAACATGATGAGAATGACAATTGGATGCAAATGAAACACATGTTTTATATGTTCATTATATCTCACTAATTATGTCTTTTAATGTAGGTGAGATTCCATGCAAGACAAAGCCCAAAATCCAAGTGCAAAAGAACAAGACAAGTTGCTGAAATAGTGCACCTGTCAACAGATGATAGTGCATCTGTCAACAGATGAATAGTGCATCTGTCGCATCTGTCGACAGATGATTTTTGCCTGTCGACAGATACACACCATCTGTCGACAGATGATTTTCGCCTGTCGACAGATACACTCAGAAATCTATTTCCAGAAAGCCCAGTCTTCCAGTTCTTGCAAACCTGTCAGCATCTGTCGACAGCAGCAAGTCGGCTGTCGACAGACGGAGTTTTGGGAAGATCTATCGGCCAGGATATGATCTATATTTTGGTGTTTCCTTTTAGCACGACTCTCTATGCTTGGACACCACTATATATGGATCATATGAGGCTATTTTCGCAGCAAGAAGCCACCATACCAAAACCCTAAGCAAAGGTCAAGATCAAGGCTTTCTTCCTGCTGCCCTGCTTCATCTCTCTGCCCAGAACAAAGAAGAACAACCTTCCAAGCGGAGTTGAAGCCGGTTCGTCCGTGGTTCAAGCTTCTCCATCAACTGATACTTGTCAAGACGAAGCTTGGAGTCTTCTGGACGACCAACGAGAAGAGATCTACATCGGGATTTGATTCCTCATCTCAAAACTCTTCTCCTTTCACTACTTTCATATATCTGTGTGTGTGCACTGATTTGAGATCAGTACGTGGATTTGGTGGAAGTGTGGATTGTTGTTCTGATTGCGTGTTTGCATCAGACAACGTGTGTGTGGTGTGTTGGTCAGATCAAGGCTAGAGGATCTGATCTTTTGTGGACTTGATCTAGCGTGTGTGTGTGTGTGGTTGAGCCGGTGTGCTCGTGTGTGTGTTGTACTCAGTTCTTGAGTAGTGTGTCCTCACTGTGTGGGGGGTGGACGTAGGAGTCACGTGGTGTGATCTCCGAACCACCTAAAAAATCCCTTGTGCACTGTGGTTTGACTTATGGTTTGCACTGTATTGCGCTAGATGCATGCATAGGGATTTCGTCTACACACTAACTGTTAGTTTGCTCACACACATTGCATCAGATCAAAGGGGTTTTAATTGAGTAGATCTTTTAATCCGAAGTAATTTTCATATTGCTTAAGTTTCCGCTGCAAATCTATTCAACCCCCCCTTCTAGCTTTGCCATAACCGAATATCCGATCCTAACAAGGAACAGCGACGGAATAGCGACGGAAAGCTCATGAATCGCGTCCCCCGAACCCGACGCCTTTTAATGTTCTTCAAGAAACGCGGCGATGGGAATGGACGCGAATTAATAGGCGGTTCAGCGACAGAAAATGTTGTCATCGCTAATCCGTCGTTGATTGGCGACAGATTAGCGACGGAAATGTGACAGTCGATGTTCCGTCACTGAGTGACCTTTTGCGACCAGACCCCTCCTGGGGGAAGCACCAAGGAAAAATGGGTGAAATTCAAGAAATATCATAAAAGACTCTTTTAGGGCAAAATGAGGGTCATTTGGGCGTTACAACGCAACTCGAAAATTTACCCGCGATGGGAAAATTCGCGTGTCTACAGATGCCCAACCTTGACGTCTGCTTTGCAGGGGAGCGAGCGGAGGGACACAAAGCGGAGCGAAATGAAGTGAAATGGAGTGAAATGAAATGGAGCGTAGTGAAAAGAAATGTAGCGTAGCGCAGTGGAGTGAAGTGAAGTGGATTGAAAAGTAGACGTCAAGGTTAAAAATAGACACGCACGACAATGGGCGACTGCCACCTAATAAGAGTGTTTCTCCAACAACCTTGGAAATCATCACCAGGATGAGGACCAAAAGAAGCAAGTGTTTGGACAAGGGAAAGGAACAAAGGAAAAAGTGTGCGCGTGGGCACGAAAGCAAGAAAAAGACCAACTTCCAGCGTCGGGGAAGCACCTAAGGACACAATCTGTTAGGTTGCATCATCGGGGGCGTCTGCCACTGCCTCAGGTGGGTCTTGGGAGAGAAGGAGAGATCAACTTCCAGCGTCGGGGAAGTACCTAAGGACACAATCCGTTAGGTTGCACCATCGGGGGCGTCTGCCCTGCCTCAGGTGGATCTTTGGGAGCAAAGATAAACGGGACAAGTCCAAACAAAAGATTCTAAAGGAAATCAGCCCGGAGGCAACAACAAAGGGAGTTGGGCACTCGACTCGGAATGGAATGTTTCAAGTTGCTGAAAATAGGCGCGGATGGCCCTCAGATTGCCTTGCAAGAGTGGATTCCACTGTGAATTCAAGATGCATGTATGCTGGGCTAAAAGAAAAATAAGATTTAAAGGAGTAGAAAATAACCAAGGATAATATTGTTACGCCGGTGAGTCAGGACCGGGTTTTATGCATGGGTCCGTCGTCCCCACAAGCCAAGCGTAACGGCCTATCCGTATGGCTAAGAATCCTCTGGATTATCATGGTTTTTGATGAAGGGGAACTCTAACCCCAGATTCCTCAGAGCCACAAGATCCTTGGTGTGCTCTAGTAGTATAACATATAATAGATGCAGATAACTGATGGTGAAGGCAGCAGCCTGATGTAGCGCCGGATGAGGCAACTCGAATCCTGCACTCAAAACTCGTTAACCAAGATAACAAACAACATGGCAAAAAACACATTCATTCGTAGCATGGAACATGCATAATGGATAAACCATGTAAACAAGCATGGCTCATTCAATTCGTTGTTTAACCATGAGGATTAGTGATCTTGGATAAGAAAGTTGGGAGTGCAAGAGATGAGGAACTGATGATTGGAAGGATTGCTTCGATTTGACGCAGGAAGAAGACGATTGCCTTGTGCAATACCATCATGATTGTTTTTTTGGATTTTGGAAGGTATTTGAATTTTTTGGTGGTTTTTGAAAATATTTGAATTTTTGTGGAGAGTTTTTTTTTAATATTTGAATTTTTGTAAGATTTTAAAAATATTTGAATTTGTTTGAGATTTTAAAGATATTTGAATTTTTTTAGGATTTTGAGAATATTTGATTTTTGTGGGATTTTGAAAATATTTGATTTTTTTTAGAGTTTTGGAAATATTGATTTTTTGTGTGATTTTGAAATATTTGATTTGTTTGGAGTTTTGGGATATATTTGATTTTTTGTTGTTTTTTTTGTGGTTTTGAAACATTGTCATGCCGTGGCAGCATTGAATTTATGATGATTGACCGGCGAAGGGGTCCTTTGCTACCTCCCTTGTCATTAAAGAATGCCCAGAGTAGGGCGTGCAGTTTAACGTGGTGCCCACGGCTGATTGCACTTGGCTAATAGTGTAACCATTAAAGGCACGCCTGAAAAGACAACTTAAGTCTGATAAAAAAAAAAGAGGAAGCTTGGAGACAAGCTTGGATATGGGTATTCAAGGAGCTGGGTTCGGGTTCCTTCCTTGGCACAACCATCAGAAAGGTCTGTCTCATTAAGCACTCGGGCTTTTGAATCATTATTTTTTTGGGATTTTGAGTGATTGGATGACCATTGATTGTAGGGACATGCGTACGCCCGGGTCCATTTGGATCTCCGCGGGGACTTTACCCTCTTTGCCATGCCCTATTATCATTGATTTGATTTTGATTTTTGCATGTATACGACTGGGTCCATTTGGATCTCCGCGGGGACTTTGCCCTCTTGACATGCATATTGACTTGGATTTGATTTCAAATTTTGCATGCTTATGGCCAGGTCCGTTTGGATCTCCGCGGGGACTTTGCCCTCTTGACATGCATTGAACTTTATTTTGATTGGTCATTTTGATTTGCCCATTCTTAAAGACAACCCCTTCGTCAGGAGTGTGCTTCGGGAAGGTTTCTTCACCCAACTACCTCTACTACCCATACTTCGGCCGAATAAGGAGAAATAGACTTTGTGCCATTCAGGCGTGGCTGTGACGGTGACGGTGTCTACCGAGAGCAATCGGCTTAGGGAGCCGTGAAGTGTGTGCAAGTGCTCATGTCCAGGGCAAACCTTAAATAACTCGGGAGAGAGTGCAGGACTCCTGGCGCGGAGTTATCATAACAAAAATGCTGGGACAGCATGGTAATGCTTGGAATGTTCATCTTTTTAGGGATTTTCTCGACATTCGGTAGATAAAAATTTTCAAAGTAAGGAATTTGGAGGGATAAAGAAAACGAATGCCCATGCCCTGCGCTGGGGCGGATGTGCCCTGCGTTGGGGGCGAGACTGTAGGGGATCTATCAGAATGTATAAAATTATTATTCGAAATGTAAAAGACGCGTGCGAGAAGGGTCAAAGGACCCGATTAAAAACATGTGGGAGACAATAAAACAAAAGATGAATGCCCTGTTGGGGGCGAGACCCGGGGGGTCTAAACGAATTTACTTTTTTTATTCAAATTTAAAAACATAAGTGAGGACTAAAGCCCCGAAAGCAGTGCGAGAAGGGTCGAAGGACCCGATTAAAATGGAGATGCGAAGACTACAAAAAAGACGAATGCCCTGCGTTGGGGTGAGACTCGAGGGTCTACACGAATTTACATTTTTTTATTCAAATTTAAAAACATGAGTGGGGACTAAAGCCCCTAAAGCAATGCGAGAAGGGTCGAAGGACCCGATTAAAATGGAGATGCGAAGACTATAAAAAAGACGAATGCCCTGCGTTGGGGCGAGACTCGAGGGTCTACACGAATTTACATTTTTTTATTCGAATTTAAAAACATAAGTGTGGACTAAAGCCCCTAAAGCAATGCGAGAAGGGTCGGAGGACCCGATTAAAAACACAGGGGTCAACACGGGAAAAAGAATTTGGAAACTCCAGAGGGCCCGGAGGGGTTTGGCGGGAGAGGAGGGCGCGATGCCCTGGGTAGGAAACAAAATCCGGATGGCCCGGATAACATGAAGAACAAAAGGGCCGCGAGGGGCCAACATGGAAGGTGTGCAGCGTAGGGCGCGAAAAGATGTGCCACATGGGGCACTAGATGAACAAAAATGGGCGCGATGCCCAGTGTACGTTGAGGGATCATAAAATAAATGAAAATAAAAAGCCTCCCGTGGGGAGGGAATGTGGAGAACCCACGGGTCTATACTAAGCAATATAAAAGAAGATTCAAAAAAAGAGGGGGTGAAGGTCCCCTGGCCTGTTGCTGTGCCCGGCGATCAGATTTGGACTTGGGGGTCGGTGTTGGGACCCTCAAGTATCTCGTCACAAATCTTGCCCAGCGGGCAGATGGTCGTGCTCTTTTCCTTTGAATTGAACGGCTCTCGAAAACTAAAGGAAATTGTCGACTTCTGTTGAAGTTTCGATGAAGAGTGATAACTCCCGTGGAATAAAATTCAGTGAAAGGGTGGGGAGTTCCACCGGCAATGTCAGAAGCAACAATAAAGGGACTGTGCCCAAGGAATGCATCGTGTGACATAAGAGGGGGCATGCCCCTTGGGTGGTAGATTGTGCCAATGGTTTGGCTTCGAAGTGCGTGTGCACAATTTGCATGGTTGTTGCCCTCGCTGGAGCGGAAAGGTGCAACAGTGGTAACTCCCTTGAAATATGATTAAATGGACGGGTGGAGAGTTCCACTGGCTGAGTTAAAGGCAACAATGAGGGGTTCGTGCCCAGCGATTGTATGATATGTGATATGGAAAGGGGCACGACCCCTTGGGAAATCGATTGTGCCAAGAATTTGGCTTTGGAGTGCGATAGCACAATCTGAATAGTTAACCCCTTCACTGGAGTGGGAAGGTTCACAACAACGGTGTGAGGGGCCATGAGAGCCTGGAGGGAGAGATTCCCTATGAGTACTTGAAAATGAACCCGGCTGGCGACGAGTATGATTGGCAAATTCTGAAAAGAAGGCCTCTTGACGGCCAAAATTGAAGTGGAAGACTTTCGCTCGAGACATGTGCCCGACCTATGAACAATGACTGGCATGCGGTGGATAAAATCATGATGTTGGAAAAGCATGCCCGGTCCCTGGACTGAAATGATTGGCAGAGAGGACTGCGGCTTGGAAAGTATGCCCGGTATGCGAACGATGACCGGTATGCGGGGGATCTGATCATGAAATTTGAAAAGCACGCCTGGTCCCAGGACTGGAATAATTGGCTCGGAAAATGTGCCCGGCATATTGACAATGACCGGCATGCGTGGAATAAATTCTGGGATTTTAAAAAGCATGCCCGGTCTCGGGGACTTCCTTCTGCTGCTGACGCGACTTTTTGCTCCTTGAAAATTTACGCCTACTCTGGCGGACGAGAGTGGATATGATGGGTGTAGTGGAAAGCTGTATGGACAGTGGAGGCGTGATGGATATAACAGCAAGAGGTTGCTCGGGTGTGGTTGCCAAGGGTGTTGGCGGTGTGGGAGGTGTAGTGATCGGTGTGATGGTGGGTGTAATGGGAGTGGGTTTGATGGGTGTAGGTTTGATGATGGTGGGTGGTGTAGGTAAATGGCGTACGGAGATGACCTGGGAAGGTTCATCATCGTAGCGCCAAGTGGTTTCGCGGGGTGGTTGGCGGCTGGAAACTTCAACCCGAGCAACGGGCTGTGATGGTAGTGGAGGAGATGGCTGTGGGGGTGGTGGTGTCGGCATGGGAGCCGGAGCAGGTGCAACGTAGGGCACCGGAGCTTCTTGATAAATCGGGGCATCGTAGGGCCCTATTGGAGGTTGATGGGTTGTCCGAGGAGGACGAATCAGTGGACGCCTGGGTGGCGGCATGTCGTGGTAAATAGGTGGATTATGCGGAGGCGCATATGATGTGGATGGGGTATAGTGGCGAGGGGGATAGTGGATGGCGTCCACTGATTCGTTCTGACTCGGATGAATTTGATCAAAAAGCTCTATGATCGGGGAGTCCATTAAATAGGCTTGAATGTAATGTCCCCGCTCGTAGAGCTCCTCCATGGAGGTGATCTAGTTCATGGCCAAGATGTGTCTGAACTTCGGAGTAGAGTTTGAAATGATTATTTTAACTTGCTCTGACTCCGAGAGCTCACGCTGCAGGCGAATGGCCATTGACCTCCAATGGTCAGCAAACTGTACAAATTCCTCGTTGGCCCCTATCTTCTCGGATGCCAGATCCGTTATAGACAGATAAGGGCTGACGCGGTCTTTGTACCTCTGAAGGAATTTCTTGTGTAGGGAGCGGAAGTCCCATGCCTCACTTAGCTCTAGAGAGTAGAACCATTCGAGCGCAGGACCGTCAAGAGATTTTCTAAATAAATATGCCAACGTGACGGGATCACGTTGCCAATGGAAGACTCATAAAGGAATTCTTTGATATGAATGTAGGGTTCCCCGTGCCATTGTACAGTCGGTACGACGGCATCTCCGAAGGAGGAACGTAAATTTTTGGGAGAGCCGGCATGGCGGCAACGGGGTTACCCTTGGAATTTGAAATTTCATTGATTTGATTCTCCAGAGTGTTCAATCTCCGGAGAAGAGCATGTTCTGGAGAAGTGAGGGGCTGCTGGGCCTGTGGGGAAATACATGGGGGCGGCCTTGAATTAATGGGCCTTCCCAAGTGGCGGTCTGTACGGACCGGAGCATGGGAGTGCAAATGGCCAGGGGGCCGAGGTGACGAAGAATGTACAGGGTGCGTGGCGAAGTCGCTGGAATATACAATGGCGGGTGCCCGGGGGAAGGAGTCGCGGAAGGAGTCACACCCTCAACTAAAGATTGTATCATATGAAGTTGTTGAGGTGTGAGCTGATCTAGTGCATGCAGGACATGCTGGACAGTGGAATCATGGTGGGGGGTAGGCTCTTGCCGGGTTCTGATCGGTGGTAAATGTGAAGGGACATCGGATCGGTTAGTGCGTGGAGTGGGCAAATAACCCCACAAGAATTTGCGGGATTACCGACGGATATTTCCGACGGATTATTGTCCGTCGGTAATTCCGTCGGAATTACCGACTAAAACATATCGGTCGAAAACCCGTCGGAATATTCCAACGGAAATTATCCGTTGGAAATATCAGTCGGAACTAAGATAATACCGACGGATATTCCGACGGAAATAATACCGTCAGAATATCCGTCGGTAATACCGCTATTCCCAATCCCGCGAAACCCCCCTTCTTCCCCTCCCCCTCTTTCCACACCCTCTCTCCTCTCTCCTCTCTTCTTCTCTCTCTCTCTTCACTCTCTCTCTCTCTCTCTCTCCTCTGTCTCTCTTCGTCTCTCTCTCTCTCTCTCTCTCTCTCTCCTCTCTCTCTCCTCTCTCTCTCCCTCTCTCTCTCTCTATCTCTCTCCCTCTCCTCTCTCTCTCCTCTCTCTCTCTCTCCCGCCGCAGCCCGCAGCCGTCGCCCCAGCTCCCGCCACCCCCCGCTCTCCCCTCTCGCGCCGCCGTCGAGACGCCGGCCCGCCGTCCCCTGAGGTCCCGCCGCCCGCAGGTACCCCATCGCACCTCCCTTCCCACCTGGCCCCCTCCCCCCTGCGGGATGCCCCCCCCCCCCCCCCCCCCACCCTTCCCCCCTCCTCCTGCCCCACCCGTCCCCTTCCCACCTGGCCCCCCCTCCCCCCTGCGTGATGCCCCCCCCCCAACCTCCCCCTCCCCCCCCACCCTCCCCTCCGGATGGCCCCCCCCCCCCACCCGGCCCCCTCCGGATGCCCCCCCCCCCCACCCGGCCCCCTCCCCCCCCCCACGGCCCCCCTCCCCTGCACACACCCCCCCTCCCCTCCCCTTCCCACCCACCCTGCCCTCCTGGATGCCCCCCCCGCCCACCCGGCCCCCTCCCCTGCACACACCCCCCTCCCCTTCCCCCCCACCCGGCCCCCTCCCCCCCCCACCTGGCCCCCTCCCCCCTGCAATGCCCCCCCCCCCCCCACCCGGCCCCTCCCGGATCCCCCCCCCCACCCGCCCCCCTCCCCTGCACACACCACCCCCCCTCCCCTTCCCACCCACCTGGCCCCTCCCCCCCCTCCCCCCCCTTGCACCACCCCCCTCCCCTTCCCACCCACCTGGCCCCCTCCGGGATGCCCCCCCCCCACCCGACCCCTCCCCCCCCACCCGGCCCCCCTCCCCTGCACACACCCCCCTCCCCTTCCCACCCGGCCCCCTCCCCCCTGCACCCTAATAAATTAATACATGTAAACTAAATAAATATAATTAAGAATTAACATGTGACATTAACATAATTAACATGTACTAATCTATTTTAAATAAATATCTAAAAAAACTTAATTTAATTAGTTACTTTTCACCACCCATTTAACTTTCTATTAGAATGGTCGTCAACTATATAAAATACTATATTTGTTTGTTATAAAGTCTAATCAGATGTAGAGAAAATTTAAAACGAGTTGGGGTTAACCCTAACTACTTTTCTTTATTACTTTTTTATTGTACTATGTGCTACCATCTACCATCTTTTTATATTAATTTTTTTATTGTACAGGAACTCACATAGACCATGGTTTTGGTAAAAAGAGAATTGTTGTCACAAGTAATTAATCAATGTTAATTTAAATCAATTATGATTTCATTCCTTAATGGTTTGCATGTATTAATATATTTTTACAATTACATGGATCTATTGTTGTTCAAACAGAGGACAAGATTTAAATGAAGCAACATATTCTCATGTTCTGTATGTCATAGGCCGATTGTGACTCTTGTTGTACATTACTACATATTATATGTTGATGATGCTAATTAAATTTAAGGAGATTACTTTGTTGCATATATGAAAGATGCAAATTGCTTGTAATAATGAAAGAAGAATTTTATTACTTTGCTTATAATTACACATGTTGAATTATATTTAAGGCCGCCTGTGAGACTTAGTTCTTTGTGATATTTTTGTATGAAATGACTACATGAAAGCCATAGACATATAATCTCTTTGCATTTTTTGAGTGATTTGTTAGATTTGGTAATGCATATTGTATTTTAATAATCTCATTAAAATTTTTAAAATATAAACCATCATTGTTAAGTTTTTGTTCCACAAGAAAATACTAAACATATTGTCGTACTTAAAATAAAAATAAGAAACAAAGTCGACCCCCTCCCTTTTTTTAAGGTTCTGAAAAATCTTAAAATAAAAATAAGAAAACGGGGATAAGAGATGGGAATTAGGGGATGACTTATTCCCCACTTACATCTATTTTTTTTGGATATCTTCAAAATATTTAAATCACCTTTGTCCCCATTTTTTTTACATGCCAAATGTAGAGTTGGCTGACGTGGATCGGCCGCACGGCCGATCCAGCTCAGCTGGGTTACCCAGGGGCCCAAATAACCAGCATTTCTCTATCCATTATGCTTGGTGGGATTTTAAAGGGAGGGGCAGGTTAGTCCATTTTCAACATCCATTTAATTATCATTGGATAGATCTAGTAAAATAACATTATATATATAAGGAAATATAGTTAACTATGGGGTGTAGGCAATGAGATAAAAAATTTAGGGATATATATATATATAAAGAAAATATCAAAATGAGGATTAAAAATTACATACAAGACGCCAGAAGAAGGATAAGAGTACTCTTCAGAAAATGTTATTCTACCAATAATAGAAACTAAACAAAAATTACATACAAGATGCCAGAAGAAGGATAAGAGTACAATTCGTCGAGTACAAATGCCCCCCTCCCCCTCCCCGTCCCAGCACCCCCTTCCCATCCTGGCACCCCCCTTCCCCTACAAGTTCCTTCTCCTAATTGCTTATATTCAAAGCTTTTGGTAAATTAAGTTATTTTTTATTTATCTTGCTCGCTGTTATTTTTTTACGCTTGACATGAAAATAAACAATGCAATGACTTTCTTTGTTAAACATATTGTTTACTTTCACAAATTTCACACTGCAAATTAATCATTCAACATTCGTATGTTTATTTGTAGCCATTTGAGAGATTTTTTCATATTTACCATATTATGATTTAATTTCATATTTTAAATTACTCATGAATAAAATGTTATAATTTTTTTTTCTAATTAGTGATGAGAGTTCGCGATTGGAAATTAGACTCAAAGAAGAACAAATGTCCAACGTATCAAAGTACTTGTTTGTTTGAACGTAAAATATTTCGCTCGATATTCGAAGATTGCATGATGGTTTACTTTTGGTGAAAGAGAAGATGACGAAAATCATAAAGATTATTCGGAAAGAAGAAAGACAAAGTTTAGAAAATAAAAGTGGATTATCTGTTATTGTTCAAGATGAAAAAGGAGTGCGATATTCTGTAATCTTACGACGAAGTTGGTGTGGTAGTATGTACATGTTTATTGGAAAAGACTGGTGTAAATTTGTGAAAAATAATTGTGTCAAAGAACTTGACATTCTCAAAGTTATGTCTTCCCATTATGTACGAAGAGATGTATTTGGCAAACTATATTTAGGGATATCAGTGGTTAGTTCACTCCCTAGGAAATCTACTGAGAAGCTGGTGAATAAAGAGCCGATCAAGTGGTGGTGGCCTAATATGAAGACATCACGGTTTGTGTTGTTTTTAATGTTCAATACCATTAAGTATTTATATAGTGCTCAAATTTATTTGATATTCATGTATGTTTACTCTTCATTTATCTTTACGTCAACGCTTTATTTCACCCATTAGCTCTGGGACTCTCCATATAACGTATGTATGGTACTTGAATGATGTGAGGGTGTGTTGGATTTTAACTCGGGACATGACATTTAATATGTAGGAAAAATGTCGGAGAATCGGTCATGGATGTACCGTGGAATAGTGAATGGAGTTGTGACCGAGGAGTTTAAAGACGGAGTTGGCAGTTTTATTGAGTTTGCATTGAGTAATACATCAGTAGCAGTTGATCCGATGGGTAACATCCGATGTCCGTGTTCGGCTTGTAAGAACAGAAAGTGGATATCGACATGGGATGTGCAGCATCATCTGTATACGAGAGGATTTGTTGGCCATTATGAGTTATGGTCGTGTCATGGTGAGTTGAATATTCAGTCGTCTGCACCAGCTAATTACTTTGCCTCCACAAGTACGTACGTAGACATGGTTGTCGATGCTGCTGGTCCGGAGTTCAATATTCATGAAGATCAAACAAATGAAGAAGTGCCGAATGATACAGCTCAGAGATTTTATCAGTTACTTCGAGATGCTGATGAGCCATTATGGGATGGTTGTGAGAAGCATACACGGTTGTCTGCAGTGTCGCAGCTATTGAATTTGAAATCTGAATTTCATATGAGCGAGAGTTGTTTTGACCGGCTTCTCTTACTGGTCAAGAGCATGCTTCCTCAATCAGAGAGGTTACCTGCTGACTTTTACCGTGCGAAGAAGATGGTGAATAATTTGGGGCTTGGTTTTATGAAAATTGATGCATGTCCGAATCACTGTATGTGTACTACAAAGAGGATGCAGATAAGACATCATGCTGTATTTGTAAGCATGATAGGTTCAAGCCCAAGAGAGGGGACAAGTCAAAGCAGAAGGATGTTCCGTATAAGTCATTGCGGTACTTTCCTATCACACCCAGATTGCAGCGATTGTTCATGTCCTCGAGGACAGCTGGACATATGACATGACATGCGGAAAGAGTCCGTCGCGACGAAGGTGAAATGAGTCATCCTGCCGATGGTGAAGCTTGGGCTCATTTTAGCCGTACTCATCCTTACTTCTCAAGGGATCCACGCAACGTACGGCTTGGTTTATGCACAGATGGTTTCAATCCTTTCGGAGGCTCGGTGGCATCTTACTCATGTTGGCCAGTATTCTTAACACCGTATAACCTTCCGCCAGGCATGTGCATGAAGCGTGAGAATCTGTTCCTTTCATTGCTGATTCCGGGTCCAAAAAGTCCAGGAAAGAATATAGACATATATCTCAGACCGTTGATTGATGAGATGAAATTGTTATGGTCAGATGGTGTGCAGTCTTATGATGCATCCAGAAAACAGAATTTCAATCTGAAGGCTACATTAATGTGGACAATAAGTGACTTTCCAGCCTACGACATGTTATCTGGCTGGAGCACACATGGGAGGTTGGCATGTCCTTATTGCATGGAGGATTCTAAATCATTTGTGTTGAAATCTGGGGGAAAATCTTGTTGGTTCGATTGTCATCGGCGGTTTCTACCCAGTGACCATCCTTTCCGAAAGCAAAAGGATTCTTTTATTAAAAATACAACTGTGATGGAGGAGGTAGATATGGAACGGGTGTCTGGTGGAAACATGGCGAGGCGGGTCCAGAACTTACCGACTGTAACACAACTGGCTGGTAGTACCCGACAAATCCCTGGCTTTGGGAAGGATCACAATTGGGTGAAGCAAAGCATTTTTTGGGAATTGCCTTATTGGTCAACACTTTTGATACGTCATAACCTAGACGTCATGCATATAGAGAAGAATGTTTTTGATAATGTGTTCAACACAGTTATGGACGTCAAAGGTAAAACGAAGGATAACGTCAAGGCACGGGTCGATTTGAAAGTACTTTGCAAACGTCCAGAACTAGAGCTACAGCATGTTCAAGGAAAAGTGGTGCAACCTAAAGCTGCATATGTGCTTGGGGCCAGACAGATTAAGGAAGTGTTGCAATGGTTAAAGCAATTGAGATTTCCGGATGGATATGTCTCGAATATTGCGCGTTGTGTAAATGTCAACGAGGGAAAAATATACGGAATGAAGAGTCATGACTGCCATGTTTTCATGCAAAGACTGATGCCTCTTGCTTTTCGTGAGTTGTTGCCGAAACAAATATGGGGAGCAATGACTGAGCTGAGTCAATTCTTCAGGATTTTATCTGCATCAGAACTCAAAATTCATGACTTGCAAAATATAGAGCAAAATATAATTCAGACAGTCTGCAAATTAGAGAAGATATTTCCTCCAGCATTCTTTGATTCAATGGAGCACCTGATCATCCATTTACCATATGAGGCAAGGGTCGGAGGACCAGTACAATTTCGATGGATGTATCCGTTTGAGAGGTATATTTCTACATCTCAATTTATTGCCATTACGACGATCTTTTATATTACTTATGTATGCATTTGAATTATTGTCGTAGGTGCATGCACGATCTTAAGATGAAAGTCCATAACAAAGCACAAGTTGAGGGCTCCATTACTCAGGCGTACCTCATTGAGGAGATATCGAACTTCTGTTCGATGTACTTTGACACGGAAATACGAACCCGACGCACTCAACCTCCACGTAATGATGATGGTGGAGATTCCGAGGTGTCAGACCGACTCTCTGTATTCAAGTGTGCCGGATGGGCGTTCGGATCTTCATCTACTCGCGCACTCCAAGACAGAGAGTTGGTAGCTGCGGAGATCTACGTGTTCATGAATTGCGAAGAACTAGACCCTTACATTCAGTAAGCTCTCCACGCTTATTATTTATCATTTGCGTGCATTGCTGCACAACCTAACGGTTGTGTGACATTTACATTGCAGAGAGTTTGACTCGGTCATATTGCGACGGAATCCACGTCTAACTGACGTGCAGGTTGAAAAGGAACGGGAGAAGTCTTTTCCTACTTGGTTAAGATCTCGAGTATGTGTATAATTATTTTGAAACATAAGTGTTATGTTTTTATGCAGACTGAGTTGAAGTCATTTATTCAATGTTTGTCTATTTATCTCATAATAGGTTGAACAAGGCTTCATTCCCGATTCAAGAGTACAACAGATTAGTTTTGGCCCCTCGAAGATTGTACGTGTCTATCCAGGCTACATTGTGAATGGATACAGATTTCACACGAGAGATTATGGACGAATAAGTCTACGATGAACAGCGGCGTATGTGTGAAGGGAAGTGCCTACAATGAAAATGAAATTGACTATTATGGCATTCTCGAAGAAGTCATTGAACTGCAATTTTTGGGACAAGACAACAATGTATTTCTGTTCAAGTGTCATTGGTTTGACCCGACATCTATTCGTCATGACACAACATATGGATTAATCGATGTGAAGCATAAGTCCAAATTGAGTACATATGAGCCATTCATCCTGGCGGCACAAGCCCAACAAGTTTATTATTCAAATTATACATCCCTCAAATTAAGAGATTGGTGGGCTGCATGTAGAGTGAAATCAAGACTATTCCCTGAGTATGAGCTTCTCCCGACTGATGATGAGCTCGAAGGTGTTAATGACAACTTTTTCCAATCAGATCGGAGTGACGCACGAGAGTTGGCAGCTTCTACGCAGTACAATGTTCATGATATAAATGAAACAATTTCCTTACATAAGGATAACGAACAAGAAGAAGTTGACCCAAATGTCGCTGAGCGGGAGGTGGAGTCTGATGTGGAGGAAGACTCCCAAGATGATGAGGATGAATTCCAGGATGATGATGAAATGATGCTGAATTAAACATGTCTTCAGCATCTGATGATGAATATAGATAATATACTGCATATTTTGTAAGAAATTGGTGTTGTTGTTCATTACATGTTCATAATAAATTGCTACTTCAAATTGAGTGCTGATGACTTGCTATATCTTTATTTGTATCAATAGAGATATGGTACGTGGAGGACGCAGTCGGACGGTTGCCACGTCCGTTGGCAGAGGGACTGCCTCCCCGTCCACGTCTGCCTCCCCGTCCACGTCTGCCTCCAGGTCCGCGACAGGTATATGCATATGTACACAAAAAACCATATGGGTATTATTGTTTATATTGATTTCACGAGAACTAACGTACATACAATTTTACAGGGACTGCCTCCCCGTCCACGCCCGTCGTCCCAGCGACAGGTAATTTTCTACATTGTTGTTTATTTGAAATTCATAATTTCTAATGTGTATGAAATTTTGCAGGGACTGCCTCTCCATCCACGCCCGTCGTCCCAGCGATATGTAATTTTCTACATTGTTGTTTATTTGAAATTCATAATTTCTAATCTGTATGAAATTTTGCAGGGACTGCCTCCCCGTCCACGCCCGTCGTCCCAGCGACAGGTAAATTTCTATATTCTTGTTTATTTGAAATTCATAATTTCTAATATGTATAAAATTTTGCAGGGACTGCCTCCCCGTCCACGCCCGTCGTCCCAGGGACAGGTAAATTTCCATATTCTTGTTTATTTGAAATTCATAATCTCAGTGTACTAAATTGTTTTCAACAGAGGTGGAGAGCCAGCATCCAGCAGCTGAGGAGGGGCCTCAGCTACCAGGACGACAACCATGCTGGATCTCAGGGTAAAGTTCATCATCTCAGTGTTACTGTATTTGTTATTTAGGATATACATTTCATGTAGAAAATTAATGTGGAATTGCAGGGGGAAGATAGATCCCAGTCCTGCTTCCCGCTATATTACGACGCTGGTCCACGCACATATTCCTGGACCAGTGGATGCATGGAGAGACTTCCCGGTGCCAGTCCGGGATTTATTATTTGACATGTTTACGGTATTTTTATTTTTTAGAAGAGTTGAAGTCATTTATTCAATTATTATTAATTTAGGTTTATTGCAGAACGTTGATTAATTTTATTTCTTTACAGCGGAGGTTCGCGTTCACGAGACCCGAGGATCTCCCTCGGGCTCGAGCCGTCTGGGAGATTACGGCCTAGACTAATTTAAGAAAGTCGATGTGGGAGGCCCGAGACAAGGCAATGAAGACCACAGGCAACCGGGATCCTATGGCTTGGGTGGATTACGGCCCTGTTTGGCTGCGGAGGGACTATTGGGAGTCCCTTTGCGTGCGTTGGGCTGCTGGACCATGGCAGCAGCGGTCACAGGCGGCAATACGCAACAGAGCAACTCAACCGGAGAAGAATGTGCATACTAGTGGATCCGTATCTTATGCGACCCACAGTCAAAAATTGGTAAGTATTTTATTGTTTGATTCATATATACATATGGATTATTATTGTGAAACTAACTAATTTTGTTGAATTTTAAGCATCACGACCTGGAGCGTGCCCCTACTTTCCGCGAGTTATTTGACCGGACTCATAAGCGGAAGGGGAAGGATGACTATGTTACCGACAGTGCCCGCACGATTGCTGTAAGTCAAGCTTTAAATTATGAATTCAATTATGATATTAAAGTAATTTGTTTTCAATAATTGAATTTTAAATTATTTTACAGGAGACGTACGACAGGACGATGGCGGAGCGCTACACAGAGGGCACTCCCCAGCCAGATTTGGATGCGGACGCTTGGGTCGAGGCAGCGGGAGTGCCGAGGAAGGGTCGAGTGTATGGCTTTGGGGACAACCTGGATACTCATCGAGTGTTGTCCTCATATGCCAGTTCGATCGCTCCTCCGGCACACGCGAGTTCATCTTCTGCGCCGCCCGTCAGTGGTGGAGAGGACATTAGAGGCATCATTCGGGAGGAGCTACGTACAGAGCTACAGACGCAGCGGGAAGAGCTGCAGACGCAGCGGGTAGAGCTACAGACGCAGCGGGTAGAGCTACAGACGCAGCGGGTAGAGCTACAGGCGCAGCAGGTAGAGATAAAGACGCAGCGGGTACAGCTACAGACGCAGTTCAGCGATATGCTTCAGCAATTCATCTCAATAATGCAGGGAGTACGCCCCACACAGCCAGCAGCTCAGGTCAGTATTAGAATTAATTTCCTATACTTAGGATTGGGTCGGGCATTCAATTGACGGATCTAAAAAACACCCAAGTATATATAAAGCGTCAAAACACGCAACCCGGGGGTCCAAAATCCCAAATAGGGATCGGATCGGCGTGCCGTTTTCTCCGACACGACCGAGTGGGTTAAAGTGACGTGTAGAAACTGACGGAATCCAATTTGGATCCCCGGATTGGGTTGGGCATTCAATTGACGGATCTAAAAACAGGCAAGTATATATAAAAGGTTAAAACACACAACCCGTGGGTCCAAAATCCCAAATAGGGATCCAATCGACGTGCCGTTTTCTCCGACACGACCGGGTGGGTTAAAGTGACGTGTAGAAACTGACGGAATCCAATTTGGATCTCCGGATTGGGTTGGGCATTCAAAGGACGGATCTAAAAACACCCAAGTATATATAAAAGGTTAAAACACACAACCCGGGGGTCCAAAATCCCAAATAGGGATCGGATCGGCATGCCGTTTTCTCCGACACGACCGGGTGGGTTAAAGTGACGTGTAGAAACTGACGGAATCCAATTTGGATCTCCGGATTGGGTTGGGCATTCAAAGGATGGATCTAAAAACACCCAAGTATATATAAAAGGTTAAAACACACAACCCGGTGGTCCAAAATCCCAAATAGGGATCGGATCGGCGTGCCGTTTTCTCCGACACGACCGGGTGGGTTAAAGTGACGTGTAGAAACTGACGGAATCCAATTTGGATCTCCGGATTGGGTTGGGCATTCAAAGGACGGATCTAAAAACACCCAAGTATATATAAAAGGTTAAAACACACAACCCGGGGGTCCAAAATCCCAAATAGGGATCGGATCGGCGTGCCGTTTTCTCCGACACGACCGGGTGGGTTAAAGTGACGTGTAGAAACTGACAGAATCCAATTTGGATCCCCGGATTGGGTTGGGCATTCAAAGGACGGATCTAAAAACACGGCCAAGCATATATAAATGGTCAAAACACACAACCCGGGGGTCCAAAATCCCAAATAGGGATCGGATCGGCGTGCCGTTTTCTCCGACACGATCGGGTGGGTTAAAGTGACGTGTAGAAACTGACGGAATCCAATTTGGATCTCCGGATTGGGTTGGGCATTCAAAGGACGGATCTAAAAACACCCAAGTATATATAAAAGGTTAAAACACACAACCCGGGGGTCCAAAATCCCAAATAGGGATCGGATCGGCGTGCCGTTTTCTCCGACACGACCGGGTGGGTTAAAGTGACGTGTAGAAACTGACGGAATCCAATTTGGATCTCTGGATTGGGTTGGGCATTCAAAAGACGGATCTAAAAACACCTAAGTATATATAAAAGGTTAAAACACACAACCTGGGAGTCCAAAATCCCAAATACGGATGGGATCGGCGTGCCGTTTTCTCTGACACGACCGAGTGGGTTAAAGTGACGTGTAAAAACTGACGGAATTCAATTTGGATTCCCGGATTGGGTTGGGCATTCAAAGACGGATCTAAAAACACGGCCAAGCATATATAAATGGTCAAAACACGCAACCCGGGGGTCCAAAATCCCAAATAGGGATCGGATCGGCGTGCCGTTTTCTCCGACACGACCGGGTGGGTTAAAGTGACGTGTAGAAACTGACGGAATCCAATTTGGATCTCCAGATTGGGTTCGGCATTCAAAGGACGGATCTAAAAACACCCAAGTATATATAAAAGGTTAAAACACACAACCCGGGGGTCCAAAATCCCAAATAGGGATCGGATCGGCGTGCCGTTTTCTCCGACACGACCGGGTGGGTTAAAGTGACGTGTAGAAACTGACGGAATCCAATTTGGATCTCCGGATTGTGTTGGGCATTCGAAGGACGGATCTAAAAACACCCAAGTATATATAAAAGGTTAAAACACACAACCCGGGGGTCCAAAATCCCAAATATGGATCCGATCGACGTGCCGTTTTCTCCGACACGACCGGGTGGGTTAAAGTGACGTGTAGAAACTGACGGAATCCAAATTGGATCCCCGGATTGGGTTGGGCATTCAAAGGACGGATCTAAAAACACGGCCAAGCATATATAAATGGTCAAAACACACAACCCGGGGGTCCAAAATCCCAAATAGGGATCGGATCGGCGTGCCGTTTTCTCCAACACGACCGGGTGGGTTAAAGTGACGTGTAGAAACTAACGGAATCCAATTTGGATCTCCGGATTGGGTTGGGCATTCAAAGGACGGATCTAAAAACACCCAAGTATATATAAAAGGTTAAAACACACAACCCGGGGGTCCAAAATCCCAAATAGGGATCCGATCGACGTGCCGTTTTCTCCGACACGACCGGGTGGGTTAAAGTGACGTGTAGAAACTGACGGAATCCAATTTGGATCCCCGAATTGGGTTGGGCATTCAAAGGACGGATCTAAAAATACGGCTAAGCATATATAAATGGTCAAAACACGCAACCCGGTGGTCCAAAATCCCAAATAGGGATCGGATCGGCGTGCCGTTTTCTCCGACACGACCGGGTGGGTTAAAGTGACGTGTAGAAACTGACGGAATCCAATTTTGATCTCCGGATTGGGTTGGGCATTCAAAGGACGGATCTAAAAACACCAAAGTATATATAAAAGGTTAAAACACACAACCCGGGGGTCCAAAATCCCAAATAGGGATCCGATCGACGTGCCGTTTTCTCCGACACGACTGGGTGGGTTAAAGTGACGTGTAGAAACTGACGGAATCTAATTTGGATCCCCGTATTGGGTTGGGCATTCAAAGGACGGATCTAAAAATACGGCCAAGCATATATAAATGGTCAAAACACGCAACCCGGGGGTCCAAAATCCCAAATAGGGATCGGATCGGCGTGCCGTTTTCTCCGACACGACCGGGTGGGTTAAAGTGACGTGTAGAAACTGACGGAATCCAATTTGGATCTCCGGATTGGGTTGGGCATTCAAAGGACGGATCTAACAACACCCAAGTATATATAAAAGGTTAAAACACACAACCCGGGGGTCCAAAATCCCAAATAGGGATCCGATCGACGTGCCGTTTTCTCTGACACGACCGGGTGGGTTAAAGTGACGTGTAGAAACTGACGGAATCCAATTTGGATCCCCGGATTAGGTTGGGCATTCAAAGGACGGATCTAAAAACACGGCCAAGCATATATAAATGGTCAAAACACGCAACCCGGGGGTCCAAAATCCCAAATAGGGATCGGATCGACGTGTCGTTTTCTCTGACACGACCGGGTGTGTTAAAGTGACGTGTGGGAACTGACGGAATCCAATTTGGATCTCCGGATTGGGTTGGGCTTTCAAAGGACGGATCTAAAAACACCCAAGAAAATGATGGATCTAAAAATAGTATTGTATTAAGCTTGAGAAATAATCACATGTTTTAAATTTCATTTTTAAAAATACTGTATGTCTTTTATTTATTATTAATGTTTCTCATTTTAATTTGTTTTAATATAGGATCCAGCTCCAGACGATGACGAGGCAGGGACAGCAGACGATCCAACAGATCTATGTTGATTTTTGTATTCATTATGCTATATGATTTTATATTTATTATATTTTATGATTTTATGTTGATTGTTAGTATTTGTTAAATTTATGAATATTGTAGCTGGTTTGACATTGTAGCAATGTTGACAAATCATTTTTATTTGTCTATTTAAAAAAAATATGTGTATTTTCCGACGGATTTTCCGACGGATTTTCCGACGGATAAGTATCCGTCGGAACTTATAAATTACCGACGGAAAAAGACCGTCGGTAATACCTTCGGAAAATCCTGACGGATTGGCCGACGGATGTGTATCCGTCGGAACCGATACATTACCGACGGCGAAATACCGTCGGTAATTCCGTCGGCAGATGCTGACGGATTGGCCGACGGATTAAATCTGTCGGAGGTTTCGACCGAATTCCGACGGAATTTTCATCCGTCGGAAAGTTCTGACCAAGTATTTCCGACGGAAAGTTTCCGAAGAGCTTTGGACGGAAAGCAGTCGGAAGGCTCCGTTTCCGACGGAATACCGACGGATTTTCGACGGATTGAGTTAGAGTAGTTGTGGAGCAATAAATTCTTTTCTAAATTCATATAAATTCCTTTCTAAAAAACATGATCACTAAAGAAAGGTAAACATTAAAAATTAAATTCACAAATTAGTTGAAATACCTAGCTGAGACATCCTTCAAAATTTCACCACTAAAAGCACCTCAAAACCTTAAAACATGGGTCCACAATTAGATATTTATTATACTGTGAAACAAACATGTGTCTTCACAAAACTGCATCCATATAAACACTACGAACCAGTATCTAGATTAATATATCTAGGCAGTGAAAGATACATTATAAACACTAAACAGTGAAAGAAACACAATGTACCAGTACATAAATAGGATAGATAGAACTACACATTCATGGCAAGAGGAGAAACAACAAGATCTACATGATTAGAACTACATAAAAACCAGTTAATGACAGGAGAACTACATTCATATAAACACTAGGAACAAGAAAATTATAATATATGTAGGCAGTGAGAGAACTACATTATAAACACTAGGCAGTGAAAGAAACACAATGTACTAGTACATAAATAGGATAGACAGAACTACACATTCATGGCAGGAGGAGAAACAACAAGATTTACATGATTACAACTACATAAAAACCAGTTCATGGCAAGAGGAACCAATACATAAATAGGATAGATAGAACTAAACATGGATCTACATTTGTCTTTACAAAACTACATTCATATAAACACTATGAACCAGAAACTAGATTAATATATCTATGCAGTGAAAGATACATTATAAATACTAGACAGTGAAAGAAACACAATGTACCAGTACATAAATAGGATAGATAGAACTACACATTCATGGAAGGAGGAGAAACAACAGGATCTACATGATTACAACAACATAAAAATCAGTTAATGACATGAGAACTGCATTATAAACACTGGGCAGTGAAAGAAATATAATGTACCAAGACATAAATAGGATAGATAGAACTACACATTCATGGTAGGAGGAGAAACAACAAGATGTACATGATTACAACTACATAAAAACCAGTTCATGGATGTACATGTTTGTATCTAATTCATGGCAGGAGGAATACTGACAGGAGAACTACATAAAAACAAGTTCATGGCAAGAGGAACTAGTACATAAATAGGATAGATAGAACTAAACATGGATCTACATTTGTCTTTACAAAACTACATTCATATAAACACTATGAACCAGAAACTAGATTAATATAGCTAGGCAGTGAAAGATACATTATAAACACTAGACAGTGAAAGAAACACAATGTACCAGTACATAAATAGGATAGATAGAACTACACATTCATGGCAGGAGGAGAAACAACATGATCTACATGATTACAACAACAGAAAAACTAGTTAATGATAGGAGAACTACATTATAAACACTAGGAACAAGAACATTATAATATATGTAGGCAGTGAAAGAAACATTATAAACACTAGGTAGTGAAAGAAACACAATGTACCAGTACATAAATAGGATAGATAGAACTATACATTCATGGCAAGAGGAGAAACAATAGAATGTACATGATTACAACTACATAATTATAATGTGTCATGGTATTGACCTTTTCTTGGGACCTAGAGGTGGAGGGATTGTTGTTGTTTTGGTGATTGAGGAGAGGGTTTTGCACATACCAAGGTCCCTTTCGGTATACCTAGACTTGGCTATGGCAACCTTGACGTCCTCCCAATTGATCCTACCTTAGTCGTTCATGTCATACACCCAATCACGGAAGGTGAAGCAATTTTGGATTTCATGACCGGGAGCCCTATGGTAGGGATAGTACTTTGAAGTATCGGCCCTCGGATGGACACTCTCCTTTTGTGGGGGGAGTCGAATAGTGTCATAGGAAATAAGGGTAAAGAATATGTCTTCGAGGGATTCGGGGAGGGCAGGATAATGAGACCTCCTAGGACCAGGACGGGTATAGCCCGAAGGAGGAGGAACAATGGAGTAAGGCTTAGAAGGGTGTGATGGGAACTGATGAGGATTGGAAGGAGGATTGGAAGGCTTGTTTGGAGGCCTCAATGGTTGACTGCAAGCACTGACAGACTCATTGACGGTCACTCCCTCAGTGGTAGGTGCCGCGGGAGTCTTGCGTCCCTTGAGCTTCCCTTCAAAGAAAGGTAGTAGAGAGGAGTCATTCATTTGATTTTGGACCACCCTAGCTCAATTGTAAAGATGTTCAAAGGAGGGGAACTCACTAAGCATCAATATAGATCGGAGCAAATGGGTGGTATTGGTGACTATCATTGGTATGGCTTGGGACTCCCGGATGGGGATGTCGGCCCATGAAGCCATGGATCTCCATCGGTTGGAGAATGTGACAAAGGCTTCATCTGGCCTCATCTTTTCCGCCACCAAGTCGGGAGGTGTAGGGACTTGGGTGGCTATGTAAGAAAAGTGAGAGATGAAGCGTTCGGAGACTATGTCAAAATTGACAAGATCCGATGCGGGTAAGGCGGTGAACCATCTCAAAGCCTCCCCTTCTAACGATTGTTAGAAGAGGTGAACTAAGAAGACCCGATCGTACAGTCACCGGCGGGAATCCATGGTGAAGCCGGCAAGATGGAATTGTGGGTCGATGGTCCTATCATACTTGCGGTATTTCGGGGCCTTGAAACCCAGAGGAAAGTAGGCATTGGGGAGCTTGCAGTAGTTTTGGAGAGAGCGAGGCTTAGAGAGGGACAAGGACTCGGCTAAGAGCTTCTTAATGAGACCCTCCATCTCTGACCGAGAGATGGATTTGGATTGAGTAGGGGTGTGGGTTGGACATAGGGTGGATAGATGGAGGGAGGAGTTGGAATGGGAGTAGGTAAAGGAGTGGGAGGAGGAATAGGAGTGGAGATGGGGACCCGAGATGGGGTGACTGGCCTAGGAATGGGCCTAGACGAAGAAGCATGGAAAGGAGATGGAGATGGAGAGGAAGGGGAGGCCATTGCCCGGACGGTATGCTTGGAAAGTATTGAAATGATGTCCTCGGGCGAATAGCGGGAGAGGAATTTAGAAAATTCGGAGTCTTCTTGAACTTCTTGGGCGTACGTGGGGTTGAATTAATTTGATTTTATTTAGATAGTTATGATGTATCTTACTATCTATGTTTCCTTTAACATGTTAAATATTATTAAAATATATAAACTTTATATTTTGACATTTATTATAATTTAAAAAATATAAATAATAATAAAATTATACATAAAATATAAATATAAGAAGCATGACCGATTTCTATTTTTCTAACTTTTTATAACAAAATTAGGTACTGGGGTGGGGTAGAAGGTAGGAAAGGAGGGGAGGGGGGGGGGAGGGAAGGAACCGACTGGGAGACACTTGCAACCAGGAGGTGTAGAGAGCCCTGGTTTTTCAAAAAGTTTTTACAGATGGCGCACCACGATAGGTGACTGCCTGAGTTCCCTCCTCCACACTACTTAGAAGATCCCAACTCCATCTTCTTCCTCACCCCAACGAGTTCAGATCCTCCCAGTACATGGGAGGACCGAACTCTGTCAGTCACCAATAAGAGGTGATGGTGGATGGAAAATTTTTATAAAAACCCAAAAAAAGATATGCAAATTTTTTTGAAAAAGGGTGTTTAAGAAAATTTCCCACCCATCGTCACTTCCCATTGGTGACTGACCGAGTTCTGTCCTCCCATGTACTGGGAGGAACTGAACTCCACCCCAACACCCTCCCCGTAACCTCCCAAACCACGATTCTTCGGAGGGGGGGAAACCACCATAGCAGGGGGAAGGGATGCGTCGTCAAAGGCCGGAAAAGGAGGCACCAGCGGCGGCCAGACCATGCCGACCGAAGACGATGCCGGCAGTGTCGTCCGGTGGAGATCTGATCGCCAGCCCCCCCCCCCCCCCCTTCCACGGTAGACTGCCGCACCGCGGCGACCTTCTCACCCCCCCCCCCTCTTGCCGCGCCTCGCACAGCAACGGCCGCACTGGCATGGCAGCACTGTAGCGCCATAGTGGCATGGCGCAGCCCCCTTCCTGCGCCCCACGTGGTGCGCCTGGGCCGTGCTCTGCACGCAGGGAGTGCAGCTGCGGCAACCTGCTGTGGCTGGCACCCAAGCAATGGCTGACCGCAGTCGCGTGTTCCGCCGTGCCCCGCGCAGTGCATGGCTCACCTGGCGAGGCACCACAGTCGCCTGTCGAGGGGGACAGTTGCAGCTTGCTGCACACCACTCCCGGCCCTCCTGTGTGCGGGCTAGTGGTGGCGACGTGGCAGTCTGCCAACCGCGTGCCCGGCTCGGTGGAAAACCCACACGGGGCAAGACGTCGCCTCCCACATGCACCAGGACAGTGCGGCCTGCGGACCCAAGCGACTCTTTTTGCACACAGTGACGGGCATCACCTCCTTCGACCAGTAAGGGAAGAAACGAACAAAGATCGGAGTTCAGAAAATTTGATACATACTCTGATACCACATGTTAAAACATGTGCGCATACTTATAGTGAAAGCAGAATCTATAGTGGTGCAACCACGAGGAGGAAGACGACGAAGATCGTCAAGTGTTGGAGGAGACGACGGTAACCCCACGAGAGTCTCCCTGGTTTCCTCTTTCTATGTCACTGGATGTCTTGTCTATCTATGGGGAAGACTGACCATTAATTTCAAGAGATGTCTTATTGGACTCCCACCCATAACAGGAACCCACGGGCCACATATGAGTTAGGCCCATAAAATATCTATTTGACTAGACCGACAGTGTGTATCCTTATAATGTGTAGTCCAAACCTGATAAGTGAGCCACCTTTGTTGGGTCCAAACCCAACACTTATAAAAAGTAGCGATGAGTTGTTTTTTTAAAGAGTAGGCATCCCTAAACAGGTGGACGTCCATCATATATACTCATGTGCTGCTCTCTTATTCAATACAACATACAACATTAGGAATAAAATGCACATAAAGAGGACCTAAAGGAGGAAGCTTCTCTAGCAGGGGGAGAGAGAGAGAGAGATCAGGAGATGGATAGAGCTAGTAATTCTGACTTCTCTTTTGATAATTAATGATTCATATGCCAACAAAAACAAGCTTTATTAGTTCACAATGTAGCCTTAATTGGTGTTAAGAGTAAATACGATACGAGTGGCCACACCTAGAAAACAGAACAAACAAGGGTGCCTGTGGACTATGTTCATTGCTTCTTGTAGGAAAGTATATGTCCATGGTGCCAGGACATGCTCAGATACAATTTAGTTCAAACCTAACCAAATCGAGTGGTTCGATATGAATTATAGTAAGTTTAATTGGTTTGATTTCTTTTCACACATGCATCAAACAGCCCCAAAAAAACTGAATATATATATCGTATAATAATATTAAACATATATAGTTATGTATAAGTATAAATATATAGACATCAATATATAGTTTCATATCTATCATAATAAAAAAATAAAATTCTGATTTGACAAAACAAAATGCAATTTTTTCCTAGTTCTGGAACCGGACATATATAGATCACAAAGCAACATTGCCTTGTGAACTCCAATATGTGCAGTATATATGACTATTCTATAATTGTTGAGAGCTTTATGTGTCAAAGGTGGTGGTCATGCAGTGGCTTATTATTTAAGCAGATTATCCGACATGCTTAGCTTTTGTTTTACTATTGGCTTTTAAAATTAACTTTGGGAGATTCTTTGAGAGAACACCGTGCTTATGAAATTTCTTTTAAAAAAGGGCATCACATGCTGCCTCTTTGTCCTTTATTCTTGTCTTGAAAACAAGAGATTACTCCACTGTTTTTCCGGGGAATGTGGTCTCAGCTCGATCCAGCGCCATGGGAAGGAAAAGTACATAGCTAGCCGACAACTTTGGAAATGCACCAGTGCACAAAGCAGGCTACTGAAGTGCAAGAACCCTACACCATTACTGCCCTTTAATTAAACTGAAGTGCTTCATGAATCCGTCATCCAAAAACACTTGGGTCGTTGGTAAGTATTTGGAGAGAGAGACAGAGAGTGAGAGACATGAGCAAGAGAGAGGGAGAGAGAGAGATGAGCGACGTAAGAATAGTCCATGAGCTTGGAGATCCTCAAATATCCACCATGACAGAAGAACTCCTAGCTTCTAGGGATCATGCGTACGTGCCATTCTCCATTTGTCAAGTTCCTCCAAGTATTCGGAAAGCGGACCTCATCGCCTACGAGCCACAGATCATTTCCATCGGGCCATACCACCACCAAAACCCTAACCTACCCGACATGGGAGGTCTTAAGCGGAGGTACATGCATTCCCTGCTCGACAGAAATACTGCAGGCACCTCTAGGGATGTATTATTAAAGCAGTGCATCGAGAAGGTCAACCAATCCGAGGCACGAGCTCGAGAATGTTACCAGGTACCTTCTTCCCTCAGCAGCTATGACTTTGTCATGATGTTGGTCCTCGACGGTTGTTTCATCTTAGAGTTACTCCACACATCCTACCGGCAGAAGGCAGTGAATGATCCGATATACACCATAGCTTGGATGTTCACCTCGATATGGGAAGACCTCCTTAAGCTCGAGAATCAGATTCCCTTCTTCATCCTCGAAGACCTTTTCGGCATTGTAGTTTCAGAAACTACCTTGTCCATCAAGTTGCTCGCTTTCTTCTTCTTCAGGAAGAGGGCTCTCCGTATTGTGGAATCTGATAATCTTGATGAAAAAGAGGTCTCTCATCTACTCCACTTCTTCTACATACTTCACCGGCCCTATGGCAAAGATGGAGATTGTACACCATCAACCCCCAAGCCCTCTTGCCTTCCATCCTTTTATAAACCCATCTACAAGAAGATGAAGAGCTTGTTACCTATCCAGCATCATATAACAATGACCCCGGAAGAAGCTGATATACTGGTCCCTTGCATTGTCCGGCTTCAGGAGGCTGGGATCAAGTTTAGAGAAAACATAGACGCGAGGAACATGTTGGACGTCACCTTCCAAGATGGCATATTGTCTTTCCCGCACTTAACCATCAACGACTCCACCAACTCTATCCTCCGAAATTTGTTAGCCTTCGAGCTGTTCTGCCCCAACAATGACCACCACATCAGCCATTATATTACGTTCTTGGACTACATCGTCAACTCCGCCAATGATATCACCATACTTCAACAATGCAAAATCATCAATAACATGTTGGGGAGCGAGCGCGAGGTGGCAATGCTCTTCAACAAGCTTGGCAGGAATGTGAATCTGCGTTACGGTCGTCACCATTACCTCGAAAATGTGTTTGAAAGGGTGAATGAGTATTGCGATTCCAAATGGCACAAGCACCGGGCAACGTGTATGCGTGACTACTTCAACAGCCCGTGGACGATTATTTCCGTTCTTGCGGCCATTGCTGTTATTGTCATGACCTTGATCCAAGTCATTTATGCTATACTTGAGCATTAATAGATTCCTTGAAAGCACTCAGAATTTGGAGCACGAAGGAGCTAGAGTACTGGTGGGCCTCGTGGTCAAAGTTTACCATATTTTTACAATATATCTATATATGTGTATCCCTCGAAATTAATATTCTCGATCATGTATTATGTACCAAACTGTACTTGGCCTTATAATATTTGGTATTTGCATATCAAGCTGAATCGAAAAAATATATATTTTCAGTCCTGGTTGTATGGCTTGGGCACTCTCATTTGAAGATGACAAAAATATGAGATTAAAAAAAAAAGGAAAAGAGAGAGGATATAACCTTATCGACCTTTATTTTACTAAAAGTCTACTCTTTACCAAGTCCTTTATTGGTCGTACTCTGATCCAATCATCCAAGAAAAATTATTACTATTTGATCTAAGATGGATGGGAACCCCATGTACAACACGGTGAGGCATGAACCTCTCCACACCCAGTAAATGCCTAAAACGAGTACTACGTACCCACCTACCCCAGACTCGGCAACAAATCCATCTCAATCTTATCCATACCCATGCCGCTAGCTATGGTGCTCTTCTTGTTCCACATAGAAAGGTCTGATTCTAAGAGCCATGTGATCATGTGACCCGCGTGGTATAGGGACCAGACAGCTGGATCAGATTGTCTTGATCCACTCTTTGTTGTTCGTCCACACTCTAGTTTAATTAGAAAGCCGATGGAGGTCCTCGTCCACCGGAAATTAACGAAGGCGAGATCAGTATGATGAAAAAGCTAAAATCAAAATAAAGGTGGAAGAAGACCTGGGGCATATGACATTAATTATCTATGACAGAGAGAAAAAAAAGAAGGGATTAACTATCTATATCTCATATAATTGCTTCATGATGAATATAATATTCTTCTTTTGTCATAAACCATATTATATATGTTTATCATCATGCGGAGAAAGATGCTCATTAAGATTAAAGAAACAATTAAGGTGCCACATGAAGCATTCGGCTGGTCTTCGTGTTTGCATGCTGGTGCCGTATTCTATGAACTTGGAGGGGGAAAAGCGCATAAGTTTATGTATTCCAAGGTGCGAGAACACTAGTGAAGAGCGAAATAAGAGAACCATTGAGTATGGAGACCCTCTTTTTCACACCATGATCAGCGAAAAGCTCGGGCTCTATGGGGAGGGCAAGGGTATCCAGAGAGATGAGTCATGCATCCTCCATTAATTACCGAGTTCCTCGAGTACTTGGAAAGTTGACGGGTTTTTTGGTTAACAATAGCGTAGTTTGAAAATTTTATTAGGAGAATAACATACTAAACATTTTAAATTTTAATTTAGCACAATTTTGACCAGTCAACATGTGTTTTTTTTAATTTATATAAAAAAAAATAAAAGTCGGTCATCACATGACCGATTTGCAAATCGGTCGTGCTAGCGCCGTTTTGCCTACCGGGAAATAATTTGGGGTAATTTGTTTAGAGTTTTTTAGAATTTTATTTTTATATCTAAATGATGTCTAATTAATGTGAAATTTTAAGCACACGTTAATTGAAATATGATGAATTTTATGGTGATTTTAATTTTCTTTTTTAAATAAAATTTTATAGAGTAAAAATTACTCTAAAAATTAATAAATTGAATTAATCTCAATATTTGTGCACCAATAATTCTCAAAATCATTATATTTAGAATCAGCATATTTTTCTAAAAATTACGGTAGTCTTATATCTCAATTTTGTTATTCAAACTTATTGACATCCCGTTGAGGTGCGCACTTCTGAAGATAATTGTAAGGGCCAACATTTTTTATTTCTAATTGTGCATGTTATGTTTAATATTTTCTAATTTGTATATATTTAAAAATTCATATTTTTCTATCTTTTTATTTTCTAATTAGAGGATATTGACAACAGTATCGAGTGCACCAATAATTCTCGATATTATCATATCTAGATTAGCACATTTTTTAAAAAGTTATGATGGTCTTATATTTCAATTTCGTTACTCAAGTTCGTTGACTTCCTATTGAGGTGCATACGTCTGAAGATAATATGAGAGTTATATTAATAGTGTAAGAATATCTCTAAATAAAAAATAGTCATTTTTATGTATTATGTCCAACATAAGAATCATTGTCACTTTTAGCTTTTCAAGATCATATTATTATTTTAATATTATGTTTTGAGATGTTACATCTCACCTACATATATTGATCAACTCGATGGTCGCCTACATCTCGGAGTTTAACCGTAGGAGATAAGAATGAATATTTGACCATCCCTGACGTAATTTTCATAACCCAAAATCGATCACATGTACGACTAAAGAGAATCAAGTCATAAAGTTGGCAAGAACATGTTGTCGGTGGTGTTATTGTCCCATGAATCGGTCATCTAACATTCTTCCTTTCCTCCTACGTCCAACATACCGACAAATGGGATCCTGTCTACATATATTGGTAAACTATGAGTTCTAGGCGACTGTCGAGTAGACTAATGTATGTAGGCAAGATGTAATATCTTGGTGGTAATGAAGGATGTCGTCAAGTTCAGCAGATCAGAAATAAAAACCAAAACGGGAGATTCAAAATAAGATCATGGATCTAAACTGTCAAAATACAAATTGACAGCTCTCGATACCTCCATCAAGAGCATGTTTGTGGAACTCGATATTGTCATTAAATCTATAAAAATTAAAAAAATATTAAACATAACATGCACAATTAGAAATAAAAAATGTCAGGCCTTACAATTGTCTTTAGAAGTACGCACTTCAACGGGACGTCAACAAATTTGAGTAACAGAATTAAGATATAAGACCACCATAATTTTTTAAAAAAATGTGATGGTTCTAGATATGATAATTTTGAGATTTATTGGCGCACGGATATTGAAATTAATTCGATTTATTAATTTTTAGAGTAATTTTTACTCGATAAGATTTTATTCCAAAAAAATAAACTAAAATCACCATAAATTTCATCATATTTCAATTAACTTGTGTTTAAATTTTCACATTGATTAGACATCATTTAGATATAAAAAAAATCCCAAAAAACTCTAAACAATTTACCCTCAAATATTTCCTAGTAGGCAAATCAGTGCTAGCATGACCGATTTGCAAATAGGTCATGTGATGACCGACTTTTATTTTTTATAATTTCTTTTAAAAACACATGTTGATCGGTCAAAACTATGCTAGATTGAGAATTAAAATTTTTAGAATATTATTCACCTAATAAAATTAACTTTCAAACTATGCTATTCTTAAACCAAACACAATCGCTTGTATGATGTTATCTGTATGTAGGATAGCATCATTTTCACTTCCGAATGGTACCTATGTCATGGCTTTCTGCTGAGTGGCTTGAAACTATACTGAAGTGAAGTCAACTGTGATGATGGGAAAAACACAGATGTGAGTATTTTAGTCCAACAACATTTGCCACATGTTTACAAAATGGAAATGCTGTATTAAAGGCAGACATGATAGTTGCATGGTGACTATTCATTGCTCTGGCAATGTCATTACAGATACAAAAGAGTAAGCATTGAGAACTGAGGGTGGGATGTTAGAAAGATCCCAAGAACAAAAAGCTCTTGAA
This sequence comes from Colocasia esculenta, assembly GCA_014218235.1. Taxonomy (NCBI): domain Eukaryota; kingdom Viridiplantae; phylum Streptophyta; class Magnoliopsida; order Alismatales; family Araceae; genus Colocasia; species Colocasia esculenta. The sequence continues at coordinate 127,773,252 of CM024763.1, read as the reverse complement.
GAAGAAGCTAGTTGTGCAAGAGTGTGAGCAGGTAATGTAGCTTCTCGTGGGGCAAATGAAACTTGGATAAGGGGATTTTTGTGGAGTAAATCTCTTCCTTCATCTATAACTGAGCTGCATCTCCAAAGATTGAAATCTAAGTGCCTAAGAGCCTTGATCACACTTTTTGTATCACTAAAGATATGAGCCTCAACCTGTATTTCTATCATCCATGCAATTCCATGTAGTATGGCTAAAGCTTATGCTTCAAGAGGAGAGTTGACTTGGAAACTAGAAGATCTGCACTTTATAATCTTCCTTTCTTTATAAATTAATACTAATCCGGCTACCCCGTCAAAATCCTTGAAAGCTGCATCTACCAGGAGAACGAATGCTGAATTGGATTTGATATCTGCATTTCTTTCAGACTCTATCACCTGAGTGTCAGTCGTAGGTTTCATGTTTTTCCAGAAATATATCTCTTGATAATCCTTAGCCAGGATCAATTGGATTTCCATGTGCTTATGATCAACAACTAAATAGCATATTGCCTTCCAGAGATTCCACATCAATGCAAACGCATGTGACATAAAATTGATGTCATTCTTGGATTGCGTAAAAGGGGGGTTGGTCCAATCAGTGATTCTGTCATGTAGATGTTTGATGTGTTGGTCCACTCTGTAATTTAGGTTGCTTGCAAACCACAATCTTCTAGCTTGGTTGCACTGAAAGAACAAATGATCCACTGTCTCCTCACTTTCCATGCACATGGGGCAAAGCTTGCTAATGTGAGGGCAAAATCTAGCCAACCTGGTTTGAGTAGGAAGAGAATTTGTCAAAGCTTTCTAGATAAAAGTTATAACTTTAGGGGGAATTTCCCTTGATTAGCTTTGCGTGCCATAAGATCTTCCACACTGAATGAGAGCCTGATGTGCTTGGTGGCTGCATCCTATCTCTGAGGAATCTATATGCAGATTTAGTGCTCAACTGTCCATCCTGAGTCTTTGACCAAGTCAGTTGGTCATATTCACCTTGGGGACTTTGAGGGAGTTTAATTCTCAGTATAGCTTTCACATCCCTCTCCTCTACTAATTTATTGATCAATGGAACTTTCCATTGCCCTTTATCTATCAATTTTGCAACTATAGAGGGCAAAGGACCAGAGTAATCTCCCCTCAGGGCTAGAGGGTCAACTTTGTCTGGAATCCATTTGTCTTCCCAAATTCTAATGTTGAACCCTGTCTTAACCACCCAAATGCAGCCTTCTTTAAGTAAATTCTTGACGGACAAAATAGAATGCCAAATGTGGGAAATCTTTTTGTTCCCCTTGAGATACCAAATTGATTGACCCCCACAGTATTTAGCTCTCAAGAGTTTGGTCCAGAGGCTAGTATAATCATTCAGAAATCTCCAAGTTAGCTTCATAATGACTGTTGTATTAAAGTCTAGCATGTACCTAATGCCCAATCCTCCAGTCCTCTTAGATTTTTTAATCTTTTTCCAAACCAGCAGAGGTGTCTTCTGTATTCCATTCTTGTTTCCCCACAAAAGTCTTCTTTGAATGGCATGAAGTTTGCTGATTACACTCTTGGCGATAAGCGTAGTGTTCATGATATGCACCGGGACGGCACTGAGAGTTGATTTAATCAAGATAGTTTTCCCAGATGCTGAGAGGGTGTTGGCTTTCCACATGTTCATTCTCCTCTTGCACTTCTCTTCTAGAAAACTAAGATGTTCCTTCTTGTTTCTTCCCATAAATATAGGGGTACCCAGATAAAGGGTAAGCTGATCCAATTCAACAAAACCTCAAATCTGCCTTAAATGTTGCTGGAGAATTTTGGAGGTGTTTCTGCTAAAAGTTATACTAGATTTTTTTGCATTCATTGTTTGACCAGACCAACTTGAGAATTTCTGAATAGTTCCTCTCATAGCTAGCAATTCCTTTTCAATAGCCCTTCCAAAGATCATGATGTCATCTGCATACAACAAATGAGTCATTGTGGGAGCTTGATGGTTAAGCTTATAACCTGTGTAATCTCTTGATTCTACGCCTTGAGTGAAAAGAGTTGAAAGCGCTTCCATAACTAGGACGAAAATATAAGGGGACAGTGGACAACCTTGTCTCAAGCCCCTGGAAGGCTTGATATAACCTATTGCTTCTCCATTAAAATTAATGGAATAGGTTATAGAATTGACGCAACACATGAGCAATTTCTGACACTTCTGAGAAAAACCATGAAGATCTAGCATTTTTTGAATAAAGGTCCACTCCATCCTGTCATAAGCCTTGGATAGATCAATTTTCAGCCCAAAGATTCCAGTTTCCCCCCTTTTGTTTTGCATAGAGTGCATCAACTCTTGAACTGCTATAATGTTATCAGAAATTTGTCTCCCGAGAATAAATGCTATAATGTTATCAGAAATTTGTCTTCCGACGGATACTTATCCGTCGGCCAAGCCGTCAGTATTTTCCGACGGACTTGCCGACTGTATTTAGCCGTCGGTAATTTAAGTTCCGACGGATACACATCCGTCGGCCAATCTGTCAGGACTTTCCGAAGGTATTACCGACGGTCTTTTTCCGTCGGTAATTTATACTTTCCGACGGAAACTTATCCGTCGGAAAAGCCGTCGGAAAATACACATATTTTTTTTTAATAAACAAATAAAAATACATTGCTACAATGTCAAACCTGCTACAATATTCATAAATTTAACAAATACTAACAATCAACATAAAATCATAAGATACAATAAATATAAATCATATAGCATAATGAATACAAAAATCAACATAGATCTGCTGGATCGTCTGCTGTCCCTGCCTCGTCATCGACTGGAGCTGGATCCTATATTAAAGCAAATTAAAATGAGAAACATTAATAATAAATAAAAGAAATACAGTATTTTCAAAAATGAAATTTAAAACATGTGATTATTTCTCAAACTTAATACAATAATATTTTTAGATCCATCATTTTCTTGGGTGTTTTTAGATCCGTCCTTTGAATGCCCAACCCAATCCGGGGATCCAAATTGGATTCCGTCAGTTTCTACACGTCACTTTAACCCACCTGGTCGTGTCGGAGAAAACGGCACATCGATCCGATCCCTATTTGGGATTTTGGACCCCCGGGTTGTGTGTCTTAACTTTTTATATATACTTGGGTGTTTTTAGATCCGTCCTTTGAATGCCCAACCCAATCCGGAGATCCAAATTGGATTCCGTCAGTTCCCACACGTCACTTTAACCCACCCGGTCGTGTCGGAGAAAACGGCACGTCGATCCGATCCCTATTTGGGATTTTGGACCCCCGGGTTGTGTTTTGACGCTTTAAATATACTTGGGTATTTTTTAGATCCGTCAATTGAACGTCCGACCCAATCCGGGGATCCAAATTGGATTCCGTCAGTTCCCACACGTCACTTTAACCCACCCGGTCGTGTCGGAGAAAACGGCACGTCGATCCGATCCCTATTTTGGGATTTTGGACCCCCGGGTTGTGTGTTTTAACCTCTTATATATACTTGGGTGTTTTTAGATCCGTCTTTTGAATGCCCAACCCAATCCGGAGATCCAAATTGGATTCCGTCAGTTCTCACACGGCACTTTAACCCACCCGGTCGTGTCGGAGAAAACGGCACGCCGATCCGATCCCTATTTGGGATTTTGGACCCCCGGGTTGCGTGTTTTAACCATTTATATATGGTTGACCGTGTTTTTAGATCGGTCCTTTGAATGCGCAACCCAATCCGGGGATCCAAATTGGATTCCGTCAGTTTCTACACGTCACTTTAACCCACCCAGTCGTGTCGGAGAAAATGGCACGTCGATCCGATCCCTATTTGGGATTTTGGACCCCCGGGTTGTGTGTTTTGACGCTTTATATATACTTGGGTGTTTTTAGATCCGTCCTTTGAATGCCCAACCCAATCCGGAGATCCAAATTGGATTCCGTCAGTTCCCACACGTCACTTTAACCCACCCGGTCGTGTCGGAGAAAACGGCACGCCGATCCGATCCCTATTTGGGATTTTGGACCCCCGGGTTGCGTGTTTTGACCATTTATATATGCTTGGCCGTGTTTTTAGATCCGTCCTTTGAATGCCCAACCCAATCCGGGGATCCAAATTGGATTCCGTCAGTTTCTACACGTCACTTTAACCCACCCGGTCGTGTTGGAGAAAACGGCACGTCGATCCGATCCCTATTTGGGATTTTGGACCCCCGGGTTGTGTGTTTTGACGCTTTATATATACTTGGGTGTTTTTAGATCCGTCTTTTTAATGCCCAACCCAATCCGGAGATCCAAATTGGATTTCGTCAGTTCCCACACGTCACTTTAACCCACCCGGTCGTGTCGGAGAAAACGGCACGTCGATCCGATCCCTATTTGGGATTTTGGACCCCCGGGTTGTGTGTTTTAACCTTTTATATATATTTGGGTGTTTTTAGATCCGTCTTTTGAATGCCCAACCCAATCCGGAGATCCAAATTGGATTCCGTCAGTTCCCACACGTCACTTTAACCCACCCGGTCGTGTCGGAGAAAATGGCACGCCGATCCGATCCCTATTTGGGATTTTGGACCCCCGGGTTGTGTGTTTTAACCTTTTATATATATTTGGGTGTTTTTAGATCCGTCTTTTGAATGCCCAACCCAATCCGGAGATCCAAATTGGATTCCGTCAGTTCCCACACGTCACTTTAACCCACCCGGTCGTGTCGGAGAAAACGGCACGCCGATCCGATCCCTATTTGGGATTTTGGACCCCCGGGTTGCGTGTTTTAACCATTTATATATGGTTGACCGTGTTTTTAGATCGGTCCTTTGAATGCCCAACCCAATCCGGGGATCCAAATTGGATTCCGTCAGTTTCTACACGTCACTTTAACCCACCCGGTCGTGTCGGAGAAAACGGCACATCGATCCGATCCCTATTTGGGATTTTGGACCCCCGGGTTGTGTGTTTTGACGCTTTATATATACTTGGGTGTTTTTAGATCCGTCCTTTGAATGCCCAACCCAATCCGGAGATCCAAATTGGATTCCGTCAGTTCCCACACGTCACTTTAACCCACCCGGTCTTGTCGGAGAAAACGGCACGCCGATCCGATCCCTATTTGGGATTTTGGACCCCCGGGTTGCGTGTTTTGACCATTTATATATGCTTGGCCGTGTTTTTAGATCCGTCCTTTGAATGCCCAACCCAATCCGGGGATCCAAATTAGATTCCGTCAGTTTCTACACGTCACTTTAACCCACCCGGTCGTGTCGGAGAAAACGGCACGCCGATCCGATCCCTATTTGGGATTTTGGACCCCCGGGTTGTGTGTTTTAACCTTTTATATATACTTGGGTGTTTTTAGATCCGTCCTTTGAATGCCCAACCCAATCCGGAGATCCAAATTAGATTCCGTCAGTTCCCACACGTCACTTTAACCCACCCGGTCGTGTCGGAGAAAACGGCACGCCGATCCGATCCCTATTTGGGATTTTGGACCCCCGGGTTGCGTGTTTTGACCATTTATATATGCTTGGGTGTTTTTAGATCCGTCCTTTGAATGCCCAACCCAATCCGGAGATCCAAATTGGATTTCGTCAGTTCCCACACGTCACTTTAAGTATATGAACGTCCGACCCAATCCTAAGTATATGAAATTAATACTAATACTGACCTGAGCTGCTGGCTGTGTGGGGCGTACTCCCTGCATTATTGAGAGGAACTGCTGAAGCATATCGCTGAACTGCGTCTGTAGCTCTGTACGTAGCTCCTCCCGAATGATGCCTCTAATGTCCTCTACACCACTGACGGGCGGCGCAGAAGATGAACTCGCGTGTGCCGGAGGAGCGATCGAACTGGCATATGAGGACAACACTCGATGAGTATCCAGGCTGTCCCCAAAGCCGTACACTCGACCCTTCCTCGGCACTCCCGCTGCCTCGACCCAAGCGTCCGCATCCAAATCTGGCTGGGGAGTGCCCTCTGTGTAGCGCTCCGCCATCGTCCTGTCGTACGTCTCCTGTAAAATAATTTAAAATTCAATTATTGAAAACAAATTACTTGAATATCATAATTGAATTCATAATTTAAAACTTGACTTACAGCAATCGTGCGGGCACTGTCGGTAACATACTCATCCGTCCCCTTCCGCTTATGAGTCCGGTCAAATAACTCGCGGAAAGTAGGGGCACGCTCCAGGTCGTGATGCTTAAAATTCAACAAAATTAGTTAGTTTCACAATAATAATCCATATGTATATATGAATCGAACAATAAAATACTTACCAATTTTTTACTGTGGGTCGCATAAGATACGGATCCACTAGTATGCACATTCTTCTCCGGTTGAGTTGCTCTGTTGTGTATTGCCGCCTATGACCGCTGCTGCCATGGTCCAGCAGCCCAACGCGCGCAAAGGGACTCCCAATAGTCCCTCCGCAGCCAAACAGGGCCGTAATCCACCCAAGCCATAGGATCCTGGTTGCCTGTGGTCTTCATTGCCTTGTCCCGGGCCTCCCACATCGACTTTCTTAAATTAGTCTGGGCCGTAATCTCCCAGACGGCTCGAGCCCGAGGGAGATCCTCGGGTCTCGTGAACGCGAACCTCCGCTGTAAAGAAATAAAATTAATCAACGTTCTGCAATAAACCTAAATTAATAATAATTGAATAAATGACTTCAACTCTTCTAAAAAATAAAAATACCGTAAACATGTCAAATAATAAATCCCGGACTGGCACCGGGAAGTCTCTCCATGCATCCACTGGTCCAGGAATATGTGCGTGGACCAGCGTCGTAATATAGCGGGAAGCAGGACTGGGATCTATCTTCCCCCTGCAATTCCACATTAATTTTCTACATGAAATGTATATCCTAAATAACAAATACAGTAACACTGAGATGATGAACTTTACCCTGAGATCCAGCATGGTTGTCGTCCTGGTAGCTGAGGCCCCTCCTCAGCTGCTGGATGCTGGCTCTCCACCTCTGTTGAAAACAATTTAGTACACTTTTATTGTATAAATTGCGTAGTGTTCATGATATGCACCGGGACGGCACTGAGAGTTGATTTAATCAAGATAGTTTTCCCAGATGCTGAGAGGGTGTTGGCTTTCCACATGTTCATTCTCCTCTTGCACTTCTCTTCTGGAAAACTAAGATGTTCCTTCTTGTTTCTTCCCATAAATATAGGGGTACCCAGATAAAGGGTAAGCTTATCCAATTCTCCAAAACCTCAAATCTGCCTTAAATGTTGCTGGAGAATTTTGGAGGTGTTTCTGCTAAAAGTTATACTAGATTTTTTTGCATTCATTGTTTGACCAGACCAACTTGAGAATTTCTGAATAGTTCCTCTCATAGCTAGCAATTCCTTTTCAATAGCCCTTCCAAAGATCATGATGTCGTCTGCATACAACAAATGAGTCATTGTGGGAGCTTGATGGTTAAGCTTATAACTTGTGTAATCTCCTGATTCTACGCCTTGAGTGAAAAGAGTTGAAAGCGCTTCCATAACTAGGACGAAAATATAAGGGGACAGTGGACAACCTTGTCTCAAGCCCCTGGAAGGCTTGATATAACCTATTGCTTCTCCATTAAAATTAATGGAATAGGTTATAGAATTGACGCAACACATGAGCAATTTCTGACACTTCTGAGAAAAACCATGAAGATCTAGCATTTTTTGAATAAAGGTCCACTCCATCCTGTCATAAGCCTTGGATAGATCAATTTTCAGCCCAAAGATTCCAGTTTCCCCCCTTTTGTTTTGCATAGAGTGCATCAACTCTTGAACTGCTATAATGTTATCAGAAATTTGTCTCCCGAGAATAAATGCTCTTTGATTGTGAGAGATGCATTCCTTGAGCAGAGGTTTAATTCTGTTAGCAAGAATTTTGGCAATCACTTTATAACAGGTGTTGCATAGGCTGATAGGCCTATGGTCAGATACTCTCTTGGCATTTTGACCTTTGGGAATGAGGGAAATAAGGGTGTGGTTGACTCCAATAGGAAGGCTTCCATAGAGGAAAAAGTTGACAATGAGATTTTCAATGTCACTGTTCATGATGTCCCAATGGGTTTGAAGAAAAATGGTAGTTATCATCTGGGCCAGAGGATTTGTGAAGAGGGAGGGAGAAACGCACCTCCTTGATTTCTCTTATATATGGATGGAATCTGACAAATCAGATCATTATCTGATTGGGTAAGGGGTCTTTTTCTGAGTTTAAATTGAGGTGGAATTGGGTAGGGGTTTATTGATTTATAAATATTTTGGAAGTAGTTGATAAGTTGAGCTTTAATCACCTCTCTTTAGCTAGTCCAATCCCCATTAGGCAAAGGAATCCCAAAAATGTAATTAGCGCTTCTTCTGTTTGTTGCACTAATGTGGTAAAATCTTGTACTTCTGTCCCCCTCTTTAAACCAATGGACTTTTGCTCTTTGCCTCCAGTAATAGTTTTCCTGGTTCAAAAGATCTTCTAGTTCTCCATTCAGCTGAATTTCTGCTTTGATACCATCATCTAAAATTGGCCTCTTACTAAGGAGTTCTAATTCTTGTTGTATGTCTTGGATTTTGCCTTTAGGGTTGGGACAGTGTTTCTTTTTCCAAAATTTAATAGTGTTTCTTTTTCCAAAATTTAACTGCTCTGTGAATATATTGCATTTTGTCCATATAGCTGGATAGAAGAGATCCCCCCTTAGGCCAACTCTCTTTGATTACCTCTTTAAACATCGACTTTGAATTCCATATATCCTCCATTCTGAAGATATTCTTTTTATGCCTTCTAAACCCATTACTGTCAAGAAGAATTAGGCTGTGATCACTGTAGAGTTTAGATAGGTGGTGGACTGATGCATAGGGGTTGATGTGTCTCCAGTCGCCATTCACTAGAACTCTGTCTAATCTCTCCCTAATATGAATTTAGCTGTCCTTTTGTTAGACCATGTGAAAAGTGGCCCTTAAAACCAATGTCAATCAGGCATGTGCTCTGAATAAAGTCATTGAAAGGGTCCAAATCTTGATGTCTTAATCTGGATCCACTCTCCTTTTCTGATTGCTTGGTGACTGTATTGAAGTCTCCAATGATTATATAAGGGGAAGTAAGATGTCTTAGGTAGTTCTGGATAACCTTCCACAATTTTTTCTTTTGGGCATTTCTAGTAGGAGCATATACACAGACAATGTACCATCTACTTTCTAAGTCACTACCATTGACTGTCAAAATCATCTAGTTTTGATCAGACCATTCTACAGCAATGTCTATATATGTTCTCTTTCCACCAAACACAGAGACCCCCCTGCTTTCCCCTGAGCATCAACTATATGATAAGATCTGATATTCCTGAGAGTAAAGAAATTCAAGATTTGTTGAGAGCTACACTTAGTTTATGATAGAAAGCAAAAATCCATGTTGATTGAGCATTTTAGCTGGTCAATGAATTTTCTTGTAAACGTCCCGCCCATACCTCTACAATTCCAAGACATCAGCTTCATTTTGGGGGTTGGGCCCAGTTGTGGCCGGCTGCCGCCACCTGGTTTGGATTGTGGGAAGAGCTTATTTTCACCTTCTCTTGGTGATACATTGTCCTCTTTCTTATTGTATTTGTCGTCGCCAGCTTTTTCATCCTACTTCTACCTTCTTTTCCTTGAGAGATTTCCGTTGTACCTTCTGAACTTTTTTGAACTTTTTGCTTCTTTATTGTCTCCGGAGGTGGCCATCTTGCTTTTCTTTTGACTGTATCAATAACCATCTCAGACGAATCAAAGATCTCTGTAGACACTATTTTTCGCTCCCCTTTTTAGGGGGGACGAAGAACGGTCTCCACAAAGAGATGCACATGCAGATGCACGGGATGGATAAATACAGAAAATTAACAAAAGAAAAAGAACCGTGATCGCCAGGTGCTCGAGGGCACCGAATGTAAACGGGTGAGAAAAGGCAGTACCTTTCACTCGTAGAAAAGCGCGGGATGTGGGCGTGGGTTCACCCTCCTCCTTCCATCGGCCGGCCGGCGAAGAAGATTCAGCTCGGGTACCTAGAAGAGACAAAGACAACAAAAGAGACAACGGGATTAGCCCGGAATGTGCAATAAATGAATCTAGACAAATAAAATAACATAGATGAAAAAGGGGAAGAACACACCTTTTGGGTGGTCTTTTAAACCCCTAATTAAAAGGTATGATGTGTGTGCATGCATGCAAATGTGAAAAGTAAAAGGGGCCAACGTAGGGGCCGAATGAAGAAAATGGAAAGGACCACGGGGGGTCCGGAGGAAGGAAAAACTGGGGTGCTTCCCCGAGGAGGCCGAACGGCGTGACGGCGCTGTGGAGGGCAAACGAGAGGAGGAAGACGACGATGACGGCTCCCGTTGGATGTGCGTGATGGCGAGGAAGACGGTGACGTCGGGCCGGAGACGAGGACGGGGATGGCGAGGAAGCGTACGGCGAGGCAGGGCTGCGCCATGTGGAGTTTCCCCCTCCCTCTCTCTCTCTCTCTCTCTAAAACCTTCCCTCTCCCTCTCTAAAAACCTCCGGCCAAACCCAAATGAGCATCCCCTTTCCAGGTGAAGCGTTGGCTGAGATTTAAGGTTCTGGGTCAAAATCGCGTCCACGACAGCCGCCGCGTTTAAAGAAGGTCGGTTTGATAAGCGCAAATTGCTGAACCGCCTTAAAATCGCGTCCAGTACAGTAGACGCGTTTTACACTCGCATGGTTTCGAGGCAACCGACTCGTGAGTGTGCTGTCAGCCGACGGGACGTTGATGTGACTTTTTTGAATCGCATCCAGTACAGTGGACGCCTTTTAATGTTCTTCCAAGAAACGCGTCGACCAGAACGGACGCGAAAAAAGAGATAGGTCGGTGACTGGTTTAGCGATGGAACAGCGACGGAATAGCGACGGAAAGTTCATGAATCGCGTCCCCCGAACCCGACGCCTTTTAATGTTCTTCAAGAAACGCGGCGATGGGAATGGACGCGAATTAATAGGCGGTTCAGCGATAGAAAATTTTGTCATCGCTAATCCGTCGTTGATTGGCGACAGATTAGCGACGGAAATGTGACAGTCGATGTTCCTTCACTGAGTGACCTTTTGCGACCAGACCCCTCCTGGGGGAAGCACCAAGGAAAAATGGGTGAAATTCAAGAAATATCATAAAAGACTCTTTCAGGGCAAAATGAGGGTCATTTGGGCGTTACAGCGCAACTCGAAAATTTACCTGCGATGGGAAAATTCGCGTGTCTACAGATGCCCAACCTTGACGTCTGCTTTGCAGGGGAGCGAGCGGAGGGACACAAAGCGGAGCGAAATGAAGTGAAATGGAGTGAAATGAAATGGAGCGTAGTGAAAAGAAATGTAGCGTAGCGCAGTGGAGTGAAGTGAAGTGGATTGAAAAGTAGACGTCAAGGTTAAAAATAGACACTCACGACAATGGGCGACTGCCACCTAATAAGAGTCTTTCTCCAACAACCTTGCAAATCATCACCAGGATGAGGACCAAAAGAAGCAAGTGTTTGGACAAGGGAAAGGAACAAAGGAAAAAGTGTGCGCGTGGGCACGAAAGCAAGAAAAAGACCAACTTCCAGCGTCGGGGAAGCACCTAAGGACACAATCTGTTAGGTTGCATCATCGGGGGCGTCTGCCACTGCCTCAGGTGGGTCTTGGGAGAGAAGGAGAGATCAACTTCCAGCGTCGGGGAAGTACCTAAGGACACAATCCGTTAGGTTGCACCATCGGGGGCGTCTGCCCTGCCTCAGGTGGATCTTTGGGAGCAAAGATAAACGGGACAAGTCCAAACAAAAGATTCTAAAGGAAATCAGCCCGGAGGCAACAACAAAGGGAGTTGGGCACTCGACTCGGAATGGAATGTTTCAAGTTGCTGAAAATAGGCGCGGATGGCCCTCAGATTGCCTTGCAAGAGTGGATTCCACTGTGAATTCAAGATGCATGTATGCTGGGCTAAAAGAAAAATAAGATTTAAAGGAGTAGAAAATAACCAAGGATAATATTGTTACGCCGGTGAGTCAGGACCGGGGTTTTATGCATGGGTCCGTCGTCCCCACAAGCCAAGCGTAACGGCCTATCCGTATGGCTAAGAATCCTCTGGGATTATCATGGTTTTTGATGAAGGGGAACTCTAACCCCAGATTCCTCAGAGCCACAAGATCCTTGGTGTGCTCTAGTAGTATAACATATAATAGATGCAGATAACTGATGGTGAAGGCAGCAGCCTGATGTAGCGCCGGATGAGGCAACTCGAATCCTGCACTCAAAACTCGTTAACCAAGATAACAAACAACATGGCAAAAAACACATTCATTCGTAGCATGGAACATGCATAATGGATAAACCATGTAAACAAGCATGGCTCATTCAATTCGTTTGTTTAACCATGAGGATTAGTGATCTTGGATAAGAAAGTTGGGAGTGCAAGAGATGAGGAACTGATGATTGGAAGGATTGCTTCGATTTGACGCAGGAAGAAGACGATTGCCTTGTGCAATACCATCATGATTGTTTTTTTGGATTTTGGAAGGTATTTGAATTTTTTGGTGGTTTTTAAAAATATTTGAATTTTTGTGGAGAGTTTTTTTTTAATATTTGAATTTTTGTAAGATTTTAAAAATATTTGAATTTGTTTGAGATTTTAAAGATATTTGAATTTTTTTAGGATTTTGAGAATATTTGATTTTTGTGGGATTTTGAAAATATTTGATTTTTTTTAGAGTTTTGGAAATATTTGATTTTTTGTGTGATTTTGAAATATTTGATTTGTTTGGAGTTTTGGGATATATTTGATTTTTTGTTGTTTTTTTTTGTGGTTTTGAAACATTGTCATGCCGTGGCAGCATTGAATTTATGAAGATTGACCGGCGAAGGGGTCCTTTGCTACCTCCCTTGTCATTAAAGAATGCCCAGAGTAGGGCGTGCAGTTTAACGTGGTGCCCACGGCTGATTGCACTTGGCTAATAGTGTAACCATTAAAGGCACGCCTGAAAAGACAACTTAAGTCTGATAAAAAAAAAAAAAGAGGAAGCTTGGAGACAAGCTTGGATATGGGTATTCAAGGAGCTGGGTTCGGGTTCCTTCCTTGGCACAACCATCAGAAGGGTCTGTCTCATTAAGCACTCGGGCTTTTGAATCATTATTTTTTTGGGATTTTGAGTGATTGAATGACCATTGATTGTAGGGACATGCGTACGCCCGGGTCCATTTGGATCTCCGCGGGGACTTTACCCTCTTTGCCATGCCCTATTATCATTGATTTGATTTTGAATTTTGCATGTATACGACTGGGTCCATTTGGATCTCCGCGGGGACTTTGCCCTCTTGACATGCATATTGACTTGGATTTGATTTCAAATTTTGCATGCTTACGGCCGGGTCCGTTTGGATCTCCGCGGGGACTTTGCCCTCTTGACATGCATTGAACTTTATTTTGATTGGTCATTTTGATTTGCCCATTCTTAAAGACAACCCCTTCGTCAGGAGTGTGCTTCGGGAAGGTTTCTTCACCCAACTACCTCTACTACCCATACTTCGGCCGAATAAGGAGAAATAGACTTTGTGCCATTCAGGCGTGGCTGTGACGGTGACGGTGTCTACCGAGAGCAATCGGCTTAGGGAGCCGTGAAGTGTGTGCAAGTGCTCATGTCCAGGGCAAACCTTAAATAACTCGGGAGAGAGTGCAGGACTCCTGGCGCGGAGTTATCATAACAAAAATGCTGGGACAGCATGGTAATGCTTGGAATATTCATCTTTTTAGGGATTTTCTCGACATTCGGTAGATAAAAATTTTCAAAGTAAGGAATTTGGAGGGATAAAGAAAAACGAATGCCCATGCCCTGCGCTGGGGCGGATGTGCCCTGCGTTGGGGGCGAGACTGTAGGGGATCTATCAGAATGTATAAATTTATTATTCGAAATGTAAAAGACGCGTGCGAGAAGGGTCAAAGGACCCGATTAAAAACATGTGGGAGACAATAAAACAAAAGATGAATGCCCTGTTGGGGGCGAGACCCGAGGGGTCTAAACGATTTTACATTTTTTATTCAAATTTAAAAACATAAGTGAGGACTAAAGCCCCGAAAGCAGTTCGAGAAGGGTCGAAGGACCCGATTAAAATGGAGATGCGAAGACTACAAAAAAGACGAATGCCCTGCATTGGGGTGAGACTCAAGGGTCTACACGAATTTACATTTTTTTATTCGAATTTAAAAACATAAGTGGGGACTAAAGCCCCTAAAGCAATGCGAGAAGGGTCGAAGGACCCGATTAAAATGGAGATGCGAAGACTATAAAAAAGACGAATGCCCTGCGTTGGGGCGAGACTCGAGGGTCTACACGAATTTACATTTTTTTATTCGAATTTAAAAACATAAGTGTGGACTAAAGCCCCTAAAGCAATGCGAGAAGGGTCGGAGGACCCGATTAAAAACACAGGGGTCAACACGGGAAAAAGAATTTGGAAACTCCAGAGGGCCCGGAGAGGTTTGGCGGGAGAGGAGGGCGCGATGCCCTGGGTAGGAAACAAAATCCGGATGGCCCGGATAACATGAAGAAACAAAAGGGCCGCGAGGGGCCAACATGGAAGGTGTGCAGCGTAGGGCGCGAAAAGATGTGCCACATGGGGCACTAGATGAACAAAAATGGGCGCGATGCCCAGTGTACGTTGAGGGATCATAAAATAAATGAAAATAAAAAGCCTCCCGTGGGGAGGGAATGTGGAGAACCCACGGGTCTATACTAAGCAATATAAAAGAAGATTCAAAAAAAGAGGGGGGTGAAGGTCCCCTGGCCTGTTGCTGTGCCCGGCGATCAGATTTGGACTTGGGGATCGGTGTTGGGACCCTCAAGTATCTCGTCACAAATCTTGCCCAGCGGGCAGATGGTCGTGCTCTTTTCCTTTGAATTGAACGGCTCTCGAAAACTAAAGGAAAATTGTCGACTTCTCTTGAAGTTTCGATGAAGAGTGATAACTCCCGTGGAATAAAATTCAGTGAAAGGGTGGGGAGTTCCACCGGCAATGTCAGAAGCAACAATAAAGGGACTGTGCCCAAGGAATGCGTCGTGTGACATAAGAGGGGGCATGCCCCTTGGGTGGTAGATTGTGCCAATGGTTTGGCTTCGAAGTGCGTGTGCACAATTTGCATGGTTGTTGCCCTCGCTGGAGCGGAAAGGTGCAACAATGGTAACTCCCTTGAAATATGATTAAATGGACGGGTGGAGAGTTCCACTGGCTGAGTTAAAGGCAACAATGAGGGGTTCGTGCCTAGCGATTGTATGATATGTGATATGGAAAGGGGCACGACCCCTTGGGAAATCGATTGTGCCAAGAATTTGGCTTTGGAGTGCGATAGCACAATCTGAATAGTTAACCCCTTCACTGGAGTGGGAAGGTTCACAACAACGGTGTGAGGGGCCATGAGAGCCTGGAGGGAGAGATTCCCTATGAGTACTTGAAAATGAACCCGGCTGGCAATGAGTATGATTGGCAAATTCTGAAAAGAAGGCCTCTTGACGGCCAAAATTGAAGTGGAAGACTTTCGCTCGAGACATGTGCCCGACGTATGAACAATGACCGGCATGCGGTGGATAAAATCATGATGTTGGAAAAGCATGCCCGGTCCCTGGACTAAAATGATTGGCAGAGAGGACTGCGGCTTGGAAAGTATGCCCGGTATGCGAACGATGACCGGTATGCGGGGGATCTGATCATGAAATTTGAAAAGCACGCCTGGTCCCGGGACTGGAATAATTGGCTCGGAAAATGTGCCCGACATATTGACAATGACCGGCATGCGTGGAATAAATTCTGGGATTTTAAAAAGCATGCCCGGTCCCGGGACTTCCTTCTGCTGCTGACGCGACTTTTTGCTCCTTGAAAATTTACGCCTACTCTGGCGGACGAGAGTGGATATGATGGGTGTAGTGGACAGTGGAGGCGTGATGGATATAACAACAAGAGGTTGCTCGGGTGTGGTTGCCAAGGGTGTTGGCGGTGTGGGAGGTGTAGTGATCGGTGTGATGGTGGGTGTAATGGGAGTGGGTTTGATGGGTGTAGGTTTGATGATGGTGGGTGGTGTAGGTAAATGGCGTACGGAGATGACCTGGGAAGGTTCATCATCGTAGCGCCAAGTGGTTTCGCGGGGTGGTTGGCGGCTGGAAACTTCAACCCGAGCAACGGGCTGTGATGGTAGTGGAGGAGATGGCTGTGGGGGTGGTGGTGTCGGCATGGGAGCCGGAGCAGGTGCAACGTAGGGCACCAGAGCTTCTTGATAAATCGGGGCATCGTAGGGCCCTATTGGAGGTTGATGGGTTGTCCGAGGAGGACGAATCAGTGGACGCCTGGGTGGCGGCATGTCGTGGTAAATAGGTGGATTATGCGGAGGCGCATATGATGTGGATGGGGTATAGTGGCGAGGGGGATAGTGGATGGCGTCCACTGATTCGTTCTGACTCGGATGAATTTGATCAAAAAGCTCTATGATCGGGGAGTCCATTAAATAGGCTTGAATGTAATGTCCCCGCTCGTAGAGCTCCTCCATGGAGGTGATCTAGTTCATGGCCAAGATGTGTCTGAACTTCGGAGTAGAGTTTGAAATGATTATTTTAACTTGCTCTGACTCCGAGAGCTCACGCTGCAGGCGAATGGCCATTGACCTCCAACGGTCAGCAAACTGTACAAATTCCTCATTGGCCCCCATCTTCTCGGATGCCAGATCCGTTATAGAGAGATAAGGGCTGACGCGGTCTTTGTACCTCTGAAGGAATTTCTTGTGTAGGGAGCGGAAGTCCGCTGCCTCACTTAGCTCTAGAGAGTAGAACCATTCGAGCGCAGGACCGTCAAGAGATTTTCTAAATAAATATGCCAACGTGACGGGATCACGTTGCCAATGGGAAGACTCATAAAGGAATTCTTTGATATGAATGTAGGGGTTCCCCGTGCCATTGTACAGTCGGTACGACGGCATCTCCGAAGGAGGAACGTAAATTTTTGGGAGAGCCGGCATGGCGGCAACGGGGTTACCCTTGGAATTTGAAATTTCATTGATTTGATTCTCCAGAGTGTTCAATCTCCGGAGAAGAGCATGTTCTGGAGAAGTGAGGGGCTGCTGGGCCTGTGGGGAAATACATGGGGGCGGCCTTGAATTAATGGGCCTTCCCAAGTGGCGGTCTGTACGGACCGGAGCATGGGAGTGCAAATGGCCAGGGGGCCGAGGTGACGAAGAATGTACAGGGGTGCGTGGCGAAGTCGCTGGAATATACAAAGGCGGGTGCCTGGGGGAAGGAGTCGCGGAAGGAGTCACACCCTCAACTAAAGATTGTATCATATGAAGTTGTTGAGGTGTGAGCTGATCTAGTGCATGCAGGACATGCTGGACAGTGGAATCATGGTGGGGGGTAGGCTCTTGCCGGGTTCTGATCGGTGGTAAATGTGAAGGGACATCGGATCGGTTAGTGCGTGGAGTGGGCACATAACCACGAAAAGTAGAAGGCTGTCCCTCACGGTGGTGAGATGGACCGACATGGGACTGGAAAGATGGAGATCTGACATTATCCTCATAGTCCATGTTATTAAAATTGGCATGATAATATGGGTCCATTTTTAACAAAGCAATAAGCAAACAAGGTTGAACAAAGATTAATCAATCAATATGGTTCAAACAAGTTGTAATGCTTAACGCTTGTTTTTAAGGAGTTTCACAATTATTTAAATGGATTGAAAAATATTATGTCACTCCAGATGAGATTCTAGCTGGGTAAATGAAGAGTACTTCGGCGTACAACTAGAATCACAGTCTCACCACGCAACAAATGGATATCTAACCCGGGTCACTGGTAGAGGTACTGCCTGCTCGGTCCGCCGTGAGGGAATCCACGGGGTACGAAGTCTTACGGGGTTCCGGGAGAAGGTTCACTGGTCCAAAGGGACAGAATGCCCAATGGAGAGTTTGCCCTCACACTACAAGAAAAAGCGCTTATAGAGACCGATTTAGAGACCGAAAATTTCGGTCCCTATTCGGTCCCTAAATAGGGACCGAATACAATCGGTCCCAAAATAATTTTTTTAGAGACCGAATTCAATCGGTCCCAAAATATAGAGACCGAATATCTTAGTCCCTATTCGGTCCCTAAATAGTGACCGAATAGGGACGACATTTTATCGGTCCCAAAATATAGAGACCGAAATATTTCAGTCCCTATTCGATCCCTAAATAGGGACCGAATTTAATCAGTCCCTAAATAGGGACCGAATAGGGACCGAATTTAATCGGTCTCAAAATATAGAGACTGAAATATTTCGGTCCCTATTCGGTGCCTATTTTGTGACCGATTAGGGACCGAAATATTTCAGTCTCTATATTTTGGGACCGATTAAATTTGGTCCCTATTCGGTCCCTATTTTGGGACTGAATAGGGACCGAAACATTTCGGTCTCTATATTTTGGGACCGATTAAATTCGGTCCCTATTTTGTGACTGAAATAAATGAGTCTCTATTTTAGGGACAGAATGATGACTGATTTTATTTCAGTCACAAATTCTCAATGATGAGAGAAAATTTTGTGACCGATTTTGTGACGTCTCAAATTAATACCAAATATGAAGCTATAAGCCTACAATACTTACACAAGAAAATTATTTAAAGATTTGCATTGTTTCATGTCGGTACCATTTCTGGACATATGTACACCGACAAGGTGTCACTGGATTTTGGTAACGATATTTAATTTGAAATTGTCATAATTATCAGAAAAATATGTTCATACCAAAAATGTGGATATTGAGAATTTTTTATGCACAGTTAATGAGGTAAATATGATTTATCTAGTTTTAGGACAATTTGTACTTGATAAATATTTATTCAGGAAAATTTTAAATAAAATTTACCATAAACTTACCACGTTGTAATTAGACAGTGGTTGAAATTTTATTTTATTTGGATGTCATTTACATATTAAATTAAGGTTCCAAAGAGATCTAAATGAATAGTAATCTAGTTACGTAAGTTGTTTACGTAAGATTTAACCTGCATCTAAATGTGAATATGTGTAGGTAGTGGTAGGTATGTGTAAAAGTGTATATATTTATTAGTATATATATATATATGTATTAAAAGAAATTATAAAATAATGTCAAAGAAAGGGATAAACTTCCTGCATGCACATATATACGTGTAAGTGTGTGCTTGTTAGTGTCATATCACTACAAGAAAATGCGCATTTAGAGACCGAAATAGAGACCGATAAATTCGGTCACTATTCGGTCCCTAATTAGTGACCGAATAGTGACTGAGAGCAATCGGTCTCTAAATATATATTTTAGAGACCGAATCTAATTCGGTCACTATTAGGGACCGAATAGTGACCGACATGATTTCGGTCACAAATTTTCGTGGTTTCGCGGGCTTACAGGAGACTTTTGTGACCGATTTGATTTCGGTCACTGTTCGGTCCCTATTTAGGGACCGAATAGTGACTGCATCAAATCGGTCTCTATTTTCCAAAATTTTAGAGATCGATTTTTATCGGTCCCTATTCGGTCTCTATTGTCGCACCTTCCTCCCCCCATTTACCCCTTTCACGCACTCTCTCTCTCCTCTACGCGACACACTCTCTCTCTCCTCCTTCTCTGCTTGCTCTCTCTCTCTCTTCTTCGTCGGACTCCATCGCCTTGTGCCGCCGTCACCTTCGCCCTTGCCGGACGCCGCCGCCTTCGCCGGACGCCGCTGTCCTTTCGGCCGCCGCTTTCGCCTGACGCCGCCGCCTTCTTCGGACGCCGCTGCCATTGCCGGACGCCGCCTTTCTCCTGTCGTCCTCTGTTCCCGGAGCCGACCGCCATTGTCGGACGCCACCGTTCTCCTGTTGTCCCCCATGCCCGAAGCCGACCGCCGTAGGTAAGTCTCTCTGTCCTCCCCCCTCCCTCTATCTCTCTGTCCTCCCTCCCCCCCCCCCCCCGCCTGTGGAAGCGCGCCTCCCCACCCCACCGCCGGAAGACCCCCCTCCCACCTGGTCTCTCTGTCCTCCCCCCTCCCTCTGTCTCTCTGTCCTCCCTCCCCCCCACCTGTGGAAGCGCCCCCCCCCCCCACCCCACCACCGGAAGACCCCCCTCCCACCCGGTCTCTCTGTCCTCCCCCCTCCCTCTATCTCTCTGTCCTCCCTCCCCCCTCCCTCTATCTCTCTGTCCTCCCTCCCCCCCACCTGTGGAAGCGCGCCCCCCCACGCCACCGCCGGATGACCCCCCTCCCACCTGGACCTGTGAAACCCCCCCCCCCCACCGCCGGAAGACCCCCCCTCCCACCCGGACCTGTGAAACCAACACCCCCCCCCCCACCCCACTGTCGGAAAACCCCCCTCCCACCCCGACCTGTGAAACCAACCCCCCCCCCCCACCTGTGGAACCGCACCCCCCCCCCCAACCCCCACCCCCACCGCCAACAGACCCCCATCCCACCTGGAATCCATGCATCTCCTAAATAGGTTACTCCCTCTCGGAGAAACAAAATTGCAGAGAAATTCTCAAAGCTTCATTGACTTGTTGATTTCAAATTCTGAAGTATAGCAGGAATTATAGACTCCCTTTCCAAAATTTTGATCAGTATTAATAAAAAAATTAAGAATAATGACCAGAACCAAATATAGGGTGAGATGTGTGAAATCTGTGTACCTTGTGGAGTGAAAAGCTTGTGGTGCCAACCTCAACAGTGAGGTCACTAGAGACATCGGAGAGCAACCTGCAGATCAGGAAAGTTATTGATCTAATTAGCACTAGAATAAACTTATG
This sequence comes from Colocasia esculenta, assembly GCA_014218235.1. Classification (NCBI taxonomy): domain Eukaryota; kingdom Viridiplantae; phylum Streptophyta; class Magnoliopsida; order Alismatales; family Araceae; genus Colocasia; species Colocasia esculenta. Next base: position 127,752,490 of record CM024763.1, on the reverse strand, counting down.
CTAGAATTTTTGTGTATAAATGGAATTTAGAAGTTAGAAGAAATTAAGATTTCCGGCATTCCACTTTAATTACTACAAGAGACTGGTCACACAAAAAAAATCAATAAATGATCTCCTTCTTCAGCTCAGATTAATTATTCCAAATGGGTATCATATATATAGCTAAGTGAGAAAATAAACGGGGAAGAAAAGACTACTAATTAATAAACACTCTCTGATTAGAAGGAACTTATGTTCTACATGATCAAATCATGAAACCATGTGATATATAGCTGGGATGAGAAAATTTCACAAAATCTATACTGATCATATGGGTTCTATGAGAAAATTCATGATTTTATATTTGGATCGTGGTCTTAAGAATATATGCTTAGATCATGAAATCATGTGCTTGGATGAGAAAAGAGGAGAATCTAGTCTGATCGTGTGGGTCTTATAGAAACAGTCACGAGCTCGTGGGTTGAAGAATATATAACAGGAGATCTTTACCAGAGAAAGCAAGAATAGAATACGAAAAAAAGAAACAAGTTGAACTAGAAAATTAAGCAGGATTGATTGAAAAGAGAGACCATCATAAACTCAGAGTACCTTAATACTCAAAATAAGAAACAAACTATTCTTAAATTCTAATCAAACACAGACCATCATAAACTCAAAGTACCCTAAAACACAGCAGAAACAACTCCAAAAATACAATAAAATTAGAGAAGCAATTCTGACTCAAAGTATGACCCCTAATTGGAAATAAGACGCCAAGTCCTAAAAGGACTATTAAAATAAAGATAGAATTTTAACTTCTCTTATGACTCAAAAAATAGGTAACATAAAATAGGAAATACTATACCTCATTGTGCTGCTAATAGATAGATCAATCCGATTCCAACTTTGACTTAAAATCATGACCTATAAATGAACGAAAATACAGAATAAAAGTAAAAATGAATCGATTACAATCCAATAACCATAGTTTGTCATATCATTGCTATCGAATATGCTCCTACATCACTGGTCAATCACTAAAAGGGTTTCAAAATTGGTGTGTAGTACCAAAAAGTATAGGAAACCACAGAATCATGTGCAACCAAAATTTGGCACTCAAATTGAAAATAAATTGACTACCAGCCAGTTCATTGGTCAAAACCAACAGAATTAATGATCTACAGTAAAGACTCAGTGGACACACCCAGAGAGGCAACTATTTCTGGAATCGAAACAAATATGTGAAAGCATGCATGATCAGAGAAGTATCTGGGAAAATAATGAAACCATGTTTGATTATTATGAGAGTAATACCAAGTGGACAAGCGGCAGTCTCTCAATACAAAGATGGCAATGATGACTCCCTAATGCTGGTGTCTACTGTCTGCAAAAGTCACCAGCATGATCTGACAAAAGAAGTGGTGACAGCAAGCAAAGCAGCCACCAGTAATAGTGAGCAAAACAACCAAGTGAGAACATGGGTCACTGGTGGCAGAGGAAGTTGTATGTGTATATATATATAATATCAAATGAGAAATTTTAATTGTACGGTTGGAAAAATATTATTGGTATGTGCGTATATATATGTAAAATTAAAAAAGAGAGGGAAATGATAATAGGACGTGCATATATAGTGATGTAATGACATCCAGGATAAGTAAGTATTTCTGATATCAAATGGAATTCATTATACACATGGAATTCATTAGAAGATTGCACTCGCAAGCATTATATATGAAATTACCCACATATGCCTTTCTTAAGTATAATGAAACCCATATGGTTCCTTCTAGGCATTAGATTAATTTACGTTTAATCGTTAATTTTCCTTTTAATAATTAATATTGCACTTCTTATTTTAATGTAAATGTTTAATATTGCACTTGTTCACATGTATGATTTTGTTTTCTTTCATATTTATGTGTTATTTAAATTTGATCTATGCATGCATAACAATTTAACACTGCACACATTTCACGATAGCGTGTTAAGCCCGTGTCAATGAACCTCTCGTTCAAGACTTTGGGATTGATGTGCACGAGTCTTATTTTCAAAGATGAGAACGTGTATATCTAACTCAAAGTCCTGAATTGTCCCGTTTTGGACAGTCTGTGAATGTTTGATCGCAGTTAGGTGGTCATTTACTATGTGCTTGAATTATTTGTTGAAAATTTCGGGTGTGTCTACTCACTCCTCTCTGATATACTTTATTGATTTAGAATATTTTCTTAACCACTTATTAGTAAGTGTTTAAGAAAATATCTTAATCAATAAATATTTTTGGTATATCGGAGAGGTGTGGGGAGATGCTGCCGAAATTTTCAGCAAATAATACAATCACATAGTAAATGGTCATCTGAGTGCGATCAAATATTCACAGATGGGTAAAAAGTGATAATCTAAATAATAAATCCTTCCTATTCATTTCGGTTGCGTCGAAGGATGTGTGATTTAGAATTTTAAAGTTATTTGTCTATTGATATTGTTTGGGCGTAGGACAGCAATGGCTTCAGACCGTTCATGGATGTATCGCAGAATAGTTGATCATGTGGTGTCCCAGGAGTTTAGGGTCGGAGTTGAGAATTTCGTTCAGTTTGCATTGGGGAATCCAAATGCAGAAGTAGACAGGCAAGGTGGAATCTGATGTCCTTGTATGATTTGTAAAAATTTGAAGTGGAATTCCCCATGGGAAGTTCAACGCCATTTATACAGAAAAAGGTTTGTTGAATGTTATATGAATTGGACATGTCATGGTGAGGACTTCTGGTCGCACGAGCCTAGTAATGTGGAAGGCACAAGTACGTACGTGGATATGGTTGTAGATGCTGCTGGTCTGGCATTCAGTGTACATGTGGATCCTGTATACGCTGAAGACGTGCCGAATAAGGGAGCCGAAAGATTCTATCAGTTACTTAAGGATGCTGATGAGCCATTGTGGGATGGTTGTCAAAAGCACACTCGGTTGTCAGCGGTGTCACAGTTGTTGAACTTGAAATCTGAATTTCATATTTCTGAGAATTGCTTTGATCGTCTCCTCCTCATCATCAAGAGCATGTTACCTCCAGATGAAAAGCTGCCTCCAAATTTTTATCGTGCCAAGAAGATGGTGAATGATTTAGGACTTGGATATGTGAAAATAGATGCATGTCCTAATCATTGTATGTTGTATGACAAAGAGAATGCAGATATGGTATCCTGTTCAGTTTGCCGTCATGATAGATTTAAACCTAAAAGAGGGGTCAATTCTAGGGGAAAGGATATACCTTATGCGTCATTGCGATATTTCCCCCTTACACCCAGGCTGCAGCGGATGTATATGTCTTCAAAGACAGCTGGACATATGAGGTGGCATGCAGAAAGAGTACGTCGGGACATCGATATTATGACTCATCCTGCAGATGGCGAAGCTTGGATTCATTTCAACCATGTTTATCCTATCTTCTCAAGGGAGTCACGTAATGTGAGGCTTGGTTTATGCACTGACGGATTCAATCCATTTGGAGGTTCAGTGGCTTCCTACTCCAGCTGGCCAGTGTTCGTGACACCATACAACCTTCCTCCGAGCATGTGCATGAAGCGAGAGAATTTGTTCCTGTCCTTATTGATTCCTGGTCCGAAAAGTCCTACAAAAAATATAGACATCTATTTAAGACCGTTGATTGATGAATTGAAATTATTATGGACTGAGGGGGTCAATACTTATGATGCATCTAGAAAGCAAAATTTCACTATGAGGGCAGCATTGATGTGGACTATAAGTGATTTTCCTGCATATGGAATGCTATCTGGTTGGAGCACACATGGGAGGCTAGCATGTCCGTATTGTATGGATAATACCAAATCGTTTGTACTTAAACATGGTGGGAAGTCCTGCTGGTTTGATTGCCATCGTCAGTTTTTACCAGCTGATCACCCTTTCAGAACACAAAAAGATGCATTCCTAAAGAACAGAAAGGAACGAGATGAAGTTATATTCGAGAGGTTGTCCGGTCATCATATGGCAGCACGTGTTGAAAATTTTCCAGATATCACACAACAGATGGGTAGTACCCGACACCTTTCAGGTTTTGGGAAGGAGCACAACTGGGTGAAGAAAAGCATTTTCTGGGAGCTACCTTATTGGTCGACTCTTCTTGTGCGGCACAATCTAGACGTGATGCATATCGAGAAAAATGTCTTTGATAATGTATTCAACACAGTTATGGATATCAAAGGTAAAACAAAGGACAATGTGAAAGCACGCTTGGACTTGTCCATGCTCTGTAAACGTCCAGAGTTAGAAATTGTTGAAGTAAATGGGAAATCAAGTAAACCAAAAGCAGTTTATGTGCTTGGAGGAGGACAAGTTAAGGAAGTGTGTCAGTGGCTGAAACAGCTGAGATTTCCTGACGGTTATGTGTCAAATATTGCTCGTTCTGTCAACGTCAGTGAGGGAAAGATATATGGAATGAAGAGTCACGACTGCCATGTGTTCATGCAAAGGTTGCTACCTATTGCATTTCGTGACATCTTGCCGAAGCCGCTATGGGGAGCGTTATCTGAGTTGAGTCGATTTTTCACGATTCTATCTGCATCAGAACTCAGGCTTCAGGATGTGCAAACTATCGAACAGAATGTGGTCACCATTGTATGCAAGTTGGAGAAGATATTTCCACTGGTTTCTTCGATTCAATGGAGCATTTACTCGTACATCTACCATATGAAGCAAAGGTTGGAGGGCCAGTACAATATAGATGGATGTATCCATTTGAGAGGTATATGCATGATATTAACTGTTTCCTTCTTACAATTGCACCTTACATAAGCGATAGATTTTCTAATTGTCTCTTACATTGTGGATGTAGGTGTATGCATGACCTCAAAATGAAAGTCCGAAATAAAGCAAAAGTGGAGGGTTCTATTGCTGAGGCATACATTATGGAGGAAATCTCTAATTTTTGTTCAATGTACTTTGAAGCAGACATTCAAACTCGTTGGACACAACCTCCACGTAATGATGATGGGGGGGAATCTGTGGGTTCAAATCGACTCTCAATATTTACTCATCCTGGACGTGCCTTCGGACGTTCTTCAACTCGAATGCTGGATGACAGAGAGTTATGTGCCGCAGAGATATATATTCTTTTAAATTGTTCCGAGCTAGAATGTTATGTTGAGTAAGTACTAATATCACAATTTAAATTTATATGTAAGTTCTTTGCCTTTATTCTACCTATTGAATGTGGTCTGCTATTCATATTGCAGACAATTTGATTCAGAATTAATTCAAAGAAATCCACATCTCACTGATTTTGAGGTTGAAAAAGAACGAGAGAAGTCATTGGCCTTATGGCTAAGAAAACGCGTAAGTGTACACCGTCAAAGAGTATTCAAAAAAATTCATTTCACTTTTTAACTAGCCTTTTCTACACGCAGGTTGAAGAAGGTTTAATTACTGATGAAAGAGTTCGTCAGGTAGCCTACGGCCCATCCAAAATTGCACAGAATTATGTGGGATTTATTGTTAATGGGTATAGGTTTCATACAAAAGACTATGGGCAGAATAAATCTACCATGAACAGTGGCGTATGTGTAAAAGGGAGTACATACAATGAAAGTGAGTATGACTACTATGGTATTGTAGAGGAGATCCTACAGTTGCAATATCTAGGACAAGACAATCATATATTCTTGTTCAAGTGTCATTGGTTTGATCCGAATTCCATTCGAAATGACACAACGCATGGGATTGTCGAGCTTAAGCATAAGTCAAAATTGAATACTTATGAGCCATTCATCTTAGCCACACAAGCCCAGCAAGTGTATTATACAAGCTATCCATCATCTACAAACAAAGAACGAAATGATTGGTGGGTAGTTTGCAGAGTTAAGTCAAAACTATTCTCTGATTATGAATTGGACATGACTGATCAGACACCTGTAGAGGTCAGTGCTGAATTCTTTCAAGAAGACTTTGTCGAAAATGTAGAGTTGACAACTCATATTGGAGAAGCTGAATCTGAAGCACCAATGTCCTTGTCTCACGGAAATGAGGTCGAAGAAGTCGATCTACGTGAGATGGAAGACAGTAGTGCTCGTCGTACAGATATTGAATGTGAAAGTTCTGATGAGGAAGATGAATATACCAGTGATGAATGTGAAGATGATGATGAAGATAGGGTTGAATTGAACATATCGTCATCATCTGAGGAGGAAATGGATATCAATTAAACAAGGGTAGAATTTTTCACACTTGTAAAGTATATGTCAAGTAGCTCACTTTGAATATAAGCAATTGACTAGTACACATTATTATTTTATGTTCTCTATGAAGATATGGTGCGTGGAGCTAGATCTGGTAGCAGTTCTTGGAGGGGCAGCCGTGGGAGGGCTTTGTTCGTCGCATCTGGTATGTATATTTTTCTAATGTAGTCATCTGTGTGTATTTTTCTTTGTGTATTATTTATGTGTACTTCTGTAGTGTTAATGCCATTCAAATTGTTACAGCTTCTGCTTCTCCTTCGGATGAGCGGACACCTCCTCCCCCTAGCAGACTAGGTATGTATATTTCATATTTCAAGTACTTTTGTAGTCATTATTTAAACATATTATTAATGTTATTAGAATTGCTACAGTTGCTGGTCCTTCTTCTGGATCTCGTACCGTACCTGCAGGTATGTATATTTCAATTTTCAAGTATTTTTGTAGTGGCTCTATATACATATTATTAATGTTATTAGAATTGCTACAGTTGTTAGTCCTTCTGCTCCTCCTACCGTGCCCGCAGGTATGTATAATATTTGCAGATGTACTTTTATTGTGCATTCATCTTCCTCATTACTTATGCCTTCTATTCTAGTTACAGCTGTTGGTGCATCCTTCGAGTCTCCTCCTGTAGCAGCTGGTATGTATATTTAAAGTTATACTTTCATGTACGCATTAATTCTGATGCCATTAAAATGTCACATGCTCAGTCACTCTACACATTCTGCAGATGCACCATTAGGTTTGTATATTTAAATGTTAGGATATTTTGTAGTCATTATTTAGTATTTTGTACATTACTCATGTTGTTCTTCAATTTTTTCCATGTTCGGTGCCAGAGGATGCTGTGAGTCTGCAGGAGGGCGGAGGTAGTTTTTATGAGAGCACTCTGCGGGAGGTCTGGATTAATGGGTACGTAATCAACGTGTATGTATTTCTTACGGGCAATGAGGTGAATTTAGTTCATAATTTGACATTATGCAGTTACATCATTGCAGTGATAAAATAGAGCCTGCTCAAGCTTCTCAATTTATCACAAGAACATTACAAGCACACTTTCCTGGACCTATTCATAGATTCAATGATTTCCCGATGGAGGTCCAGGAGCACTTGTATCAGATGTTCATGGTATGTAATTTCGCATTGTAATTTAATTCTTATCGTATTCATACATGCAGTTAACTAACTCTTATGTATATAGAGCCAGCATCGATTCACGCGTCGTCCAGACGAGGCGCGGTCTCGATTTGTATGGACGATGACCGCAAGATCAAATTTCAAGCATTTGATGTATAACGTGAGAAAAAATGCAGAGAAACATTCTCAGAGTGCAGACCCGACTCTTTGGAAGGAGCGGGCACCCAGTTGGATGAGGGGAGAATATTGGGAAACTCTTTGCGACATCTGGGCTGCAGAGAAATGGCAACAGACATCCTCAATAATGAAAGTTAATCGGGCTACCAATCCAGAAGCAAACATGCATAGTAGTGGGTCTGTCTCTTTTGCGACCCATCAGTCCAGATTGGTAAGTAATTTGTCCATTTCTGGTCTCTTTTATTTATAAAGGTACTCATTTATGTCATGTTTTTTCTGTGAAATAGGAGAAGGAGCTAAAAAGGCAGTCGACATTTTCGGAGGTGTTCGATAGAACACACAAGAAAAAAGGAACGGATGCATACATTAGCGATAGAGCCCGCGTGGTTGTAGTAAGTATTTAGAAGATATTCACTATTTAATTTTTCACATTAATATGAATATTAACTACTATCATTTTTTCTGTTTTCTTGCAGGAGTCATACAGAGAACAAATGACGGAGAAGTATGCCGGGGAGGACGAGCAGCCGCCGTTAGATCATGAGGTATGGGTTGCGGCAGCTGGGGCCCCAAAGAAAGGCCATGTGTATGGTTTTGGGCACAGCATCGACACGAGCCAGGTGTTATCTGGAGGATCCAGCTCAGGGTCACAGATCAGTGCATTCCACGCAGGAGTTGGTACTCCAGGTACTTCTTCAGGACAGCTGATGGGCTTCATTGACAGTAGGATATCGGGCTTAGAGTCTCGTCTGGCGGATTCGATGGAAACTCGTCTTGCCCAGATGCAGATGCAGGTGACCGATGCACTACAGGCCCAGCTCTCCCAGACCCTCTCCCAAGTTATCGCCCAGGCCTTCTCACAGGCACCACCTCCTCCGCCACAGGCAGCACCTCCTCCATAGGCAAGTTATTTTAACTTTCATTTGGGTTGATCGACGCACAATTTTTTGTTAAGCAAGAAAGTTTGGATTAAAAATGAAGAACTTAGGTAGGTTTCGGGGTTCAAAATTAGAAATACTCATCCGATTGGCCTCCGGTTTTTTCCAACACTGCCAGGGCGATGAATGTGACTTGTGAAAACTGACGGAGTTCAATTCGGACTCCCGGTTTGAGGTCGACGCCTCAAACTTGCATTCGACAAGTCAGTTTAGATTAAAGATGAAGAATTTAGGTAGGTTTCGGGGTTCAAAATTAGAAATACTCATCCGATTGGCCTCCGGTTTTTTCCAGCACGGCCAGGGCGATGAATGTGACTTGGGGAAACTGACGGAGCTCAATTCGGACTCCCGGTTTGAGGTCGACGTCTCAAACTTACATTCGACAAGCTAGTCAGTTTAGATTAAAAATGAAGAACTTACGTTTAGGCGTTCAAAATTAGAAATACTCATCTGATTGGCCTCCGGTTTTTTCCAGCACGACCACGGCGATGAATGTGACTTGTGGAAACTGACGGAGTTCAATTCGGACTCCCGATTTTAGCTCGACGCCTCAAACTTGCATTCGACAAGTCAGTTTACATTAAAGATGAAGAATTTAGGTAGGTTTCGGGGTTCAAAATTAGAAATACTCATCTGATTGGCCTCCGATTTTTTCCAGCACGGCCAGGGCGATGAATGTGACTTGTGGAAACTGACGGAGTTCAATTCGGACTCCCGGTTTGAGGTCGACGCCTCAAACTTGCATTCGACAAGTCAGTTTAGATTAAAGATGAAGAACTTACGTTTAGGGGTTCAAAATTAGAAATACTCATCTGATTGGCCTCCAGTTTTTTCCAGCACGGCCATGGCGATGAATGTGACTTGTGGAAACTGACGGAGTTCAATTCGGACTCCCGGTTTGAGGTCGACGCCTCAAACTTGCATTCGACAAGTCAGTTTACATTAAAGATGAAGAATTTAGGTAGGTTTCGGGGTTCAAAATTAGAAATACTCATCTGATTGGCCTCTGACTTTTTCCAGCACGGCCAGGGCGATGAATGTGACTTGTGGAAACTGACGGAGTTCAATTCGAACTCCTGGTTTGAGGTCGACGCCTCAAACTTGCATTCGACAAGTCAGTTTAGATTAAAGATGAAGAACTTACGTTTAGGGGTTCAAAATTAGAAATACTCATCTGATTGGCCTCCGGTTTTTTCCAGCACGGCCACGGCGATGAATGCGACTTGTGGAAACTGACGGAGTTCAATTCGGACTCCCGATTTTTGCTCGACGCCTCAAACTTGCATTCGACAAGTCAGTTTACATTAAAGATGAAGAATTTAGGTAGGTTTCGGGGTTCAAAATTAGAAATACTCATCTGATTGGCCTCCGGTTTTTTCCAGCACGGCCAGGGCGATGAATGTGACTTGTGGAAACTGACGGAGTTCAATTCGGACTCCCGGTTTGAGGTCGACGCCTCAAACTTGCATTCGACAAGTCAGTTTAGATTAAAGATGAAGAATTTAGGTAGGTTTCGGGGTTCAAAATTATAAATACTCATCCGATTGGCCTCCGGTTTTTTCCAGCACAGCCAGGGCGATGAATGTGACTTGTGGAAACTGACGGAGTTCAATTCGGACTCCCGGTTTGTGGTCGACGCCTCAAACTTGCATTCGACAAGTCAGTTTAGATTAAAGATGAAGAACTTACGTTTAGGGGTTCAAAATTAGAAATACTCATCTGATTGGCCTCCGGTTTTTTCCAGCACGGCCACGGCGATGAATGTGACTTGTGGAAACTGACGGAGTTCAATTCGGACTCCCAGTTTGAGGTCGACGCCTCAAACTTGCATTCAACAAGTCAGTTTAGATTAAAGATGAAGAATTTAGGTAGGTTTCGGGGTTCAAAATTAGAATACTCATCCGATTGGCCTCCGATTTTTTCCAGCACGGCAGGGCGATGAATGTGACTTGTGGAAACTGATGGAGTTCAATTCGGACTCCCGGTTTGAGGTCGACGCCTCAAACTTGCATTCGACAAGTCAGTTTAGATTAAAGATGAAGAATTTAGGTAGGTTTCGGGGTTCAAAATTAGAAATACTCATCCGATTGGCCTCCGTTTTTTTCCAGCACGGCCAGGGCGATGAATGTGACTTGTGGAAACTGACGGAGCTCAATTCGGACTCCCGGTTTGAGGTCGACGTCTCAAACTTACATTCGACAAGTCAGTTTAGATTAAAAATGAAGAACTTACGTTTAGGGGTTCAAAATTAGAAATACTCATCTGATTGGCCTCCGGTTTTTTCCAGCACAGCCACGGCGATGAATGTGACTTGTGGAAATGACGGAGTTCAATTCAGACTCCCAGTTTTAGCTCGACGCCTCAAACTTACAATCAACAAGTCAGTTTACATTAAAAATGATTAACTTACGTTTAAGGGTTTAAAATTAGAAATACTCATCCGATTGGCCTTCGAATTTTTTGTAAATTTAAATATTTTATTGTTTCTAATAATATTCAATTTTAACTTATTATTTTTATATATGTATTGTAGGTTCCTTCAGCGAGTGGCGTGGGAGGAGACGAGCACGAGGACGAGGAGGATGATTCATGATTTCCATTTCACTATTATTCTTATTGTTATTGACATTTGTATTGTTGTTGTGGATAGTTTATTATTATGATGTTGTGTATATTTTTATTGTTCATGTGGACTTTATATTATTATTGTGGACTTTATATTATTGTTTTGTTGTGGACATTTTTATTTTATTATTGTGTTGTGGATATTTTTATTATTGTTGTTTTATGTCATTTACTGTGTTGTATTGTGGATATCTATTATTGTTGTGGACGTTGTTTTATTTACACAGGTTATTTTGCTAAAAATTTACAAATTTAAAAAAAAATTACAAAACAGAGACCGATTAGTGACTGAAAAAAATCAGTCACAATTCGGTCCCTGATATAGCGACCGAATTGAGACCGAAATTATTCGGTCTCAAATAGAGACCGAATGCATCGGTCTCTATTCAGTCCCTATATTGGGGACCGAATTGTGACTAATTTGATCGGTCTCTATTAGTGACCGATTTATTTCGGTCTCAATTCGGTCGCTATATCAGGGACCGAATTGTGACCGATGTTTCGGTCTCTATTTGAGACCGAATAATTTCGGTCTCAATTCGGTCGCTATATCAGGGACCGAATTGTGACCGAAATTATTCGGTCTCTGATGTGCACTTTTAGCGACTGAAGTGCTTCGGTGACTATTCGGTCACTACTTAGTGACCGAATAGTGACCGAACTGTTTCGGTCACAGATTTGTGACCAGAAATTGTTCACCGACAAGTTCGGTCTCTATTCAGTCGCTATTCGGTCTCTGAACTGTTTAATATTTCGGTCTCTATTCCCGTTTTTTCTTGAGTGTGTGAGGTGTTAAAAGGAAGTGGAGGTAATGATGAGATAGTTACGTGGGAGAGTGTGGAAGTGCTTATATGCATGTGCAAACATATATATATACATATATAAGAGTACATAGAAAGGGGTTGGCGGTGGAAGCATTGGGAGAGGAAGAAATGTCAGGAAGGGAGTAGTTTTTGCAGAAGGAAAAAGGGCTAACTTGGTTTTCTGGAAATAAAGAAGAAGGAAATAAGGTGTAAGGTAGGTACCTTCACATTACCTTTAAGATAATAATTTTTTTTCTTGATCTTTAATCATAAGTCAAGAACTTCAGTTAATATAAATCAAAAACAAATGTTCCATCTGAAGTTTCATTTTTAAAGGCTACTATATGATTTCTGGAATTGTGTGATCATCATGTAGGATTTCTGTATCTCATTTCCTTCATGTCTCCATCTTTGGTTAGGATCTTGAATATGAGTATCTATCATATTTACCCTTTGATTTGCGTGCTATAAAGATCAATAGGTATACTTTTTGGTCTCTTGTGTACGTGTTTTAGCTAATACTCATGTCTTAGGCAAGTGTTATTGTGAAGGATTATTCTTCTTCTTCTTTTCTTCTGATTGTGTTCTGGAAATAGTGGTAGTGTCAACACTATCTGTCCAGTAGTGTCAACCCTATGTGTCCAGTAGTGTTGACCTATCTATCTAGTAGTGTCAACACTATCTATCCAGTAGTGTCAACACTATCTATCAAGTAGTATTGACCTATCTGTCCAGTAGTGTCAACGCTATCTGTCTAGTAGTGTCAACACTATCTATCCAGTAGTGTCAACACTATCTATCCAGTAGTGTTGACCTATTTATCCCTTATAGTGTCGACCTATCCCTTCATAGTATCGACCTATACCTTGCTGAGAGTTGACACTATCCTTCAGAGTGTCAACACTCTCTTCTATTCAGGTTGACACACCCTGTATTCAACTCAACCTAACTCCTGTTTCCAGTGACTTAGGTCGACAAACTCATGTTCCAGGTCGACACACCCTGTTAATTAGAATTCTTTCTTGAAATAACTTTTACATGAACTATGATATACTAATTAATTCCAGATTTACTTGAAATAATTATTAAGCTACTCATTCTTCTAAAAAGTGATTTATAATGTATTCATGTATCAGTTCTTACTCGATTTGCTTGTCTCATGTTCTTGAAATTTCACTTGTAATGTCTAGAACTTGGGATCTCTAGATCTCTCATGAATTTACAATGCTAGAATGAGCTAATAAAAGGGCACTGACCTGGTCCTGAGAGGAGCACCCAAAAGTACTTGAGCCCATATGGGAGTGTGAATGGTCTGGTGTGGCATATTTACTTGACAATGCATGTCTAACATCCTCACAGTGACATATTTGCTACACATGGTTCAAGATGTTCTATTTTTTGGCGATAAGAACCGACGAAGCGGCCTAGCTCTCCACTTGTGGTAGGAAGTTTTCATTCTATGCGCACTGCGACGTCACCACTTTTCATGCAGTTTGATTATCTATCCAATCTAGATGTACCTCTGCTTCCCATCTCCAAAAGTTTATCTTCGATGTTGTCAGATGTTGGTAATATCATGATACCAAATCAATATTATCGGCACATGCACTTGCATGTGGCATATTTTTTATTTACTTTTAAACATGTTTATATTTCAATTAATAATAATTAAAATACTATAGAAATAAAAAAAATATTTATATTAGTATGTAATTTAAACTTCAAATATGCTCAATATATATTTCATCCATCTAAAAGATATTATCAAAAATAATAATTATTTATTGATATTTAAAAATATATACTTAAATATGATATGCATTTTATCTAACTTAGGTCAACAACTATCATAAATACTTAATACACATATGCACAACACCATCTCCGTCGTATATTTAAATGTAACTTTTATACTAACAAATATATAAATATATATTCTAATATATGTCATCGGCCCATTTGGGCGTTGACATATGCCCAATCCTACCCCCCTCGCCCTCCACACATAGAACCCTCCACACACTGACCTCGTCGTCGTGGACGACAGAAGCCATCGTCGCCGATGCCTCAATCCGAAGACCTCCCCCTCACCGGCTCGCCAGTCGCCGTCGCGACACCGACCTGACCTGGCCTCTACTGTTGCTCGGCAGAGCTAGAGGCGTAGTCGCCCAACCCTCGCCGCGGATGCCCTCGCCAGTCGCCGCCCTCCTCACTCCTCCCAAAACGAGGTGAAGTGTGAAGATCCCATTCCCATCGCAGTATCGCACCCTCCTCCCCTTTGATAGCTCCGCCTACTAATAATAGAAAATTAACATTTAACTAATGATAGATCTTAATATTGTAAATGTTCATAATAGAAATATTTTGTTCTTTTTATTTGTTTTGAATTTTTGTTGATTTTAATTTATTCTTTTTATTTATTTTCTATGTAGGTATATATCTATATATATATATGTATATATCTATGGCATATATCTATATGTAACTATTTATATCTACACCCAAATTCTTGGTTCCCCCTCCGCCGCGCCAAACCCCCAAAATATTCCCCACTTCCCCGACGTCCAATCCCCTAAATCCCCCTGGTTCCCGCCTTCCCCCTGGTATCCACTCCTTCTCGCGCACCCTCCTCCACCTCGTCCGCACCTTCCTCCTCATCTCCTGCCGTCGGGACGAGCGCTCCCTCTCCCTCCTTGCCGGGGTCATCGTCTGGGAGGGCTGCGATGGCCCTGGGCAGCGAAGGCCCTGGGCGGCGGGGCGGAGGCCCAATGGAGGGATGTAAAGGCCATGGGCGGCGGGGTGGACGATGGGGACGCGATGCTCTGCCACCGACGCCACCGACAGTCGCAGCCCCGCCTCCGCCGATGCTGCGCCTCGCCGTCACCACCGACGCCGCACCGCCAACGCTGCACCACAGGTTCTTTCTCTCACGCACCCCCATCTCGGTCCCTTCCCTCCGTGCGCCAACACCCCCACCCCCACCCCGGCCCCCTCCCTCCCTACACAACCCCACCTCGTCCACCTCCCTTCCTCCCTGTGCACCTCCCCACTCCGCCAACACCCCCACCTGGCCTCCTCCCTCCGCCACCTTGGGAGTGGCGACATCGGCAATGTCTACCTCGCTAAGATCAAGTGCTCCTCCTCCCTCCCAGCCGCCGATCAAGTGCTGCTCCTCCCACCCGTGAGTAGGCTGATTGTTGGGGGGTGGTCTGGGTGTTGCGCAGGGGAGGGGGAAGGGTTCAGCATCAGGGGTTCACGGGGGGCGCCGGTTTGCGGAGTTAGGGTGGGGAGAGTTCTGGCTCCCTGTGTATCTGTATGTGGGTTCGTGTGTGTGGGGGGGGGGGAGGCTGGCTCCCTGTGTATCTGTATGTGGGTTCATGTGTGTGTGTGAGGGGGGGGGGGGGGAGGCTGGATTTGCTGGGTTGCGAAAGAGGGCGAGGGAAGAAGAAGAGGAAGGATGGGTATAGCAAGGTTGTGGTGGTCAAAGAAAAAGAAAAGTGGCTTTTACTGTCTGCTACACATGCTTGAATGATGACGAACTAGGAACGTAGTTCTTTGCTCAATTTTTTATTTTTTTTCTATTAAACTGTGGATCATAAACTTTCTGAATTAAGCCAGTAAGCTGTCTTGTTGCCTTCTATGTTAATATGTGAGATTTTCACTTCCTCCCAAATCTTTAGATCCTCATGAGCTACCATAAGACAGGCTGATGGCTTTCTTGGTGATAATATCATATTTTTCTGGGTCATACATCTTCTTTGAGATATGCAAAAATATGTCTGAAGTATTCTTTTACATCTTGGAATAACCTTCATGAAATTTGATGATGGCATTCAGTAATAATTTATTAGGAACTCAAAGATTACCTGGTGCAAAATGGAGACCCTGGACCACAAGCAGTGAAGTTTCTCAAGTTGATTTCCCGGTTGATGATGTTACTTGGCAGACGACTCAAGGAGCAGCAGTACAGGAGGTCATCCATGAATAAGGTAACTAATGGTTAAATGGTCTAATTGGGACTTTTTCTGGTTGTCCTTCCAAGTACAATATTTCATGAGATCCTCTTATTACCTTTCAGGCAATCGATCATACATGAACATTCTCATTTAATTCCTGAGCACAGTAGTGTGTCCTCGGACATTCCAGCTGATTCAAAGGTCCTCAGCATTGAGGAACCTTCCACTCGATGTGACAGTAAAATGCAAATCCTACCTACAGATGGTTGTCCTTCCAAGTTAGTATTTTTTTTACATTATTCTGTCTCCTCTGAGAATCCAGTGTATAGAATAATTTAAGCTCTTCTTTTATTTTGATTAACATATGTCTGTTCAAGCAAACTGGGCATTTTTCATTCATGTAATCTATAAGGAAGTAAGCAGTTCCTAGGATCACACAGCAATTGGAAATGTTCAACCTCCACTGATTTTCCTGATATGAATTTCAGGAAGGCAGACTGCGTCCAACTTCAGTTGGAATGGTAAGATTCCCTTACTTTAAACTTCTCATGGTAGTTGTTTCATAGATTTCCTTTCTATAAAATTGATTTCAGTAGTCATATATTGTTTTGCTTTCTACTTCCTCATTTTTATATACAGGTGTTATACATAAAAATGGATAGAACTATAGTTTAAGTGAAGGCATACTACAAAAAAATATTCTAAACGTATAATCTCTATGTACACTAAAAATAATAATTATAATATGTTTATAAATATATTTACCTATGAAATGAGTAAATAACAAAGCCAATTAAGTGGAAACTGAACTCTTAAAAAAACTGGAAGAATTGGACACACTGACCAAGTATCCAGATCAGTCTAGGTAACTCTCTCAAAGGAATAAAATTGTTGCATCACAGATCTATTCTACAATGCTTTAGACATATGATGTTTCTTTATTCTACAATGCATCTAGTGGCTTGGCAGAAATTGTAAAAGCCAAAGTTTCCAGTTAACTGTTCAGAAATGTCGATCCTTTTAATAAGGATGCACTAATGAAATTAGGTTGGAGGTTTCACTCAAGGAAAAAAATTTGGACTCGGTGAGAAAATCTCTAAAACCTTAAGAAACTTAATTAAGGGAGTTGTGTTTTAAAACATGTAATATGCTTATAACTGAAATCTATATATGCTTATAACTGCTTATTATATCAAAAAAAAAAACAACTACAACACCTTTCATGCAACCATGTTCAATAGAGAAAATTTTAAGAAAGGCATACTTAATGGTCTTTCACACAGAGGCATAAGAAATTAAGACTTGAATTAGCAATATATGAAACTTACTCTTCTGGTCTTGTAAGAGCTCTATTTAGTAAGAATAAGTATGGCTCTATCTAGCATGTGGAATATGTTACTTTCCAGCAACAAAAAGTAAGGGGAAAAACAGATGTTGGGTCAAGCATAGGATAGAGCTGTGGACTGAGTTGGGGAGGATGGGAGAAAGTTTTTCTATTAGGTTGGCAAGTAAAATGGGGTCCCCAAAGCCCCTCTAGTGGCATGGCAGAAATTGCAAAAGCCTAAGCTTTCAGGTGGATTTGGTTTCATAAATCTCCATCCTTTTAATAAGGCTGGACTAATGAATTTAGGTTGGAGGTTTCTGCAGAATTCCTCTGGGTTGTGGGGTACCCTCCGTCATTTTGGCAGACTAAGAATTCAAAATTCCTCTGTTTTCAGTTAAGATCAGCTAAGTTACCAACTTAAATAACAAAGTTTTAAGTTATATCCTTCATGGAGCATAGATTGTGCATTGACATGTTTATAATTCTGATACAGGCAGTTGATGGAGTCTGTTATCTTACTGTGTTACTGGAGTCTCCCTTTGATATATCATTGGTAGCTTATGATATTTATTGTCTAAAGTAACAGGTACTTAGCTGAACTACTAGGAGAAAGGCAAAAGTTGGCGCCATTTATTCAGGTTTCACCATTTTCCAGCAGGCTGTTGAATCAAGGTGAGTAGTTCTGTTGCTTGATTTCGCTGGACTAATCCATTTTGTTCCATGTGAATGGGAACTGTGCTTACTTTTTTGGGGAAAAATGCTATAGCTTATTTATCTTCTAGAGAAACTGTTGTCACTATTGAAGCAATAGAATATGACAGTCTAAAATATATAACTCCTGATAACGTGGCTCATATTTAACCCAAGAAGTTAAATTTAGATATATTGAGCTATTCTCTCTGCATTGCAATCATTCTGTTACCTGTAGGGATCTGATGCTTATTATATATCCAACAAATTGAAAGAAAACAACTAATAGAAGTTAAAAACTTACAAGTCCAGAAGCTGCTCATTATTTGAGTGACAAACATATAGGCTTTGTGCTCATTATTTGCTTTCTATAAGATCTTTGATTTGAGAACTAACCATTTCCATTTCCTTGGATATGCAGGGCGCACATGAGGCTTCACAAGGTAAGAAGTTTTTATGTTTCTTTATGCCTGCAGAAAACATTTTTTTCCCCCTGCATGGTTCCGCTAGTTACATCCTTGCCATGTCCAGTGTCCAAAAAACATGTGTGAACATGAGTAGAAACCATGGTTGTGAACAGTTCATTGAGAGAAAGACTAGTGGGAAATGAGGATGTAAAGGAATCAAGTAAAAAATATGAAGATTGAAGAGAGTCCTGTGGCTCCAGGAAAACACTTGTTACCAATGTGTGACAGGATATAGGGATATTCTATATGCAACCTAAATACCTCAGGAATCAGGGTCATTTGCTTTTGATGGTCTGAAAGCCATGCATTTGAGTTCTGGACAAGGATACATTTAGACCAAGGATTGTAGGTGGTCAATACTACCAGCAGGCTGCAGCATTCTATTTCTAAAGGAAAAAAAAAGGGGAGAAGAAAAAAGGGCAAAAGAAGACATGAATGAAGATGCCAGAGAGGATCAGGAGTGGGAAATGATGTGTTTTCTCAACCTCTTGAAGAACCAGTAAATGGATTAAATGAATAAGATAAATAAAAAAAAGTCCCCAAAAGGTATCCACTTTTGCAATATAAATAACCTAAATTCTTCCTTTTTCTTGGTAGTGTAGCCTGTTCTGTTCTGCAGTCATTGACTTTCTATGTTTACATGAGGATTAAACATACCTGACTTTAACCAAAGGTCAAGGTCATTATTTTTTCATCTGTTTCTCAACTTTTCTAATAGTTGACTTTAATACGATCTTAATGGAGGTTTGGGGTGTTATAACTTAATTTTATCCTACAGTATTGTGCTGGAAAAAGATGGGCTTTTTAGTTTTTTTTATCCCTGTAGCCTTTTGCAATTTGTTTTAGCTTCCATAATTTGTCTATGTAGCCTTGGACCCAGGAAGCTTAGCTTTCCTCAGAAACAAGTCCTTTTCAAGGACCTTATAATTTCTGTGTTTAGTTTTTAGTCCCCGAAAGGAGCTACTTCTAGAGAAAGTTAAGATTCTTGGGTACAGGGCTAAATAGTCAAGTTATGAGGACTAAGCTAATTGTAGGAGATCACAGAGGCTATATATATATATATATATATATATATATATATATATATATATATATATATATATATATATTTGTAAAAAACACAAAAATACCCACATATATTAAAAATACAGAAATTTTTAATGACCATGTGAAATTTCAGGAACTTCCTTTATGCGGAACTTAAAGACTTATTTTTTGCTATGAGAATGTTCTTTCATATCTCCAAGATGATGGAAGTTCATACTATTTAGATTCCTCCTCTTTCGCCTTCTTTGATGGACTGAAATCTCTTGATTTTCTGCAAAGGCTTGTGTTAATAATCATCAAGCCCATGGATCCAATTGGCCATTAATCACTTTCCAGGATTTGTTAACAATTACATGTCTAAGCTCATGTGATGCAGAAGTCATCTTTGTTTTCTCTAGAGTAGGTAATAGCTTCACAGGATTCAGAAGAAGGGATGTACAAAAATAAATCAAATTCTCTGAACTGATTAGCAGCTGAAAAACCAAATTGAACAGTCTCACTTGTGATGTCATGCCTATCTACATTCTAGTAAATATTGTATCAATATCCACACAAATAATAATTACCCGTGTTGACCTTTGAGGGCATAGGCACTAATGAGAATCTGAAGAAATGAGGTGAATAGAATCCCCATCCTCATGTATGTACATAATCTTTCTGCTAGCATAATGCTATTAACCCAAGAAAGAAAATATTCTGTTAACATCATACTTCTCTGCCAATCTGTTTGGAAAAGGCATCTTCTTTTGTAGATGTTATTTGAATCAACAAATTTATAATATTGTTCATGTGCAATTTAATTATTTTGTAACAGATGGATCAATTCGCAGTGGAAGAGATATACTCCTCCAGGTAAAGAGAAATGGTTCATGCCTTAAATTTCCTGTTGGTTGATACTTGATGAATCGATATTGTCCATTGCCACCCACTGCTTATTATTAGTATGCTTTGCATCCTCCTCTCATTCTGGGACTACATACGCCAAAATCTTTAGTGTGAATGTTACTGTCTTCTATACAGGGTGCATCTGCCCTCTTACAGCTTGATCTATGTTTAATGATAATTGCTAGTCACTATCACAGAAAGTATGTGAGTTCCTAAAGAAGTACTACCCTGATGCATTCTTTCTATTTACTTTTCCTTATGGTTAATCAGACACCTAGTTATCATTAGATCTAATTCATAATGTTCAACCTCATTATTGAATTTTTCTCAATCTTATTCTTCTGGTCCTCTTCTTCCTCCCCTTCTTCTAAAGGAAACTGTGTCTCTTTTGCATATTCCCCTGCTTCATAGTCTCTTGTTTTTAACCAAAACCCATTCAATCAAGCTTTCAATTGGGAATCTCACAAACATGATTGGTGGAGAAAATTGGAAATTAAAGTTCCAGATATGGAAAACTCTGGGTTTACATCAGTTTGGTTGCCACCTGCAACTCACTATTTTGCTCCAGAAGGTCTGCTTTCTAACTGCTATAGCCTATACTATCTTGTTTTCCTTGTTAAATTTGACTGTATAATATCCTTTTGTGAATTCAGTAAGTTGATTGATGGTTCTCTTTCACATTAATTTTTGAAGGTTACCTACCCCAGGACCTCTATTCCCTTGACTCTGCCTATGGCTCCCTGCACCTCTTAAAAGCTCTACTACAGAAGATGCAGCAGCAAAACATTAGGCCAATGGCAGACATAGTCATTAATCACCGCGTTGGGACAACCAGAGGAAAAGGTGGATCATACAATCGCTATGATGGAATAAACTTACCCTGGGATGAACATGCTGCCACATCTTGCACTGGTGGACTTGTAAGTTTTTAACTTCTGTTAGTTGTTTTCTTTCAAGTGTAATACTGGTCCAGCTTCTGGACTGAATTACCTGGGAACATGTAACATCCACCCATTGACAAACCCTCCATGAACATTCAGAGCAAGTGAATCTGGGTTCATCTATTCAACATGAACTGTTGTGTACCTGCAAGGCCAGGTGCATGAGGAGGAGACACATTTAGATGCCAAGACCCTCTGAGATGATCCATGAGTTCTTGTAGATCTGTTTGTGAATGTTATTACCCAATCTGAAGAGCAGGGACAAACCTCAAGGGCTGAAGTAATGCCTCTGAATGAGCAGGTTGGCGGTTGTAGGGGGTGCTTTAACCAGCACCATTGTTTCCCCAGGATAGTTGAAGGGGATTTTCTGGACCCACCTCTTACAACTGTCATAATTAAGAGGCAAGTTAATGAAATTAAACACTTATATCAATACCATGATGGGGCAAAACGGTGAAAAAGAGTAGAGAAACACAGAAACAGGGAAGTCACCATCCCTGCAACTTCAAGACAAAGAACTGATCTTAACAGAGTAATGTAAAGTAGAATATATGATATGAGAACATGCCAGCAACTTGAATGGTTTCCCCCTCGATTGGAGATAACACTGATGGAATCAGATCTTTTAAATATTCGGCATCTTTTTTTTATTTCTTAGTTGTGAAGCTAGAATTAAGTAGTCCAATTCACAGGCCTTAATGTGAATTCATGGAAAACTTTGGGCCATACATTAGAATTAAGTAGATCTAATGTCTTCATCTGTAATAATTGGGTGGTGTTGTATAGGCGGGCTTGGCAGTTTTTTGGGGCCTTTTTGTATGCCTACACTTGTACATTCTTTCCCATTTTCATTAATATACTTATGGTATCATTCACTTAAAAAAAGGTTCAATACCACTTATCAATGATTTTTCTTCTGAATCACTTTTTTAATTGTGGATCATTTCACTGGTTATTTAGGATCAAATTCACATTAAGTAAGTTAGTTTAGTTTAGAAATAAAAAACTTAGCTAGGTTTGGGGATTTAAAAGTAGAAATACTAATCCAATCGGCCTCCGATTTGTTTTAGCACGGTCGGGGTGATGAGTGTGACTTGTGGAAACCGACGGAGTTCAATTCGGACTCCCGGTTTGAACTCGGCGCTCAAAGTCACAATAAACAAGTTAGTTTAATTTAAAAATAAAAAACTTAGGTTTGTGGGTCCAAAATTAGAAATACTCATCCGATTGGCCTCCGGTTTGTTCCAGCACGGTCGGGGCAATGAGTGTGACTTGTGGAAACTGACGGAGTTCAATTCGGACTCCCGGTTTGAGCTCAACGCTCAAAGTCACAATAAACAAGTTAGTTTAGTTAAGAAATGAAAATTTTAGGTTTGTGGGTCCAAAATTAAAAATACTCATCCGATTGGCCTCCGATTTGTTCCAGCACGGTCGGGGCGATGAGTGTGACTTGTGGAAACCGACGGAGTTCAATTCGGACTCTTGATTTGAGCTTGGCGCTCAAAGTCACAATAAACAAGTTAGTTTAGTTTAGAAATGAAAAACTTAGGTTAGTCGGTCAAAAATTAGAAATACTCATCCGATTGGCCTCCGGTTTGTTCCAGCATGGTCGGGGCGATGAGTGTGACTTGTGGAAACCAACGGAATTCAATTCGGACTCCCGGTTTAAGCTCGGCGCTCAAAGTCACAATAAATAAGTTAGTTTATTTTAGAAATAAAAAACTTAGGTTTGTGGGTCCAAAAATAGAAATACTCATCCGATTGGTGTCCGGTTTTTTCCAGCAGGGCCAGGGCGATAAGTGTGACTTGTGGAAACCGACGGAGTTCAATTCGGACTCCTGGTTTGAGCTCGGCGCTCAAAGTCACAATAAACAAGTTAGTTTAGTTAAGAAATGAAAAACTTAGGTTTATGGGTCCAAAATTAAAAATACTCATCCGATTGGCCTCTGATTTGTTCCAGCACGGTCGGGGCGATGAGTGTGACTTCTGGAAACCGATGGAGTTCAATTCGAACTCTCGATTTGAGCTCGACGCTCAAAGTCACAATAAACAAGTTAGTTTAGTTTAGAAATAAAAAACTTAGGTTTGTGGGTCCAAAATTATAAATACTCATCCGATTGGCCTCCGGTTTGTTCCAGCACGGTCAGGGCGATAAGTGTGACTTGTGGAAACTGACGGAGTTCAATTCGGACTCCCGGCTTGAGTTCGGTGCTCAAAGTCACAATAAACAAGTTAATTTAGTTTAGAAATGGAAAACATAGGTTTGAGGGTCCAAAATTAGAAATACTAATCCGATTGGCCTCCGGTTTGTTCCAGCACGGTCGGGGCAATGAGTGTGACTTGTGGAAACCGACGTAGTTCAATTCGGACTCCCGGTTTGAGATCAACGCTCAAAGTCACAATAAACAAGTTAGTTTAGTTAAGAAATGAAAATTTTAGGTTTGTGGGTCCAAAATTAAAAATACTCATCCGATTGGCCTCCGATTTGTTACAGCACAGTCGGGGCGATAAGTGTGACTTGTGGAAACCGACGGAGTTCAATTCGGACTCTTGATTTGAGCTTGGCGCTCAAAGTCACAATAAACAAGTTAGTTTAGTTTAGAAATGAAAAACTTAGGTTTGTCGGTCCAAAATTAGAAATACTCATCCGATTGGCCTCCGGTTTATTCCAGCACGGTCGGGGCGATGAGTATGACTTGTGGAAACTAACGGAGTTCAATTCGGACTCCCGGTTTGAGTTCGGCGTTTAAAGTCACAATAAACAAGTTAATTTAGTTTAGAAATGGAAAACTTAGGTTGAGGGTCCAAAATTAAAAATACTCATCCGATTGGCCTCCGGTTTGTTCCAGCACGGTCGGGGCGATGAGTGTGACTTGTGGAAACTAACGGAGTTCAATTCGGACTCCCGGTTTGAGCTCGGCGCTCAAAGTCACAATAAACAAGTTAGTTTAGTTAAGAAATGAAAAAATTAGGTTTGTGGGTCCAAAATTAAAAATACTCATCCGATTGGCCTCCGGTTTGTTCCAGCATGGTCAGGGCAATGAGTGTGACTTGTGGAAACCGACGGAGTTCAATTCGGACTCCCGGTTTGAGCTCGGCGCTCATAGTCACAATAAATAAGTTAGTTTAGTTTAGAAATAAAAAACTTAGGTTTGTGGGTCCAAAATTAGAAATACTCATCCGATTGGTATCCGGTTTTTTCCAGCACGGCCAGGGCGATGAGTGTGACTTGTGGAAACCGACGGAGTTCAATTCGGACTCCCGGTTTGAGCTCGGCGCTCAAAGTC
Organism: Colocasia esculenta; assembly: GCA_014218235.1. Classification (NCBI taxonomy): domain Eukaryota; kingdom Viridiplantae; phylum Streptophyta; class Magnoliopsida; order Alismatales; family Araceae; genus Colocasia; species Colocasia esculenta. The sequence continues at coordinate 127,727,991 of CM024763.1, read as the reverse complement.
ACAATAAACAAGTTAGTTTAGTTAAGAAATGAAAAACTTAGGTTTGTGGGTCCAAAATTAAAAATACTCATCCGATTGGCCTCCGATTTGTTCCAGCACGGTCGGGGCGATGAGTGTGACTTGTGGAAACTGACGGAGTTCAATTCGGACTCCCGGTTTGAGTTCTGCGCTCAAAGTCACAATAAACAAGTTAATTTAGTTTAGAAATGGAAAACTTAGGTTTGAGGGTCCAAAATTAGAAATACTCATCCGATTGGCCTCCGATTTGTTCCAGTACGGTCGAAGCGATGAGTATGACTTGTGGAAACTAACGGAGTTCAATTCGGACTCCCGGTTTGAGTTCGGCGCTCAAAGTCACAATAAACAAGTTAATTTAGTTTAGAAATGGAAAACTTAGGTTTGAGGGTCCAAAATTAAAACTACTCATCCAATTGGCCTCCGGTTTGTTCCAGCACGGTCGGGGCGATAAGTGTGACTTGTGGAAACTAACAGAGTTCAATTCAGACTCCCGGTTTGAGCTCGGCGCTCAAAGTCACAATAAACAAGTTAGTTTAGTTAAGAAATGAAAAAATTAGGTTTGTGGGTCCAAAATTAAAAATACCCATCCGATTGGCCTCCAGTTTGTTCCAGCATGGTCGGGGCGATGAGTGTGACTTGTGGAAACCGACGGAGTTCAATTCGGACTCCCGGTTTGAGCTCGGCGCTCAAAGTCACAATAAATAAGTTAGTTTAGTTTAGAAATAAAAAACTTAGGTTTGTGGGTCCAAAATTAGAAATACTCATCCGATTGGTGTCCGGTTTTTTCCAGCACGGCCAAGGCGATGAGTGTGACTTGTGGAAACTGACGGAGTTCAATTCGGACTCCCAGTTTGAGCTCGACGCTCAAAGTCAGAATAAACAAGTTAGTTTAGTTAAGAAATGAAAAACTTAGGTTTGTGGGTCCAAAATTAAAAATACTCATTCGATTGGCCTCCGATTTGTTCCAGCACGGTCGGGGCGATGAGTGTGACTTGTGGAAACCAACGGAGTTCAATTCGAACTCTCGATTTGAGCTCGACGCTCAAAGTCACAATAAACAAGTTAGTTTAGTTTAGAAATAAAAAACTTAGGTTTGTGGGTCCAAAATTAGAAATACTCATCCGATTGGCCTCTGGTTTGTTCCAGCACGGTCGGGGCGATGAGTGTGACTTGTGGAAACTGACGGAGTTCAATTCGGACTCCCGGTTTGAGTTCGGCGCTCAAAGTCACAATAAACAAGTAAATTTAGTTTAGAAATGGAAAACTTAGGTTTGAGGGTCCAAAATTAGAAATACTCATCCGATTGGCCTCCGGTTTGTTCCAATACGGTCGGGACGATGAGTGTGACTTGTGGAAACTAACGGAGTTCAATTCGAACTCCCGATTTATGTGACAAAAATATATAGTGCAATCAAATTATTGACCGAAAGTGAGTGAATAAAAATTTATGAAATTAAATAATTTATTGCTTATAATAGTATTTAATTTATGCTTCTAAAATAAGTTATTATTTATAATAGTATTTAATTTTAACTTATTATTGTTATATATGTATTGTAGGTTCCTTCTTCGGGTGGAGTGGGAGGAGACGAGCACGAGGACGAGGATTCATGATTTTCATTTCATTATTATTATTGTTGTAGACATTTTTATTATTGTTGTTGGCATTTTATTATTTTGATGTTGTGGATATTTGTATTCTTATTTTGGACATTTTATTATTTTGATGTTGTGGACATTTTATTATTGTTGTGTTGTGGATATTTTTATTATTGTTGATGTTGTGCATATTTTATTATTGTTTTGTTGTGGATATTTTTATTGTGGACAATTATTATTGTTGTGGATATTATTTATTTTATGCAGGTTATTTTTCTAAAAATGTATATATTTTAAAAAAAATATTTAAAAAATAGAGATCGATTAGTGACCGATTATAATCAGTCACTATTCGGTCCCTATTTTAGGGACCGAATAGGGACCGAATATTCGGTCCCTATTTAGGGACCGAACTGAGTTGGTCCCAATTCAGTCCCTAACAATAGGGACCGAATCAAGTCGGTCCCTATTTAGGGACCGAACTTATTCGGTCCCCGTTCGATCCCTAACATAGGGACCGAATTATTTCGGTCCCTAAATAGGGACCGAATATTCGGTCCCTAAAATAGGGACCGAATAGTGACCGGCTCAGTTCAGTCCCTAAATAGGGACCGAATATTCGGTCCCTATTCGGTCTCTATTTTAGGGACCTAACTGGGACCGAATAAGTTCGGTCCCTAAATAGGGACCGACTTGATTCGGTCCCTATTTAGTGACCGAATATGGACCGAATTTAGTCGGTCACAGATTTGTGACCAGAAGTTCTTGACCGACAAATTCGGTCACTATTCGGTCAATATTCGGTCTCTGAGCTGTTTAGGGACCGAATATTTCGGTCTCTATTTCTGATTTTTCTTGTAGTGACCGGAAGGGGTGTGTGGAGCCTAGGAATATGAGGGAAGGAGGTCCCCCGACTGATGCAAAATGTCTGCAAATATAAAGAAAGGCAGCTGAATGAGCATTCTCAAACAGGATGAAAATCGTGTCCAACGTTGTGGGCGCGTATTCAAAAATCGCGTTTGTTCTGTCTGCCGCGGATCTGACAGCTCGCAAAAGCTGTAAGAGCCGAGGCGACTCCCTCTGGACTCTGTCTCAAAATGGCGTCCAGTACAGCTGCCGCACAACAAGCAAGCACTAAATTGCGTCGACTGGAGTCAGCGCGAATCACAACAGAAATCCTCCCCGAAAATATAAACAGAGAAGCACTCGAAAACGCGTCGGCTGTCCCCGACGCGAATAATAGGCAGGAACCTGCCCCACGAAAAATTTCAAAAATCAAACAAACAAGCGTAAATCGCGTCGGCTGTCCCCGCCGCGATTTACAACAGTAACCTAGAACGAAAAAAAATTTCACAGAAAGACTTGTAGCATGCACACACTCAAATGAAAGGGAAAAAATATAAACTCTATACACTAATGACTCTTCTAATAAGCTAACTAAACATGGGTTTAACAAGTAAATAAAATGGTAAAACACAATAAAACAAAAACGCCACGTGGGGCGAAAAAGCGGCACACGTGGGTGCCAAAATGTAACGCCACGTGGGGCGTAAAAGAGGTACCCGAACTGAAATAAAGAGGGTCCCACCGTGATCGCCATTTTGTAGACACTATTTTTCGCTCCCCTTTTTAGGGGGGACGAAGAACGGTCTCCACAAAGAGATGCACATGCAGATGCACGGGATGGATAAATACATAAAATTAACAAAAGAAAAAGAACCGTGATCGCCAGGTGCTCGAGGGCACCGAATGTAAACGGGTGAGAAAAGACAGTACCTTTCACCCGTAGAAAGCGCAGGATGTGGGCGTGGGTTCACCCTCCTCCTTCCACCGGCCGGCCGGCGAAGAAGATTCAGCTCGGGTACCTAGAAGAGACAAAGACAACAAAAGAGACAACGGGATTAGTCCGGAATGTGCAGTAAATGAATCTAGATAAATAAAATAACATAGATGAAAAAAGGGAAGAACACATCTTTTGGGTGGTCTTTTAAACCCCTAACTAAAAGGTATGATGTGTGTGCATGCATGCAAATATGAAAAGTAAAAGGGGCCAACGTAGGGGCCGAATGAAGAAAATGGAAAGGACCACGTGGGGTCCGGAGGAAGGAAAAACTGGGGTGCTTCCCCGAGGAGGCGGGACGGCATGACGGCTCTGTGGAGGGCAAACGAGAGGAGGAAGACGACGATGGCGGCTCCAGTTGGATGTGCGTGATGGCGAGGAAGACGGCGACGTCGGGCCGGAGACGAGGACGGGGATGGCGAGGAAGCGTATGGCGAGGCAGGGCTGCGCCGTGTGGAGTTTCCCCCTCCCTCTCTCTCTCTCTCTCTAAAACCTTCCCTCTCTCTCTCTAAAAACCTCCGGCCAAACCCAAATGAGCATCCCCTTTCCAGGTGAAGCGCTGGCTGAGATTTAAGGTTCTGGGTCAAAATCGCGTCCAGGACAGCCGCCGCATTTAAAGAAGATCGGTTTGATAAGCGCGAATTGTTGAACCGCCTTAAAATCACGTCCCGTACAGTGGACGCATTTTAGACTCGCATGGTTTCGAGGCAACCGACTCGTGAGAGCGCTGTCAGCCGACGAGACGTTGATGTGACTTTTCTTAATCGCGTCCAGTACATTGGACGCCTTTTAATGTTCTTCCAAGAAACGCGTCGACCGGAACGGACGCGAATAAAGAGATAGGTCGGTGACTGGTTTAGCGACGGAACAGCGATGGAATAGCGATGGAAAACTCATGAATCGCGTCTCCCGAAACGGACGTCTTTTAATGTTCTTCAAGGAATGCGGCGACCGGAGTGGACGCGAATTGAGAGGCGGTTCAGCGACAGAAAATTTTGTCATCGCTAATCCGTCGCTGATTAGCGACAGATTAGCGACGGAAATTTGACAGTCGCTGTTCCGTCGCTGAGTGATCTCTTGCGACCAGACCCCTCCTAGGGGAAGCACCAAGGAAAAATGAGTGAAATTCAAGAAATATCGGAAAATACTCTTTCAGGGCAAAATGATGGTCATTTGGGCGTTACAGCGCAACTCGAAAATTTACCCGCGATGGGAAAATTCGCGTGTCTACAATCTCTTGAACTGGGATATTTACTAACTCTTGTTTGGTGTTACAAAGAGATAGGTATATGTCTCTTCCTAGCATTAACTCCCGACTGTCTCTTGGAGAAATTGTTAAAGTACTTTCTGGAGGCCTGTCCTGGCAGTTGCTTTTTCTTTGTTGGCAGATCGGGCTGTCCTTTATCTGAGTCAATGGATATATGCTGAGAGTGTTGGTTTTAGCTTTGATCTGCTGAATATCTCTATTACCCGGCTGGATATCGACATTTTCCACTATTTCCTTTGCCTCTTTGCTGTCCACAGATCGATGTTTTGAGATTCTTCTCCGCCCCCACCCATTTCTACTTGACTTCTTTTTTCCGTGTTGTCAATAGTTGTAGCTTCCTTAAGCAAGTTGCCAATTGCTTCCATGCTTACTGGCCTGATTTGATGTGAGCTAATATATACTTGGAGAGGTAGGAGTAGTAGTCGTGGTCCCTTCTTTTTTCCAATGGACATATTTATACTGAATGGCCTCTTCCATCTTCATTCTTAGACCCGGGGATGCTATCTGATGGATCTGAGTTCTAATTGTTGTTAGATCCCCACAATTTTCTACTTCATGTCCAAACCGTCCACAAAATACATAGAACCTTGGTAGCTGATCATAATTCTTATTATCCCATCTGATAGTACTCCAACCTAGGCTTGTAATCCAGAGGGGTGGAATTAGGTCTGCCTCTTTCTATCAGAATCATGTCATTGTTGTATATCCATGGAGTTCTCCTAAAGATTTTGTCAACATCTTCAAGGATAGAGAACCTCACTATATGTATGTATCTGTATGATAATTCAAAAATCTCCACTCCCCTTTTGGATTCCATAATTTCTCAATCCATTCCTTAAGGCCAGCTGGTCTCACCTCTTTATTTGTAAGGACTTTGACTATCACACTGAGCTTCCAACGTTCATTTCCTTCTGTATCACTCTGATCAAAGATTGTGAGTGGGCCATCCTGTTCTTCAGACATTAAATTTTTGAACCTCTGGAGCACTTCCTCTTCTTGGCTTCCCAGTTTTTTTTTTTTTTATGCGGTGTGGTGGTTTAGACCACCGCCCGACCAACAGAACCCACACGGGTTCGAAACCCAGAAAAAACCCCTTAAAATCCTCCTCGGGGAGCCATGCGCTCCCCAAACCTTAAATCCTGAAAAATTCCTGCACCCAATCGGGGCCCTCGAACCCTCGCCGCCTGCCGCAGGCAAGCGGGTGTCCTTCCTTTGTCACATAAAAAATCGATAACAGATATAGGAAACAAATGCCTCAGTTAATCAATTGAATTGATGTGGACATCAAAACAAAAAAAAAGATAGACCCATTATCTAATGGCCCAAAGCACCCCATGTAAGGGGTCATCTTAAGAGATCTCTTACCTCCCCACTACAAAAGTTCTCCTGCAAACAAGAACCTTCCAGACCTGGCGTGGGGACCTTTTGGGGAGGGGGCTCTTAGCTGCTGGGCAAAAAGCAGAAGAGGAGATCGGAAGCAGCAGCAGCAAGGGAGAGGCCAGCAGCATCGAAAAAAGGGGAGAGGAAGGCTTCTTTTGGCCGGGTGGTCTTGCTTGCGGCTGAAGAGAGGAGGGGAGAAGCAAGCCTTCTTTCTGGGGGATGTCTTCTTCCATAGAGGGCCGCGGCAGGAAGGGGGGAAAGGAGGGCCCAACTTTATCCTTTCTTTGAGTTGTGTGTAGTGTTTAAGAGAGTGGGGAGAGGTGAGGGCAGAAACCGATGTAGTATGCTATGTATTTTGATTTCTGTTTTCTCCCTTCTCAGGATCAATCTTCCATTTTTTTTTTGTTAGCATGCATCTTTTCCCTGTTCTTTTACGAAGAGTTTGTATTCCGGAATGTGTACTCGCCAATAGTGGTCACCCTCTACAGTGAATGCCTTCCCTTTTACCTCTTCAAATAGACATCTCCTTCCATCATTCTTATTTCTCTTTTGTTCATTCTTTACAATTGAAGCCTCAGACATTCACAGGTTGGATAACATAATATCTATACCAGTGGCGGATCCTTAGTTAAGTCAGTGGGGTCACATGACCCCACTGACTTAGAAAGGAGTCTTATTTTTTTTTTTTTTATGTAGATCAAAATTTTATGTAAATCTATATAAGGTGATCCCACTGAATTTAAGAGTGACCCTCCTATAGTCAAGTGACTCCACTGAACCACTTTTCAGGATCCGCCACTGATCCATACATCATGTTTTGGGACTAAATATAGCCCAGCCATCATCCTGTGTGTTGTTGCTCATGATGAGTTTAAAAAAAAAAATTTCTCTTTATTAAAACAAATGGGGGATCATCATGGCTGTGTACCCATGTGAAAACATTGCTACGTCTATGTAGTTATGTGTACACATGCCATTTATGTCTCTTTTCCTTGTTTTCTTTCATACCTGGGTCATGATGGTTCTGTCTCTTTTGTGTATCATAGATCAAATGATGGATTTATTTTACGGAAACAGTGACATGAATACTTCGAACCCTGTTTCATCCAAAAGAATATTAATCATAAAGGCCTCCCAGAAAGCATGTTATCCATTTCTATGTTGAATAATGTTCTCTTGCGTCCTGCTTGTTGTGGAAATTCCTGGTTATACTGATCGTCTCTGAGTTGCGAGACCATACACACTTCGCTTGAATGTCTATGGCCGAAGGCTATCCTGCCGAATCGCACAGGCAAAGACGTATTTTCTGCCGACTCAAATAAAAGTGAGAAATCCATTGAATTTCGAGATAGATAACATAATATCTATGCTCGATTATATGGACTCAAATATTATTTAATCACTGTCCCGCTTCATTTATGGTCTCGGCGTATATCGGCTCGCTCGTAGGTATGCCTCGAGAACCGATGCCGTTTGCCATGGTGTTGATGCCTTCGGTATTCACACCGGTGTTAGTACCGTCACCATTGTAGTGGGCGGATACCGTGCACACCCCCACAGACGTGGGTGCTGCCGGATTTTCGTTGCAAGTCCGATATTCATCCATTTCTACTGATGATTTCTGAATACATTTATGTCAATGTGGCCACCGAGCAACTCGTGTTACGATCCGGTACCGTTGGCAAATATTGTGTCGCCACTGTCCGGTGAACATTGTCCCATCGACGTCGCCTCGGGTTTATAGGTGCGCGTCTCTGGGTACCGCCCCAACATATGGTGGGCAGGGGCAGTTACCGTCAAGTCAGGATATTTCATATGACCGGATTTCTGTCAATTCAAACTTTATTTCTTAGGCCGTAATTTTTATTGGCTTTTGTTATATTTTTATATGCGTGTACAATCAAGACAAATGAGCGCCAATATGATTGCGTCCTATCGACAAACCAAATACGAGGACAAGCAAAATAGATAAATAGAATAAATAACAAAAATGAAATGACGAGAAAATCAATAAAAGCCAAACGACATGGGTAATAAACGGAGAGCATGCAATAAATGAACAGAAGAAAATAAATAATAAGAGAGGCCAAAATAGATTAAAAAAATATAAAAAAAAACAAATAGCTAGCCATAAAAAATTTTCAATTGGAGTGGTGGCCTTCCCCATGTCATATCAGCTCCTGCCGTTCAACTTTCCACACACAGCCCCAGAAGCCGTTTAACATATAACCCTGCCGTTCAGCATTCCATGCCGTTCAGCCACAGTACCGTTTAAACCCCACAACTGAGCACAGACTCCCATATATCCCTACCGTTTAGGCCCCACAAAATCCATGCAAAAGCCCTGCCGTTCCAACCCTTAAAAAAAAAAAAAAAATAGTAGAGGCTGCCGTTCCAAACCCAATCTCACACATACAAAGACACACGCACTGACACACACCCACACATCCAATGCATTCATACGCACACACAGGTACATCTTTCCCCCCTCATTTAATAAAAAAAAATAAAACAAAAAATGGCAACAAAACCAATGAGATGATAATTAATAAATATTTAAAAGAAAAGAAATAAAAACAGACAAACAATTATATACAATTCAAAAAAAAGGGGACATAAATTCAATCATCCAAATAAATCCAATGCTTACAATTTTAAATCAAACAAAAAAAATGCAACACGATCAGATCCAAGAAATGGAAAAATGATTCCGAAGCAAACTCAAAGTAAAAAAAAAAAAACAGAAGCCAAATCAAACAACTCTCAATTAAAAGCCCAAATAAATTTCAAATTCTAAATAAATCAAGAGAAATAAATTTAAATGAAAAGACATTTGAAATCAAATATCAAACCAAACAATCAAAAGTAAATCAACCCAAATGACTAACCGATAAAAAAAACAATCCAATAAAAGATCAAACATGATAAAAAAGGTAAAAGAACAAAACCAAATCAAATCAAATAATGTTGAACCCAATTCAATCCCTTTAAATAAATATGAAATAACGTCAAAAATGCGTCGAGTGTTATATGTTGGTCGTCTCGTGTTAGGCGTCATTGAATTTACATTTCTACGTATATCTTTTATCGGATGTTTCCCCTTAAGGCCATGAGACTCTTTATTCTTACGATTAATCAAAGATTTTCTCTTTTTAAAGAGATGTAATTAACATCGTTGTGCTTAGGCAACGGCGGGATCTTGGTCCCGACCCGATCTCCACTCTCGTTTGACGAAGTCAAACGGTGCGTAAATAGACCCAAAGTCCTTCGACTCTCGGAGGCAGAATATGTTGTCGCTTCGGCGACTGGCACGTCTGCGTTCCGCGGTTACCGATTCATCTTTCGTTATAGTGACTTACTTAACACTAAACGAGACTTGAATTTGTAATATGCGGGTACACACATGAAAACATGATAAATAATTGTAAATTTTAAAATAATTTTTAATAGATCCACAAAATCCATTTCCATAATTGATTAGCTTCATCTTTCTACAAGCTATATAACATCCTCACCTCCAAAGAACTCTGATGTAGGTCGTGTAGAAACATCTGCAGGTAGCATCTCATTTTAATGACCTGTGAAGTAACATGACCGCAACTACAAATAAGAAAGATGAACAGGCTTAAACAATGATGATTAACGTAGAATTTCGCCAAGATGGTTGTACAGTTAGCAAAATCAACCTATAATGATGGTGCAATTCGTCCAATATGTCATGAATCGCTGTGCCGATGTGCCTATAGACCTGGCCGATGACAACAATATGGATTAGGTCTGGTAAGTACACCCAACCATACTAGCTACCACCAAACGCCCACGATAAACACTTGCGGCTCACTTGGGGCGTCTGTCTGTTGTCTGCCGTCAGACCCATGCGGGGTGAATCCCACAGCCAACAATACGTTGTTGGGTCCACCTCCTTATGTCTGAGGACAGACAACGAATGGAACTCAACACTCACAGTCCACCCACACCCATTGGCAATAGAGGGGTGCCACTTTTTTGAACGCTATTAAAATCATAATCCACAATTTAAACTACAATTTAGTAACTCATGGAATGCGTATGGGGTCGATCCGCAAAAATCCTATGCCTTACCAAAAATACAAAACTGATGCGGGAGCATATTGGGAGGCCTAAGTGTATGTGAGCCCACTTGTTGTGTGGACTTGAGAAAATAAAAACTGATGCGGGAGCATATTGGGAGGCCTAAGTGTATGTGAGCCCACTTGTTGTGTGGACTTGAGGTGTCTTGTGAGCTAAGTATGTGTAAAAATTTTATTTGGGCCCATTAGTAGTTAGGTTTGCTTAAAAGTCCTTTTTTCACATTTTATCGTCTTTCCTATCTAAGTCCTTAAGAAGCATAAGGCCCATGGCGCGGGGTGGTTTGGACCCACTATGGTCACCTTTAGGTTGCTCCCTTTGTGAAAGGGGTTATGTTAGGGTTTGAAAGGGTACGGTGGATTAAAAAGAAAAGAAAAGGCTTTTGGGAAAGCTTATCTCAGGCCCCGCCCTCTCTTCGGCCTCGTCAAACGCCGCCGCTACACATCGAACGTCGTTGCAGGCCCTCCGCCGCCCCGCGGCCCCTCCTCCTGCTACGGTCCTCTCCCTGCGAGGGGGAGATTGGTTCGCCCACCTGCACCGCCGTGACATTCTCCTCCTCCTGTCTTCCTCTGACGGCTTCTCTCTCCTCCCCGTGTGCGACATGCGCTCTCTCTCTCTCTCCGGAACATCCTCTCCCACCAGAACTCTCTCACTCCATTAGATCTCCCACTGTCGCCGCACCCTCTCTCACTCTCACCTGTCGGTTATCTGCCCCCCCCCCCACCCCTCCATCCTCGACATCGCTATTGATATCGCTTGGCGCAGTAGCAGGTGGCGTTGCACTACCCCCATCACTGCCGGACCACCCACACAGGGGCGACCCTACATCAGCGCTGCCTGGGCCTTGTCGCGGCCACCCAAGATTGTGTTGGGACTTGGGAGCACCCCGCCTCCAGCTGGGTCTTTCATTTTTTCTTTTCTTTTTCTTTTTTTTATAGGGGGAGATAATTCTCGATTCTTCCAGTTGAATCACTTCTCGTTAAGTAATACTTGATACATACCATCGATACGTCCAATAGCTAAGTGACTTGTGGACGGAAACAGGTGACGTGTAAAAATATACGAACATTAACGGTTGCAGCTGACATGTAAAGGAGGATGAGAGATAATTATTTAATGGTAAAACTCCCCTCTCCCACAACGATCTGTTGTGTGTTACGATTTGGAGGAAAAGATCTCATTGCCCTCGTCATGCTCCCGCCATTTCTTGGAGCGCAAAGGAGTTGCACGTGGGAGAAGTCTTCCCATCCGGCACAGCGATTCATGAAAATTCGTCAGTAAGGCTCCATCACTTCCATTTGATGTGCTGCTCTCGCCATGGCTGCGAAGAGACCTGTGGGGTGGGCAGCAGCGGCAAACCACCAACGGTGGGGGCACTATGCTGAGATGGTGCACCAAGTATCATGCGAGATGTCAATCCAAAGAAGATAACTTCCGCGCAGAAGCAATTACATCACATGGCTTCCAAGCAGAATTCTGGGACGCACAAATCAGAGGCATCAGTGGCAGAGAACAGAGATCACCCATCATGTACAGGACACCAAGACCAAGAAATCTCAGCACAGTCGCCCCTAGATCTAGCTCGGAAGCGTGAAAGGAGTTAACTTTGAAGTGAGCTAGGTTCGTAGGCGAGGGTGAGACTGCAGGAGGGAAGAGAGACTCCATGGGTACTTTGTGTATCTTTTTCTTGGGATCCATGCACCATTCAGGGACGCCCATCCAAGACATTCAATTCAAACAAGCAGAAGCATAATAAAATCTTGTGACTTCCTAGAACCACATCAGATGACACGCCAAAAACACCAAACTTTAGCATATCTATTTCGAATCTAAGAATGCTACATAAAAGGGGTACAAGCAAGCAAGCAACCTCAGCAAAACAAGAAACAGAAATCAGGTAGCACAGCTGCATCAGTTCTTCATCACCTCAACACTATCCAAGGGTCCGCCGTCTAACGCTTCTTCCATACAAGCACCTCCGCAAGCTCCTACCGGCCACCCCCAATTGTGAACTAGTATCTAGACACATGGCATTTCTATATTGCAGAGGGGAAGGGGAATAGCTCCCGGGAAGAACCCCCCCCCCCCCCCAAACTACTGAGTTTTACAGCACTTTAGTAAGTGAGAGCCCCCAAGAAAAGGAGGACCGTGCCGGCGATATGGAGGGCGAGTGCTGCGAAGAGGGCGATGCCAGAGGGGTATTGGCCATGTGACCCATCTGCGGGCGGCAAGGGTTCGTTGACGACCATGAGATTGAAAAGCCAAAGCACCGCAGCAGCCATCATCATGAGTCCCAGCCCAGCGGCCATGGCTTCACCCGCCGCAAAGAAATCGCAGCAGCAGTGGTTGTAATGGAAACAAGGACGCCCCCAAGACGACTTCTTTCTTCTCCTCCTCTCTTCCTCTCCCCGATCAGGCAGGCTCTTCTGGGTTCAGAAAAACACCTTCCCCAAGAAAACGGTTCTCCTTTCGCTGAAGCAGAGGAGGAAATTTTCACTGGAGCTCCGTGGCACCAGACACGTTCTGGGTTTCAGGAAGGGAAGAAAAAGCGAAGAACTACTTCTTCCTTCTTGCCGTCATCTTCTTCTTGCTGAAGCACTCTCTTTCCTACATGGATAAGAGGAAGGATCTAAAAACTCTGGTGAGAAGTCAGGAGACCAGCCACGACTTCGGAAGATCTTGCGATACAATAGAAGCTTCTGCTCCTCTCCATTTATAGGCGTGGACAGAGGAAAAGAGGAGACATGGATGGAGGTTGCATTCCTCGCAGAAGAGAGGAGGAAGACGAGAACGGTAAAGGGCCGACGATTCCATCATCGATGACGGCATCCGCCGATGTCCTCATCTGAATCGCCACGCGATTTGGGAGCGGGAGACGGGAGCTGGGGGGGGGGGGGGGGGGGGGGGCAAGTGGGCGGCCTCACAACCGGCTGGATGTCGGCATTTCTGAACACTGAACAGCCACCCACCTCCGAAGCAGTCTTTTGGACCAGGTTTTGTTGTCTTCCGTTGTTAACATTCGCATGTAGCGTAGCTTCTCTGCTTGTAGCGATATTTTAGTGGAGTGGATAGGTAGGGTGGGACCGTGAGAGAAGGGTAAGTCCGGTTTGAGACACGGGCATATATATATAAAAAAAACTTATAGATACCTTAATCTGATATATAATTAATCTAAAAATTAATTCACCTATCTTCGAAAAATAAAATAAGATTGAGTAAGCAACTTCCGATGTCTAGACCTCAGATAAATCTCTACCCTATTTGTCATATAAGAAAAATGATTATTTTTTAACTTAATCAAAAATAATATTTGTATCTCATCTCTTAGAGATGAATAGAAATAACTCATACTACTTTCGAATGACTATAGTAATCCTAAGTTAGTCTATATCACATATTCAATTGAGAAATATTTTGTAACACCATTTAGTAACAAATTAAAGTAACATTATCAATAAAAATATGTCATATCAATTATTGTCAGGAGAAAGTTTAAAATATCAAAATTGTGGTGTATTTTGATTGGTGTCTTATAAAATAGTGTTACTAAACTATTTTCCCATTCAAATTCACTTAGTTGGTGTTAACCATCGATTTATCCAGTTATACATGGATAAATTGGTAACCAAAGTGGCTTATGTATTCTCTGGGAACCTTATCACAATAGTATTCTTTTTTAGGGAATACTTATTACCTATAATAAAGTTTAGTTACACTAATAAAAAGTAATATTGTTATCAATTGAGAGTACGATATCTCTTACTAGTTTTGGTTGTGGGTAAAAGTTGGATTTAGGGAAGATAAAAAATATGTTTTTTTCATAAATACATTTTGGAAACAAAGTTGTGAGGGGGGAGGGTTGGGTAGAAATTGAGTTAAAAGGAGATTAAAAGATGGTTAATCTACCCAAATCAAAAAGTTTGGGTAGCTTAACCGATTTTTTACCCAAGGGATTCTTTTTTACCCAAAAGTAAAGTGGCATAAAATTTGGGTTAAACAACTCTGGATGAAATAACCAGGGGTTGTTTAACCCCCATTTCAAAGTGGGTAGGAGTTGAAGGCAATAGAATTTAAGAAAATTTTTAAATATTTTTTTAACATATATTTATCTAGATATTTCTTGTTCTAATGTATTTACAAAATTATATCCGATTCTAACATATTTAAAAAAATTATATCTTAGATAATTTACATAAATATATTGCAACTTATATAAATACGTTAAAACTTACATAAATTTTGTGTAATTTATATAAATATATTTTTTATTTACACAATGTTATTGTAATTTACACAAATATTATACAATTTACATAAATTTTCTTAAAATTTATTTATTTTTTATAATCTACTTTAATTTTATTATAAGACTTTTCTTGTAATAAATATTTTTCTCCTCTTTTTTTTCAATGCTACGACAAACAAATGTAGTGTCCTTCCTTTACACAAGTTGGTGGAGGAAGCCTGCCCGTTGAGCAAGTTGTCGTAGTGGGGGCAGCGTGCGTTTCCCGGAAGGTTCCGGGCCATGCATGTAGATGTGTAGTCTACATAACTTGCCGGGGAAGCTCTTTGGTTGCGGGCTGGGGTTGCCGTCTGGCAACGAGGTACGTGGCGGACGGAGTAGACGAAAAAGGACGTCGCGTTCGAGAGGAGAGGAAAAAACGCACCGCCGCGGGATGACTAGGGAATGTCCGTACTGTCCATAGACTTCTCCCCCGGCTCTCGGTGCTCGTTTCGGACAGGAATCTTTGCTAAAGTTTAGATTGTCTCCATCAGCCACGTGTGTCCTAAAGCAGCTCCATCACCCAGTTTCACCTCGACTTTTGTTGAAAATTTTTTTTACCGGAATCTTTGTTATTTTAAAGATTGGAAAAATTAATTGGGGGTCCCTATCAGAACCTGGTACTTATTTCCTCGTCCATGTCAGAATACCGGTTGATGTAAAGTCTCTGCTTTTCTCCAGGTTTAATTTTCAGTCCCTGCTTTTCAGATGTCACCATTTACGGCCCTCCACACACGATTTCCATCTCCTTAGCCTCCATCTCTTTTTCCCATTCCCGTCTTACCCTTCCCTCCTTTTTTCCATCGCCTTTTCCCCAAACGACGCTGACGCTTCGGTGGCCCGTGAACTCTGACCGATGCGAAGTTACTGTTACATACCCTGCCAAGAACTGATACAGCAACCATTGACAGCACTTACAAACAGCCTTCGGACGACCGTTCTTCACACTATAAAAGGAACCCAGGGTCATTCCTATCCTTCATCACAAGCTTCCCTCGCTCTTCTTCTTCCTATCTTTGTTGCTCGTCTTCTTCATCTTTATTTGCAGATGTCTTCATCTAACCGTGCTCCCCAGAGGGATGGCAAGGCACCTGTCTCACCGGTGCCACCGTCGCCCCCGGCTCCCCCGGCTCTACCTTTCCCGGAGATGTACAGCCCTGACTACTGGAACGGATTTTACGTTGGGTGGACGATGGCTTTACAGAAAGCCTCTCGGCTGTACCACCACAAGGGCCTCACCAACATCCTCCCTGACATTGGCCCTAGGGTAGAACACATATCTTCCTCACCTTCCCCTCGTCCCTCCCCGGCCCGCTCCTATTCCTCCCCTCCCTCGTCCACCGAGTAATCGGGTTAGGGTGTTTAGAATGTCTCCCTCCCCGACCAGTTCCTCCCCTCCCCTCCCATCCCTTCCTACACCTCACCTCCCCTCCCCTCCCTCCCTTCTCTGCAATCCTTCTTATTCCTCCCCTCCCCTCCTATCTCTGCTGTCCTTATTTGTCTCCTCCCCTCCGTTTCATTCCAGTGTCCATGCTATTGGGTTACGGAGTTAAGATTGTAACAGTGCTTGTTTATGGAATATAAATATTTTCCTTATATGCAGTCTTATGTGGGCTTGTATGTGCTATCTATGATGCGTGTACTGTAATACTAACAGGTTCCTCCGAAGCGGTCAAGCTGTAACCTAGTATCATTTATACTGTAACAAGCATAGGTATAGACTGTAACAGGATTCTACACACACTGTAATGAGGTAGGCGTAGCTGGGCGCTCAAGCTGTAAGACAGTACTTCTTCAACTGTAACCTAGTATCATTTATACTGTAACAAGAATAGGTAAAGATTGTAACAGGATTCTACACACACTGTAATGAGGTAGGCGTAGCTGGGCGCTCAAGCTGTAAGACAGTACTTCTTCAACTGTAACCTAGTATCATTTATATTGTAACAAGAATAGGTAAAGACTGTAACAGGATTCTACACACACTGTAATGAGGTAGGCGTAGCTGGGCGCTCAAGCTGTAAGACAGTACTTCTTCAACTGTAACCTAGTATCATTTATACTGTAACAAGAATAGGTAAATACTGTAACAGGATTCTACACACACTGTAATGAGGTAGGCGTAGCTGGGCGCTCAAGCTGTAAGACAGTACTTCTTCAACTGTAACCTAGTATCATTTATACTGTAACAAGAATAGGTAAAGACCATACAACAAGTATCATTACAATGGTTAGGAGTTAGTACGTGCGGCAGTTCTCCTTCAGTTGTAGACGCTATGAACGCCCTTCTCCATTGAAGTACGCTTTGATGAAGTGGAGGGCGATTTTTGCTCGCACAATAGGCATGTCATTCTGACTGAAGGGCAAATCTTGAATGTCCGTACGTGCTAGACATTCCATGTATTTGCAAGTAAAAATTCCGCAGTCGTCTCCCGATCCTTATTGTGGGCATGGGTCGGGGTAGCGTAGCGGCCATGTAGCTGCATCTATCTGCTTGCCCTTCAGGTATCTTATCAGTTCCTCCACCTGCATAAGAGAATGAACAAAAGAGTTCGAGCAGTCTGTAACACAACACTACAAGAAAAAGCGTTGTTTCCGACGGCCTCAATCCGTCGGTATTCCGTCGGAAAAGGAGCCTTCCGACCGCTTTCCGTCCAAAGCTCGTCGGAAACTTTCCGTCGGAAATACTTGGTCAGTACTTTCTGACGGATGAAAATTCCGTCGGAATTCGGTCGAAACCTCCGACAGATTTAATCCGTCGGTAAGCCGTCAGTATTTTCCGACCGAATTGCCGACGGTCTTTAACCGTCGGTAAGTTATCTTTTCCGACGGATACTTATCCGTCGGCCAATCCGTCAGTATTTTCTGACGGAATTACCGACGGTGTTTAGCCGTCGGTAATTTATAAGTTCCGACGGATGCACATCCGTCGGCCAATCCGTCAGGACTTTCCGAAGGTATTACCGACGGTCTTTTTCTGTCGGTAATTTCTAATTTCCGACGGATACTTATCCGTCGAAAAATCCGTCGGAAAATAAACATATTTTTTTTAAAAATAGACAAATAAAAATAATTTGTCAACATTGCTACAATGTCAAACCTGCTACAATATTCATAAATTTAACAAATACTAACAATCAACATAAAATCATAAAATACAATAAATATAAAATCATATAGCATAATGAATACAAAAATCAACATAGATCTGCTGGATCGTCTGCTGTCCCTGCCTCGTCATCGTCTGGAGCTGGATCCTATATTAAAACAAATTAAAATGAAAAACATTAATAATAAATGAAAGACATACAGTATTTTCAAAAATGAAATTTAAAACATGTGATTATTTCTCAAGCTTAATACAATACTATTTTTAGATCCATCATTTTCTTGGGTGTTTTTAGATCCGTCCTTTGAATGCCCAACCCAATCCGGATATCCAAATTAGATTCCGTCAGTTCCCACACGTCACTTTAACCCACCCGGTCGTGTCGGAGAAAACGGCACGTCGATCCGATCCCTATTTGGGATTTTGGACCCCCGGGTTGTGTGTTTTGACCTTTTATATATACTTGGGTGTTTTTAGATCCATCCTTTGAATGCCTAACCCAATCCGGAGATCCAAATTGGATTCCGTCAGTTCCCACACGTCACTTTAACCCACCCGGTCGTGTCGGAGAAAACGGCACGTCGATTGGACCCCTATTTGGGATTTTGGACCCCCGGGTTGCGTGTTTTGACCATTTATATATGTTTGGCCGTGTTTTTAGATCCGTCCTTTGAATGCCCAACCCAATCCGGGGATCCAAATTGGATTCCGTCAGTTTCTACACGTCACTTTAACCCACCCGGTCGTGTCGGAGAAAACGGCACGTCGATCGGATCCCTATTTGGGATTTTGGACCCCCGGGTTGTGTGTTTTAACCTTTTATATATACTTGCCTATTTTTAGATCCGTCAATTGAATGCCCAACCCAATCCGGGGATCCAAATTGGATTCCGTCTGTTTCTACACGTCACTTTAACCCACCTGGTCGTGTCGGAGAAAACGGCACGCCGATCCGATCCCTATTTGGGATTTTGGACCCCCGGGTTGCGTGTTTTGACCATTTATATATGTTTGGCCTGTTTTTAGATCCATCCTTTGAATGCCCAACCCAATCCGGAGATCCAAATTGGATTCCGTCAGTTTCTACACGTCACTTTAACCCACCCGGTCGTGTCGGAGAAAACGGCACGTCGATCCGATCCCTATTTGGGATTTTGGACCCCCGGGTTGCGTGTTTTGACCATTTATATATGCTTGGCCGTGTTTTTAGATCCGTCAATTGAATGCCCAACCCAATCCGGGGATCCAAATTGGATTCCGTCAGTTTCTACACGTCACTTTAACCCACCCGGTCGTGTTGGAGAAAACGGCACGTCGATCCGATCCCTATTTGGGATTTTGGACCCCCGGGTTGTGTGTTTTAACCTTTTATATATACTTGGGTGTTTTTAGATCCGTCCTTTGAATGCCCAACCCAATCCGGAGATCCAAATTGGATTCCGTCAGTTCCCACACATCACTTTAACCCACCCGGTCGTGTCGGAGAAAACGGCACGCCGATCCGATCCCTATTTGGGATTTTGGACCCCTGGGTTGCGTGTTTTGACCATTTATATATGCTTGGCCGTGTTTTTAGATCCGTCCTTTGAATGCCCAACCCAATCCGGGGATCCAAATTGGATTCCGTCAGTTTCTACACGTCACTTTAACCCACCCGGTCGTGTCGGAGAAAACGGCACGCCGATCCGATCCCTATTTGGGATTTTGGACCCCCGGGTTGTTTGTTTTAACCTTTTATATATATTTGGGTGTTTTTAGATCCGTCCTTTGAATGCCCAACCCAATCCGGAGATCCAAATTGGATTCCGTCAGTTCCCACACGTCACTTTAAGTATATGAACGTCCGACCCAATCCTAAGTATATGAAATTAATACTAATACTGACCTGAGCTGCTGGCTGTGTGGGGCGTACTCCCTGCATTATTGAGAGGAACTGCTGAAGCAGATCGCTGAACTGCGTCTGTAGCTCTGTACGTAGCTCCTCCCGAATGATGCCTCTAATGTCCTCTACACCACTGACGGGCGGCGCAGAAGATGAACTCGCGTGTGCCGGAGGAGTGATCGAACTGGCATATGAGGACAACACTCGATGAGTATCCAGGCTGTCCCCAAAGCCGTACACTCGACCCTTCCTCGGCACTCCCGCTGCCTCGACCCAAGCGTCCGCATCCAAATCTGGCTGGGGAGTGCCCTCTGTGTAGCGCTCCGCCATCGTCTTGTCGTACGTCTCCTGTAAAATAATTTAAAATTCAATTATTGAAAACAAATTACTTGAATATCATAATTGAATTCATAATTTAAAGCTTGACTTACAGCAATCGTGCGGGCACTGTCGGTAACATACTCATCCGTCCCCTTCCGCTTATGAGTCGGGTCAAATAACTCGCGGAAAGTAGGGGCACGCTCCAGGTCGTGATGCTTAAAATTCAACAAAATTAGTTAGTTTCACAATAATAATCCATATGTATATATGAATCGAACAATAAAATACTTACCAATTTTTGACTGTGGGTCGCATAAGATACGGATCCACTAGTATGCACATTCTTCTCCGGTTGAGTTGCTCTGTTGCGTATTGCCGCCTGTGACCGCTGCTGCCATGGTCCAGCAGCCCAATGCGCGCAAAGGGACTCCCAATAGTCCCTCCGCAGCCAAACATGGCCGTAATCCACCCAAGCCATAGGATCCCGGTTGCCTGTGGTCTTCATTGCCTTGTCCCGTACCTCCCACATCGACTTTCTTAAATTAGTCTGGGCCGTAATCTCCCAGACGGCTCGAGCCCGAGGGAGATCCTCGGGTCTCGTGAACGCGAACCTCTGCTGTAAAGAAATAAAATTAATCAACGTTCTGCAATAAACCTAAATTAATAATAATTGAATAAATGACTTCAACACTTCTAAAAAATAAAAATACCGTAAACATGTCAAATAATAAATCCCGGACTGGCACCGGGAAGTCTCTCCATGCATCCACTGGTCCTGGAATATGTGCGTGGACCAGCGTCGTAATATAGCGGGAAGCAGGACTGGGATCTATCTTCCCCCTGCAATTCCACATTAATTTTCTACATGAAATGTATATCCTAAATAACAAATACAGTAACACTGAGATGATGAACTTTACCCTGAGATCCAGCATGGTTGTCGTCCTGGTAGCTGAGGCCCCTCCTCAGCTACTGGATGCTGGCTCTCCACCTCTGTTGAAAACAATTTAGTACAATTTTATTGTATAAATTGCAAGAGACCAAACATACTAATCTATTGAAACATATATTTACCTTGTGGTGAGGAAGAAGATGAAGGTGGCGTCGACGGGGAGGCAGTCCCTGCAAAATTTCATACACATTAGAAATTATGAATTTCAAATAAACAAGAATATAGAAATTTACCTGTCGCTGGGACGACGGGCGTGGACGGAGAGGCAGTCCCTGCAAAATTTCATACACATTAGAAATTATGAATTTCAAATAAACAACAATGTAGAAAATTACCTGTCGCTGGGACGACGGGCGTGGACGGGGAGGCAGTCCCTGCAAAATTTCATACACATTAGAAATTATGAATTTCAAATAAACAACAATATAGAAATTTACCTGTCGCTGGGAAGACGGGCGTGGACGGGGAGGCAGTCCCTGTAAAATTGTATGTACGTTAGTTCTCGTGAAATCAATATAAACAATAATACCCATATGGTTTTTTGTGTACATATGCATATACCTGTCGCGGACCTGGAGGCAGACGTGGACGGGGAGGCAGTCCCTCTGCCAACGGCCGTGGCAACCGTCCGACTGCGTCCTCCACGTACCATATCTCTATTGATACAAATAAAGATATAGCAAGTCATCAGCACTCAATTTGAAGTAGCAATTTATTATGAACATGTAATGAACAACAACACCAATTTCTTACAAAATATGCAGTATATTATCTATATTCATCATCAGATGCTGAAGACATGTTTAATTCAGCATCATCTTCATCATCATCCTGGAATTCATCCTCATCATCTTGGGAGTCTTCCTCCACATCAGACTCCACCTCCCGCTCAGCGATATTTGGGTCAACTTCTTCTTGTTCGTTATCCTTATGTAAGCAAATTGTTTCATTTATATCATGAACATTGTACTGCGTAGAAGCTGCCAACTCTCGTGCGTCACTCCGATCTGATTGGAAAAAGTTGTCATTAACACCTTCGAGCTCATCATCAGTCGGGAGAAGCTCATACTCAGGGAATAGTCTTGATTTCACTCTACATGCAGCCCACCAATCTCTTAATTTGAGGGATGTATAATTTGAATAATAAACTTGTTGGGCTTGTGCGGCCAGGATGAATGGCTCATATGTACTCAATTTGGACTTATGCTTCACATCGATTAATCCATATGTTGTGTCATGACGAATAGATGTCGGGTCAAACCAATGACACTTGAATAGAAATACATTGTTGTCTTGTCCCAAAAATTGCAGTTCAATGACTTCTTCGAGAATGCCATAATAGTCAATTTCATTTTCATTGTAGGCACTTCCCTTCACACATACGCCGCTGTTCATCGTAGACTTATTCCGTCCATAATCTCTTGTGTGAAATCTGTATCCATTCACAATGTAGCCTGGATAGACACGTACAATCTTCGAGGGGCCAAAACTAATCTGTTGTACTCTTGAATCGGGAATGAAGCCTTGTTCAACCTATTATGAGATAAATAGACAAACATTGAATAAATGACTTCAACTCAGTCTGCATAAAAACATAACACTTATGTTTCAAAATAATTAGACACATACTCGAGATCTTAACCAAGTAGGAAAAGACTTCTCCCGTTCCTTTTCAACCTGCACGTCAGTTAGATGTGGATTCCGTCGCAATATGACCGAGTCAAACTCTCTGCAATGTAAATGTCACACAACCGTTACGTTCTGCAGCAATGCACGCAAATGATGACGAATAAGCGTGGAGAGCTTACTGAATGTAAGGGTCTAGTTCTTCGCAATTCATGAACACATAGATCTCCGCAGCTACCAACTCTCTGTCTTGGAGTGCGCGAGTAGATGAAGATCCGAACGCCCGTCCGGCACACTTGAATACAGAGAGTCGGTTTGACACCTCGGAATCTCCACCATCATCATTACGTGGAGGTTGAGTGCGTCGGGTTCGTATTTCCGTGTCAAAGTACATCGAACAAAAGTTCGATATCTCCTCAATGAGGTACGCCTGAGTAATGGAGCCCTCAACTTGTGCTTTGTTACGGACTTTCATCTTAAGATCGTGCATGCACCTACGACAATAATTCAAATGCATACATAAGTAATATAAAAGATCGTCGTAATGGAAATAAATTGAGATGTAGAAATATACCTCTCAAACGGATACATCTATCGAAACTGTACTGGTCCTCCGACCCTTGCCTCATATGGTAAATGGATGATCAGGTGCTCCATTGAATCAAAGAATGCTGGAGGAAATATCTTCTCTAATTTGCAGACTGTCTGAATTATATTTTGCTCCATATTTTGCAAGTCATGAATTTTGAGTTCTGATGCAGATAAAATCCTGAAGAATTGACTCAGCTCAGTCATTGCTCCCCATATTTGTTTCGGCAACAACTCACGAAAAGCAAGAGGCATCAGTCTTTGCATGAAAACATGGCAGTCATGACTCTTCATTCCGTATATTTTTCCCTCGTTGACATTTACACAACGCGCAATATTCGAGACATATCCATCCGGAAATCTCAATTGCTTTAACCATTGCAACACTTCCTTAATCTGTCTGGCCCCAAGCACATATGCAGCTTTAGGTTGCACCATTTTTCCTTGAACATGCTGTAGCTCTAGTTCTGGACGTTTGCACAGTACTTTCAAATCGAAACGTGCCTTGACGTTATCCTTCGTTTTGCCTTTGACGTCCATAACTGTGTTGAACACATTATCAAAAACATTCTTCTCTATATGCATGACGTCTAGGTTATGACGTATCAAAAGTGTTGACCAATAAGGCAATTCCCAAAAAATGCTTTGCTTCACCCAATTATGATCCTTCCCAAAGCCAGGGATTTGTCGGGTACTACCAGCCAGTTGTGTTACAGTCGGTAAGTTCTGGACCCGCCTCGCCATGTTTCCACCAGACACCCGTTCCATATCTACCTCCTCCATCACAGTTGTATTTTTAATAAAAGAATCCTTTTGCTTTCGGAAAGGATGGTCACTGGGTAGAAACCGCCGATGACAATCGAACCAACAAGATTTTCCCCCAGATTTCAACACAAATGATTTAGAATCCTCCATGCAATAAGGACATGCCAACCTCCCATGTGTGCTCCAACCAGATAACATGCCGTAGGCTGGAAAGTCACTTATTGTCCACATTAATGCAGCCTTCAGATTGAAATTCTGTTTTCTGGATGCATCATAAGACTGCACACCATCTGACCATAACAATTTCATCTCATCAATCAACGGTCTGAGATATATGTCTATATTCTTTCCTGGACTTTTTGGACCCGGAATCAGCAATGAAAGGAACAGATTCTCACGCTTCATGCACATGCCTGGCGGAAGGTTATACGGTGTTAGGAATACTGGCCAACATGAGTAAGATGCCACCGAGCCTCCGAAAGGATTGAAACCATCTGTGCATAAACCAAGTCGTACGTTGCGTGGATCCCTTGAGAAGTAAGGATGAGTACGGCTAAAATGAGCCCAAGCTTCACCATCGGCAAGATGACTCATTTCACCTTCGTCGCGACGGACTCTTTCCGCATGCCATGTCATATGTCCAGCTGTCCTCGAGGACATGAACAATCGCTGCAATCTGGGTGTGATAGGAAAGTACCGCAATGACTTATACGGAACATCCTTCTGCTTTGACTTGAACCCTCTCTTGGGCTTGAACCTATCATGCTTACAAATACAGCATGATGTCTTATCTGCATCCTCTTTGTAGTACAGCATACAGTGATTCGGACATGCATCAATTTTCATAAAACCAAGCCCCAAATCATTCACCATCTTCTTCGCACGGTAAAAATCAGCAGGTAACCTCTCTGATTGAGGAAGCATGCTCTTGACCAGTAAGAGAAGCCGGTCAAAACAACTCTCGCTCATATGAAATTCAGATTTCAAATTCAATAGCTGCGACACTGCAGACAACCGTGTATGCTTCTCACAACCATCCCATAATGGCTCATCAGCATCTCGAAGTAACTGATAAAATCTCTGAGCTGTATCATTCGGCACTTCTTCATTTGTTTGATCTTCATGAATATTGAACTCCGGACCAGCAGCATCGACAACCATGTCTACGTACGTACTTGTGGAGGCAAAGTAATTAGCTGGTGCAGACGACTGAATATTCAACTCACCATGATACGACCATAACTCATAATGGCCAACAAATCCTCTCGTATACAGATGATGCTGCACATCCCATGTCGATATCCACTTGTGGAGTAGCAGTTGATCCGATGGGTAACATTCGATGTCCGTGTTCGGCTTGTAAGAAACTGTAAACATCTTTGGTCGAAACTGTAAACATGGTGGACATATACTGTAAACATGGTGGACATATACTGTAAACATGGTAGACATATACTGTAAACATGGTAGACATATATTGTAAACATGGTAGATATATAATGTAAACATCTTTGGTCGAAACTGTAAACATGGTAGACATATACTGTAACACGTACTCATTAATGAAGCACTCATTGAAAAATCGTTCAATCAATGACTTTTCGGCCACTCCTAATGCGTCCTGGGTGACGTAATCACGTCTCTCCTCTTTCTTGCCCGTTGGAAGTGTGTCTGTACTCTCTTGAGACTCAACAAGGATCGGTTCGCAAGTGGACACATTCACTTTCGTGGCTTTGTGGTGCCGAAAATTGTCTGGCTGCGATAGAGTAAGTAAAAAAGGAATGTTCTGTAAAACAATTATAATGTAATTGTAACGGACTCGGAACAAACTGTTATGTCTCATGAAGGGTTCTGTAACCGAATGCTCAGCTTATGTAAATTCTGTAAGGGGAAACCATACCGTAAAGATATCTGGTTGTCGTCTTATCCTCGTCCCAGCTGTAACACATCGGGACAATGATGATGGGGATATCTGACGCCGCTTCCTTTTATTTCCTTCTTCTTCCCCCTCCTTCTGCTTCCTGTCCGCCTCCTTCTTCGTCTGCTCCTCCTCCTCCCTCTTCCTCTCCGCCTCCTCCTCCTCCTCCTTCTTTCTGTCCGCCTCCTTCTTCGTCTGCTCCTCCTCCTCCCTCTTCCTCTCCGCCTCCTCCTCCTCCTCCTTCTTCCTGTCCGCCTCCTTCTTTCTCTGCTCCTCCTCCTCCCTCTTCCTCTCAGCCTCCTCCTCCTCCTCCTTCTTCCTGTCCGCCTCCTTCTTCCTCTGCTCCTCCTCCTCCCGCCTCCTCTCCGCCTCCTCCTCCTCCTCCTTCTTCCTGTCCGCCTCCTTCTTCCTCTGCTCCTCCTCCTCCCGCCTCCTCTCCGCCTCCTCCTCCTCCTCCTTCTTCCTGTCCGCCTCCTTCTTCCTCTGCTCCTCCTCCTCCCGCCTCCTCTCCGCCTCCTCCTCCTCCGCCTCCGCCTTCTCCTCCTTCTTCCTCTTCCTCTGGTCCTCCTCCTCCTCCTTTCGCCCCCTCTTTTTCCCCTCCTTCAACTCGGGAATGTGCAACTCCTTAAATGACCGCCGCGACCTTGTCTGGACGGATCTCCTTCCTGTAACTGAGAACACGAAAGTCTGTTAATGTCTATGAAAGAGAGTTGTAAACATAGAGAACAATTCTGTAACTTCGTATATGAAAGACTGTAACAGACAAGGAATGAAACTGTAAAGGTAGAGTACAATCGTATTACTAAGTATTGGAATGACTGTAAGAGAGTAGGACTCTAACTGTAAATGAGGAAAGCATCTTCTGTAACTAAGCAAATGAAACAATGTAACGACACAAAACGTTTACCTGGACGTTGGTAACTCTTCTTTGCCACGGCATGTGATCGTACTGAAGCTGTTGGGAGCTCCAATGGCGGTAGGGCTAAAATTGCACATTCTGTCTCTGGGGGGGGATGTTGCCACCGAGGCTGCCGCTGAAATTGTTCCTCCAGTCTATGTAGCCTTCCATCCATTGACTGGAGGATATTGTTCTGCCGGTGTAATTGGTCATTCTGCCGCTTTAACTGGTCATTCTGCCAAAGTAACTGGTCATTCTGCCGCTGTAACTGGATAAGAATGTCATGCAGAGAGTTATCTGATGGAGGGGTTCGGGAAGTGGTTGACGTGGATGCCGTCAATCGTCGCGAAGCTCTAGGTGGCTCCTCATTTTCATTATACTCCAAATACACCTGAATTAACGCAGGTACAGGTACAGGTATAAGTCATATACGAAGATAACACAGTTCCAGGGGTAAGTGACACTTACATCAGATCGTCGCAACCCCCGTAGTAGGGCGGATAACTCCGGTCCCTTATTCTGGCAATCCCAACGGAAAAATGGGGGATTCCTTTCCGGATGATCTGGTTTCCATTTGTATTGGTGCATCAAAAACCATGCCTACATCATTATGAAATAGATAATGCGTATGAGAAGTGTATCGTAAACGTATGTAACAGATACATATGTCTTCTGTAAATGTATTCTACGCGTATTGTAATAGGTTCATATGTCATCTGTAATAGAGACCGTCTTGAACTGTAACAGAGGACATATGAAAACGTATGTAACATATACATATGTCTTCTGTAAATGTACTCTATGAGTCTTCTGGAATAGATACATTCAGGAACTGTAACAGAGTGTACCGTAACAGTATACTCACACCGAGAGCGGGAACACAACCGGTTATGAAGATGTTTTTGCATGAACCAGCTGCTGTTTTGAATGCCATCACCCCCGACATCAGGTACTCGTGGATTGCGGCAGCCCAATTGGCGTTGTTCATGTCATGGAGGTCGTCCAGGTATGGCAGAATGGACAGCGACCCCGACATCCCACTTGTGGGGAAGAAGAAACAGGAACAAAGAAGCGCAACCCAAAGCTTCACCGAAATCTCAACAGCAAGCTGACCCTCCTGTGGAACCTACTCCTTAAGTTTCAAATGGACATTGTGCCTGTCCATCGTTCTTTTGGTTCCAAGGATCCAGCACAAACTGGCTTTTGTCCCATCCGTGTTCAGGTCGATAGGGGAACCAACATTTGGTATACCCATAACTTTGGCTATGTCTGAAGGGCGAAAAGTCATGCTGCATGAGCCAATCTTAAAACGCTCTCCACCGAAACGTGTCATAAGATCGACAATGAGTGAAATTGGGTAGGTCACCATTTCGCATTTGATATACGCGCGAAATGGTGAATTCCTCATCAACTTCAGATGCGCGCTCCTAAATTGCAAATCGTCCATAACGGAACGGTAGAACAGAAGCGAGCATCGCGTATTATATTCATTCTTTTCTGCAAAGAAAAGATCGCATCTTAAAAAAGAAAACATTCATTCGACAAACATCCGTATTAGGGTAAGAAGAAACTACTTTTTCGTACGACTTGGAGTCTGGGTTCTTCCACGAACGCTTCTTGCACCGCATCTGCCGCAATGCTCTGAATGTCAGCGCTCATAGGAGATCGACGGCTTGCCATCGTTAGAGGGGAGAGATGGATTGCTTCGTCTGAAGATGTATCAGAAGGAAGGGAAACTGTAACAGAGAAGAGGTCTGGTGGAGGAATGGCAGTGTAGGAGAAGGGAAGGAGAAAAGTCATGATATATGAAGTCGGTGTACCCGACGGGTGGACACTGGACTCAAGAGGATGGCGGTGCACTGCAATGATGACCATCGGGCGGCTGAAAATACTCGGTACGACAGACGAGGGGACGTGTATGTAATCACAGCCCTTCGTATACAGCTTTCCCGCCATGTTTGGTAGCCATATACGCACTCCCGCCAATTTGACCCCCAGTCCAAGCCACTCATACACGAAACGTCTTCCACGAACCGTTCGTCTTCCTCTGCCACCCAATGGAGCAGCTCCCTGGAAGATGTTCATTTGGAGATCAAAGTTTCGTTCTTTTCATAGGGAGGGACACGGATTTGGCGTCCATTCATAGCAGGGTTTCCCAAAGGTTGGGTGTAGACATGCAGGAGAACATGCTGAAGTATCGTCTTCCCATGGATACCGACGTTGAACAGGTGTTGCTTGACGATGGGGATGTCCAAGCTATGTTTGATCTTCACAAGTGTCAGGGAACATCATTGATAAATCTACAAATTCATCAGGTGGAAACTCGTTGCCTTAGTACGCATGCTAGTCGTCATTCAGATGGAACGCAACCACTTGACAGGTACGTGGTCCATGTATTCTTCACCACCCTTCATGTTATCCCATGCATTCTTAACAAGCCTTCGTCTTAAGAATGTATGTATGTACATTATTTGCAGAAGTACTTCAAACACGCATGGCGGTTCTTTGGTAACCCCAGAACCCCTCCAATTACCAGGAAGCAGTTTCGAGTTGTATGTGCGAGGAGAAGGAGCGGAAGGTGTAGTACTAGTGTTGACGCAATATTCCGTAGGTAGAATACACTCAGTAAGACAAGTCTTCATAAGCAAAGAGCTATTGCAGATGGAACTGACAAATTACGCGATCGCACGAGGATTTAATTGGAAATATTTGAAGAACGACTATATACGATTAACTGTACGTTGCAATGTCTCTGTTTGCCCATGGCGCCTGCATGCGTCCGTCGTTCGTCAAGGTCCACAATTTGAAATCAAGACTCTCAACAACATACACACCTGTGGATGTGACATTATGAGCGACGGACATCCACGGACATCTAAGAAGTGGGTAGCAAATGCTGTGAAGGGGAAACTAGTTGATAAACCCACCTACAGAGCAAGTGAAATGATGAGTGACATCCGTCGGGAATACGGTATCTGCATCCCTTATCATCAGGTATGCCATGAATTGAATTGTAACACATCATGACGTCTACTGTAATCAATAGATCCTTAACTGTAATTCTCTGACCCTAGCATTGTAACAATTGTCCTCATATACTGTAAGACTATCATTGTCATAACTATAATCATTTCGACGTAATCATATACTGTAAGTCTCTGCATGCCACTGTAACAATATCTGCATGCCACTGTAACAACTGTAATCATATACTGTAAGTCTCTGACCCTTGTATTGTAACAACTGTAATCATATACTGTAAGGGTTTGTATTGTAACAACTGTAATCATTTGAGCGTATACTGTAACAACTTAAGAAGGCTATTGTAAGGTATGAGGACAAGAACTGTAACACTCTTACAGAACATGTATAATCATTTGAATAGGCATGGTGGGGCAAAGAGGTTGCTGTCGGTTCACTATACGGCGATTTCAGAACAAGCTATCATATGTTGAACTGGTACAGCGAACGTGCATTACAGTCAAACCCGGGATCGATCTTGTCTCTAGAAGTGGACCCGGAGACTCAACGTTTCAAACGGTTTTTCATATGCTTCGAGGCGTCTGCATATGGGTTCGAAGTTGGTTGTCGACCTATGCTCTTTTTGGACGGAACTCATATCAAACAGCATAGAGTGCAAGGGGTTATACTTGCTGCAAGTGCCTTAAACGGTAACAATGAGCTATTCAGTGTAGCCTACTCCATCGCAGATTCGGAAACATATGACAACTGGGTCTGGTTTCTACAAAATTTAAAAAAGGCATTGCTATCAGATAGAAGGATCGCGTTCCTATCAGACAGAGGGAGAGGTCTGAAGGAAGCGATCCCTGACGTATTTCCGAATGATCATCACGGCTACTGTTTCCAGCACATCATGCAGAACTTCAACGACCAATGTGCGGGGAAGTATGCTGCCCCTTTCAAAAAATTACTTAGAAAAATTCTCCAGCGCATTGCCTATGCTGTTACTGAACAAGAGTACCAAGACGCAATGACTGCAATGGAGCTTAATTCTACTGAGGCCAAAGATTGGGTGCTCCGAAATGATGTCGAACACTGGTCCCATGCTCTTTTCCAGGGACAAAGGTTCGGCTCTTTAAATACATAAGCGATATGTTCTATTACATTCTGCCATTTATGTGCTTACAGTTATAGGGATAATCTATTACAGAACGTGTTAAATAAGGTTACAGTATGTAGTGGACAATTGTTACAGATATTTGATGTTAACCTAATTTCCTTCACATGGCCATACAGGTTTGGTGAATTATACTCTAATTTGGCAGAGTCATTCAACAATTGGATACATGACGCGCGAAGTCTACCAATACTACAGATGGTTGACAAAATTAGAGTGCAAATGATGAAAATGGCTGCAAAGAGGAAAATTGATGCTGCATTGTGGGATACACCATACTGTCCTAAAGTACAAAAAATCATCGAAAAAAACCTTCAAGAAAGGAGAAGCTTAGCAATCCGTCATTCAGATGGAATCAAATTTGAGGTTGTTGAAAGTATGAAGACGTACGCCGTAGACCTCCATCTACAAACATGCTCCTGTGGACACTGGCAACTTGTCAAGATTCCTTGCAAGCATGCATGCGCAGCAATTGGCAGTAACAAGGAGGCCGTTACTCAATATGTTTCGGCATTTTACAGCACAGAAGTGTATATGGTTGCATATGAAAGAAACATTCAACCTATCCCAACATTTGACATGCCGAATCCGCCTCAACCATCAGAAGTTCTAATCAAGCCACCGACAACAAAAAGGTTGCCAGGAAGACCGAGAAAGAGGAGAATACATTCAAGAGGAGAAGTAGATCATGCATATATTTGTTCAAGGTGCAAACAAACAGGTCACAACTGAAGAACTTGTAGCAACCCACCCCACAATCCTGACGGATTTTAAATCTTGTATATTAGTTACAACAGAACGTCGTCCTAATATTCCAATATTACAGTGTATGTAATACATTATTACAGTGTACGCACTACGCTGTTATAATTTCACTACTACGCTATTACAGTTTCAGTAATACACTTGCACAGTTCGCGCACTTACAATTACGTTTTGTTGTACAGTGTACGTAATGTAGTGTTACAGTTTAACTCTAATACTCTTACAGTTTGACCTGTGTACCGTATGTTACATGAAGACATCTGCGAATAAAGAGGAAGAAGACGAGCAAGAAAGATAGGAGGAAGAAGAGCACTGTCTCCTCACGATTTCTGTTACAGTATATGTATGTAATAAGATGTTGCAGTTGAAGCACTAGACTCTTACATTTTCAGCACTACACTCTTACAGTTCGCGCACTACACTCTTACAGTTCCAGTACTTACTTATTCTGTTATATTATACGTAATAAAATGTTACAGTTTAAGTTCTAGACTGTTACAGTTCGAGCACTACAGTGTTACACCTAAAGAAAAGCCCTGTTACAGTTTGAGCACTACACTCTTACAGTTCAAGCACTACAGTCTAACATACAATTTTACATTATATGTTATAATCTCTTACAGTCGTTCGTCATGTTGATTATAGTATATATGAGGGGATGTTACAGTGTGTTATTGGTAACATGTTGAGTTTCCATGATACAGAGCACATACATAAGCACACAGAATACTGCATCAAACGAAAATGCTTATCATAAACAAGCCATGTTACAATAACTCTCTACCTCTACTCTACCGACCACTCGGTAGAGCACGGAGGGGAGGAGGCGGAACGGTCAGGGGAGGGATGGGAGGAAGGGGAGGTGCCGGAACGGTCAGGGGAGGAAGGGCAGGTGCCGGAACGGTCAGCGGAGGAAGGGCAGGTGCCGGAACGGTCAGCGGAGGAAGGGGAGGAAGGGATGTGTTCTACCCTAGGGCCGATGTCTGGGAGGATGTTATTGAGGCCCTTGTCGCCGTAATGCCGAGAGGCTTTCTGTAAAGCCATCTTCCAGCCGATGTAAAAACCGTCCCAGTAGTCGGCGCTGAAGTTGGACTGTCGCAACGGGGGAGCCGGGGGCGACGGTGGCACCGGTGAGGCAGGTGCCTTGCCATCCCTCTGGGGAGCACGGTTAGATGAAGACATCTGCAAATAAAGATGAAGAAGACGAGCAACAAAGATAGGAAGAAGAAGAGCGAGGGAAGCTTGTGATGAAGGATAGGAATGACCCTGGGTTCCTTTTATACTGTGAAGAACGGTCGTCCGAAGGCTGTTTGTAAGTGCTGTCAATGGTTGCTGTATCAGTTCTTGGCAGGGTATGTAACAGTAACTTCGCATCGGTCAGATTTCACGGGCCACCAAAGCGTCAGCGTCGTTTGGGGAAAAGGCGATGGAAAAAAGGAGGGAAGGGTAAGACGGGAATGGGAAAAAGAGACGGAGGCCAAGGAGACGGAAATCGTGTGTGGAGGGCCGTAAATGGTGACATCTGAAAAGCAGGGACTGGAAATTAAACCTGGAGAAAAGCAGGGACTTTACATCAACCGGTATTCTGACAGGGACGAGGAAATAAGTACCAGGCTCTGACAGGGACGCCTAATTAATTCTCCCTTAAGGATTTTGATTTTTTTAAATGAAAAATCACTTCAAAAACTCATTTTAATTAGTTTTTGAAGCCTAAAGATCAATCTATACTATTATAATAAAACACAGTCTTGAATGCTATCACGTGACATCATCAAGATGAATTTTTTTTCGCCATACTTGTTAATATAAAAACTTGTTAATGTAACTTTTCTCCCCTCTTTCTTTCCCATTAAAAACTTCTATTAAACATCTCACATTTTTTAAAAACTCACATCCTTATTTAAAATTCTTTTCCATTTTACTCTCTTCATCAAAACAGCTTCTCTCTCTTTTTAAAAATAATAAAAGGGCATTACATGTTTTTGAATAATTTTTTATTAAAATTATTATATTAATAATAAATATTATTAACCTCATGTATATGACTTACAAATTTTATTTATTCAAATCTAATAATTTTTCATGTGCATCGCACGGGTATAGAGCTAGTGTTTTATAATTATCTCTTTTATCTCTATCTTTCTCCTCTCTCTCTCTCTCTCTCTCTATTCACTTTTTCAAAATATACTTTTTGAAAAGTTATTTTTTTCATTTGACGGTAAAAATGAGAAAAGATGAAATTTAAGTGAGTGGAATCTTAGTCTCAATTTGGTAATGGGTGGGTTAAAATTAACTTTAACTCAGAGTTAAAATTAACCCACTTTTAACTCATTTTTACTTTATTTACATCTGAGTTAACTCATTTGACTATAGTGAGTTAACTTACTTTTCTCAAATGTACTTTGGTAAGAAAAAATGAGTTAACCTATGTTGGGAAAAGAAAAAGTAACAATTAATGTTGTGTACCGTGAGAGCAAAAAGATAGTTAACTCACTGGGTTAACTCCAACCTACCTCCAGAGGTGGGTTGAAAAATTGTGAGTTAGCTCACATTTGACTCATCTTTAATCTAACCTACTTGAGTTAACTTTATAACATTTTTAAACTACTTTTTGAGTTAGTTTTGAGTTAACTCTATATTAATTTTAATCTAACCTATTACTAAACTGAGGCTTAGATTCTCTTCCCCAAGCAACACCAAGTTTAGATTGCTTCATCAGTCACGTTGTGTCCTGTGTCCTGACGTAGCCCCTAACCCCATCACTCAGTTTCACCTCTTCTTTGTTGAAAGTCTTTTTTCTGCGACGACGGACCGTAAATTGTTATCTATTTCATTTATCGCAATCCTCAATTGTCGCCACATTTAGTAGTAATTTTTAACAAAAAAAATATTACATTTTAAAAATATTATAATTCTCATATCTCTTTATAAGATGCATACAATATATAATGAATGTGTTGACTAAAAAAATAGGAGACATTTCTAAATATAATAAATATTTTCATTTTTCAATCACTAGCCGCACTACTAAT
Organism: Colocasia esculenta; assembly: GCA_014218235.1. Classification (NCBI taxonomy): domain Eukaryota; kingdom Viridiplantae; phylum Streptophyta; class Magnoliopsida; order Alismatales; family Araceae; genus Colocasia; species Colocasia esculenta. The sequence goes on along the minus strand of CM024763.1, from coordinate 127,693,504 downwards.
CATTGCCAAATCTGTTCGGTACGATCATCGCCACCAATACAACCACATTACATTAGATTTCACGTTGCAACATATTGTTGAGTTAAATGAGAAATGCTAGTAATTCGGATAGCTCAGATGATGTGGAAACATCGCGCGACTGATTTGATTGGTCAGCCGTATGGGTCCTATGTCACGGTCGACCAATCAAGTCGGTCACGCGGCGTTTCTACGTCGACTAGTTACTCAGCCGCCCAAATAACTAATATTTCTCGAGTTAAATTCCCTCCAGACAATTCAACTCAACAAAGTACTCTCTCAAACAAGTTAGTAGATTGGGGGTTTGGAAGGGGGGTTGAGATTTGAGAAAAGGGAGTGCAGGAGACAGAATTTGATTTGAGAAAAGGGAGTGTAGGATTGGAGACAGAATTTTAACTTGAAAGTAAATTAGCCGTTTCTTAATATAATCAAATATAAACTATGATATTTCATGCATCTTAGAGAGATCTGTGAGTATTTTTTCTTTTAAATATTACTTTATTTTTTAAGATGGCAGTGGCCGTGTCATAAATCACAAGATGGCGAGCCATAGTTGGTAGACGTGAAGGTCGCCGGCGAGATTTGATGGGAAGAAGGGAAGAGGCGTCATCGCTGTTGTTTGGTAGTAGGTTATGGATCTCTGAGTTAAAATATTTAGGTATATTTTAACCTACTTTTTTAATCTATTTTATTTTAAAATAACAAGTAGATGTAGGTAAATTATCCATATATTACTCTACTTCGCCAAAACGGGTCTAGATTTACTCTAACATACCCCTAGGTAACCGCCCATATCCCTAGTTAGCATGTGCCGTCATATAAAAATCATTTAAACTCTAATTATATATTTATATCTACATGTCGAGGGATAAAATAATTCTCAAAGCGTCCCTTTCAAATAAACTACATGGATTCTGGACGACGTTGTCCTCGTCCAATCTTCTTCAGATGATAGAAAAATTCCAGGCCAGTTTTGCCAGACAAGTGAGCAACTGATTTATATTATTTTTCAAAGTGGGCCGTGGCAACCACTATAGTTTTGCCAGACATCTTTTTGAGGATTAAATGTGAGCCCCGGCTACCATTATAGTAAGGTTCACAATTGAATCACCAACTGTTGGGGCCTTCTCTTCTTTCTGACACATCTCTTGATTGGGACAAATTAAGGTAGCCATGCCTTTGCCTCACTTCCCTGACACAATCAGAGCAGCCATATCAAGTGTTTCAGTTAATTAATGCTCCAATAATAAAACAGAACAAAAGGAAAAAGTTGAAGAGAGAAGAAACCCCTTAGGTTACTGCTCATCTTTTCCTTCCTTGGTGCCATTACAGTCTCTACTGTGTCACATATTAAGCATCTTTATGCCATTCCATCTCTTGATTGTAAGAATAGTCCTACCTTGGAAATTAAAATATAAAATCCAGGTATAAGTTTACAATACACACAGACCAGAAAAATAATATGCGAGCCATTGGCATGAAAAACTTGAGAGACTGCTTTGCTCTAGCATACCACAAACTAGCTGGAAATAAATTTTCAGTCATACTTGTCAAAATCGAGAGTAAAGAAGTCATATGATACAGAGGAAAAGGTATATTTTTCTAGTACCATATTTTGTTGGTTATACCTTTTGTCAATCAACATAAACAGCAAAGAGTAAAGAGACATCAGCAACCTCATTTGGGCAATGGTGTCGATTTGCATCACTGATTGATATAGTTTTCAAGGGATATGGGATCACTAGTAGACTACCAGTGCAGGGGCTGCATCAACCTACATGCAATAAGCCAACCGAATTATTGAAAGAAGGAAACTTCTCCACAATGTCAATCACATCACACGGCTTTCAGCAGAGATATATAGAAACACACATGAAACAGAAGCCTCAGTGGCAGAGTACAATCACACCATCATCTAAGCAACATCAAAAATTTTATTTTTATAGTATGCCAAGAATATCTTATACTTCACTTAAGAATTTATTGTCTTCCATTCAAAGCATCAGTCTAACTCAACTGCAGCCATTTTTGTTTCCCCAAAAGGAATATTGTGCATTTAATATCGATAATGTTAAATATCATTTTACTTTCCTGCTCCATGTTTCCCACTTAACATGAAAGCAAAACCAGTTGCCTAAACTAATACCAAATATCATGGTTTTTGGTTTATTGAAGTACAGTAAACAGTGGGAACAGAAAGTAATGCTTTAAAAACATATGAAACATGGACCTACCAGTGGCAGCAACTGTAAGCCAGAATATAATTGAATAAACCACAACAATGACCATATTGGATCAGGAAAGCATGTTTCAAGTGGGAAAAACAATAGAGGTGGGGGGGCCCCGAAACATAATAATCCAAGCCATTGGCATAAAAAATTTGAGGCATTGCTTTGCTCTAGAATAGCAAAGGCTAGTTTAAAAGATATTCAGTGAGATTTCTTAAAATCGAGACTAATTAAGTCATATGATACAGAGGAAAGGGTTCATAACTTCATATTCCTAGTAACTTACCACCTATTTTGTTTGACCTACGTGCGACATGCCATTCCAGTTATCCACAGAAGGAAACTTCTGCACATAGGCAATCACATCACACGGCTTTCAGCAGAGAAACCTGAAACGCACACGAACCTGGAGGCGTCAGTGACAGAGGATAGACCACACCCCTCATGCGAACCACGTCAAAACTACGGAATCTCAGCACAATCGTCACTAGATCACGTTCAAAAGAGAGAAAGGTGTTTGACTTTGAAGTGAGTGCCCAAGACAAGACAAGATTCTGGAGAGGAAAAGGCATCCATGGGCGCCACTCTTCCTTCCCGCTAGGTAGGATCCATGAATCATTCAAGGGAACCCATGAACCATAATGTTCAAACACGCGTGGAAGCATACTAACATTTTGTAACTTCTTGTAATACAATCATAAGACCACACAGTCGAAACAACCAACTGCAACAGGAAACTTGAAATCTAACGTCACAAACTATGAACAAACTCGGCAAACCAGTGAACTGTAAGACGGAGGGGAGGAACACGGCATCAGTTCTCCACCCCCGCAAGACTCCAAACGGCCTCTGCCAGCAGCTTCTTCCAAGGCGTCCACCTCTGAAGACTGATGGGCAAAGGGAACCCCCATGCAAACACTTACCACAAGCTCAAACCGGCGACCCATGATCTAAGTGAGGCCCAGCAACACAACAAGACAGACGAACGCAGAGATGTAGCTAGTATACGGGAAGAGAGGAAGCAAGACAGCGTGGGAAGGCCGCCGTCCTTTCAGAAAGGCCTTTGGCTTCTCAGCGAGTGAGCACCTCCACGTAGATGAGCAGGATTCCAGCGATGTAGATAAGGAACGCCGACAAGGCGGAGAAGACGGCGATGTCCGACCGATTCTCGCCACCTAGGCCGTTGTCGGCGAGGAGGTTGAGCAGCAACCCTACAGCCAGAGCCACGACCACTCTCCCCGCTCCGGCAGCCATGATGGCCTCTACCACGCACCCTCAGCAAAAGAAGAAAGAAGAGGAGTGGGGGAGGCAGGTATGAACTATAAGAAGTTTTTTGCCTGCTGCTGCGGCCACAGAAGATACAGGGGGAACGATCCATATTTATAGGAAAAGTTTTGGTCCAAGCGTTTGAATGGATGAAAAGCAGACCTTTTTGTTGTTGTCGTTTAATAGTCCCCAGTGGCATCCGCCAGGGGAACCGGACACCCGTCACACCCCCTTTTATCCAACCCGCCTAGCGCGGGCGCGGGGGAGACGATGGAAAGCGGACTTCTTGTCTTGTTCCACTGACTTTTGAGCCCCATCTTTGGCAACAGAGATTTGTGCAAAGGGAAATGCTTATCATCTTATTGGTTAGATAAATAATTTGTCCGATCAATTATCTTATTGGCTGACGCCCAAGGGACTCCTGTGCGCCAATCAATGAGATGCAAATCGGGTAAATAATTTATCCGATTTGCGTGGACACCTAACATCTCTCGTGTGCAGAATAATCTTTTGTGATTGGGTCATCACAGTGATGTGATAAGCCACCCAATCTTTTATCCACGATGGCCTTATGAATGTGTTTGCCCATTAATGTGTTGGAAGACTTGCTCTTACCTTTTGGCTGTTACCTGCTAGTTTCAGACGTGTGATCACCCTATTGGGTCCGCATCTGCGCATTCCAGTTCTTGCCCCGCTGAGGCGGTGCTCCAAGTGGCGGAGACGTTATGTAAAAGATGTTATTTTGTTTTTACATATTTAGTGGTCTGTTTTTTATGATTTTAATTTAATAAATTGAGTCTTGTTCAAATTAGTTGAGATTAAAATTTCCTTAGTGATATTTTACAAGCTTCAAGATTTAGCTCTCTCACGTATTTTTATTTATTTTATAGATGGGTCTACTTTTAAGTGTTTTAATTTGTCCGATTTATTTGTAAATCTTTTTATTACAAATAAATGAAAGTATTGATCTAAGAGAAAGGAATATTAGAGGGGGAAAATATAATTGTAGACTACCCTCCAAGGTCAGATGTATCACGCGATTTGGTCACGTCGAGTTCATCTTAATACATATGATATAAATAAGTATCACATCGTACTATATTGATATATCTCAAAATTTGTTAACAAATCCACACAAAAAATAAAATAAAAAATTTAAAAAATAACACTGTTTAAAAATGCTTTACCGAGATGCGCGGGGATCGGAAAGTTTACAGTATGATGAGAAGAATTTGTTGGATGTCCCGTAAATTACCTAATCATATTACAATTAAGTATAATATAAAAAATATACTAAATATTTCTCCAATGTGATGCCTCCACACCGCACTGATTAGTTGTGGCACGCTACCTCCGCCGCCACGTTTTGTTTTTTCCGTTTGACAAGATCCCTCGCGTTACCCTTTTTTTTTTTTGTTCCCTCTTTGACAAGATCCCTCGCGTGATGTCGCACCGCCACTGCTCCTTCCCTCTAATGTGAAGCCACAACCGTAGCTTTCCTTTTTTCTCGTTCTCTTTTCACTCATTTTCTTTGCTCTGTTAAGATCATGTTTTATATTAAAATAAATTAAAAATATTTTCTTTTAAGAGGCCCCAGGAAAGCCACTTTTTTTCCACATTTTTCTTTTGTCTTGTTACTCCTTCTTTGTCCTTTTCTTCCCCACTGCAACCAATATAGTGATTAGCAGCAGCAAAACAGCCAACAACGTCACACAACACAGCCAGCCATTTATTGGGAGTTTTAAACACCGCAATTTACACGCAGTACTTCGTAAATCAGTAAGGTGATATCTACCTAACTGAGGTAATTCTTGCAGCTCGACTGGATCCTCAAACTCAATTGACATCTTGACGTCATCCAAAACCGACGATAGCTTCTCAACTAAGGATGAGGCTAGTCCGTCTCGACTTAATTTGATGTGGAGCACACGATACGACCATAGGATCCCCGGGGTCGTAGCTCATATAACGGCCCTAACAATAATTGCTGAGGTTATTGTCGCGGATCGTATGCTAGATAACGGCTGTCATGAAGGCCACGATTTGCATGATCTGGTATGACGGTTACGGTGACGAAAGGGCGATAGGACGCAATATTTGTGAGGCCATCTAATGGTTATAATGGGTAGCCTATCACTATAAGAGGGGAGACACTTGACATTCACAAGTACACAAGAACTCTACTCTTGACTGACCTACCTTTCGACCTCTTACTGACTTGAGTGTCAGAGTGTCTGCCCATCAAGACTCCTCGGTGGTCGTGGAAGTTAGGAGCTCGGAGTTATGGATCACGTTGGTTGCACTGATTCCTTTAGTCACCTCAGCTCAAGCTGACATTAGCTAAAAAATTACAACATTTTTTTTTGTGTCGTATGTGGGAATTGACTACACTTTCAATGGCTGCCAAAGGAAAGAGTGTTAGCCGCAACATCAAGGGGGAGGTTGTTCCAGTCAAGCCGGTAGAGGAGGTCGTCAGTGGAGGGTCCGACTCTAGTGAGCAGGACTCCACAACCTCCACGCGCCTCACAACAGATGCTGGAGCGAATGATGGAGTAGAACCAGAAATTCCACCCACTCATGGTAGCCCTGCAGGCGGAAGCCACCCAAGCTCAGGCTACCACGACAACTATTGATTCAAGGCCCTACGCACTGCCAATGGTGCAGCCTCCTCCTCCACCACGTCTGTTGTCGTCCAGCCGCGGTGCCGACCCGATAGTAGCATCGATGTTCTCGATCCCACCATGTCACGTCCTGATATGGAATATCGAAAGTGAGACAGTTAATATAGCACGAGTATAGAGCAAAATAAACATCAAACCACTGCACAGTTTGAATATTACGAAACCAACTGTATTTCGTTATCCATTCCACTATATCTATTACATTCACTAATTCAGAGCCATAACTATGGGCCTAGAGAATTTCATTATATTTAAATAAAACAACTAACTATACTAAACTCTAAAAGAACAGGATGACATCTGGGTCACTCTTGAACTTGCTCGTCTTCATCCTCATGAGTGTGGTCCTTGTCATCATATTCACCTGAAGACATATCACAATTAACGCAATGTGAGCGATAACGCTCAGCAGGACTTAGTATCTCATAAATAAGCATGGTTTAAGTAATTAATTGTATTAAAGAACAGATAAATTAATGGTAGAGAGAGTCAGGTAATGTCGAGAGAGTAATAGCACAAGTAGCATGGTATAGACAACATGTACTGTTTCAAGTATAGCACAAGAGCAAGATGGCCATATCTCAAGTCCCGACAATTAACTATATTTATATACGTTGTAACATGAGCAAAAAGGGGAGCAAGAACAAGTCTTCCTGATGTGAAGTAAAACCTTTAATTACATTCTTTAGGCAGTGCAACAGAATTATATAATAAAATTCGTACAACTAAGGGTTCCAGTTAATATTTACAATATTCTAGGTTGCCAACATCTAGGGGTATTTGGGATTGATAAAGAAAAGGAAGTCAGGAATCGCTCGACACACAGTCCCCATGAGTTTGCCCCAATTGGAATTTCTGAAAGGATGAAAAGGGATACATGAGCGGTTGTGCCTAGTAGATTTTGCCTTCGTAATGAAAGTAAGGTACGTGATAGTCTCATAGAGGAATTATGAAAGTGCACATCTTATAACAAGAGATGGAAATAAATAATTTATAATGGTACTGAAACAAGGAAAATAGTGAAAAGAAAGAGTTGCTTTGAACTAAACAATAGACATGTGTAATCTATTTCATGATACATAAATCGAATCTAGCAGTAGGTGATGTCAAGCCAAACACCTAGATGATCCATCTTCAATCCGTACGGCCAGTAATCGAATTCGAGTGCTCCTCCCAAGACTAGACCGGCCCCATTTGCACATGCGTTATGTCAGGAGAGTCCAGAGACCCACAGTATGTCGTACTATTTCCACTAGACTATTTCTCAAGAATGGTTCTTATGCATGGTAAGCATGTAGGATATAATTCAAATAAAAAGATGTTTTGGAAGAAAAACAAGGGAATCGGTCGATCTGAAGAGTCAAGTTGGTCGACCTGAAGAATCAAGTCAGTCGACCGGAATGTCAAAGTCAGTGCCGATCGAACCATTCAATTACTGATTTTATTCAGAATTGGAAATAACATCATATCAATGTAAAAGTCATATTGATGTAAAAATAAGGAAGGGCATGTTTGACTTCTTTTTCAGTAGGAGATGGACTCCCTTGGAGAAGTCATATGCACGTTTAACATTTTTCACCGGATCTTAGATTTTTAGCATTCTACTAGGCTTATTTGAATTATGAGATTTTCATATAGGTCAAATTATGAGAGATAAGAAAGACGTTATTTTAATGGAATCACTAAAATCATGATTTTCTTCTTTGATGTGAGAGTTGACTTTTTATTGGTAAGAGATATAATTTTTCTAATATTTTTTATTGGATTCAAATAGGGGGTACTTCCTTGTTTAAAAATAAAATATCAATTTATAAAATTTATTTAAATGATATGAAGTGTAAATAAGGTATGAGTTTACAGGGTTTCTATTGATAGAATCAGGTCTATCAGAAAAAACACAAGGTTGGTCGGCCGAACAGAAGGATTTGGGCGACCGGAATAACCAAATTGGTTGACCGAATAGGGAAGATCGGTCGACCGACCTATAGCTTAGTCTTGGTTTTAGGAAAAAGTCAGCCGATTGGAATAAGGAACTCGGTCTTCCAATCTAGCCAGTAGTTGTTTCTGGGTTTTACTGTAGGATCGGTCGACCGAATTGATAAAGTCGGTAGACCGGAAGGTGGGATCTGGAAAAACCCAAAAATATACAAGTCGAAATCGCACCACTTTTCTAGCCTAGGAATGGAAATAAATAAGCAGGAATAGAAGAACAAGGACTATTCTATATTTGTACATAATTTTTTAGGAAAATGGGAAGCTTTAATTAAGGTCCTTATCTCTCTTCTTTTTCCCTCTCGGGTGGACAATAGTAAAGGGGATCGGTCGACCGATAGGATCGATCGGTTGATCGATTTCGATGATGTTTGAGACTAGTTTAGTTCCTAAATGGAAATAGTGGCAGGGGTTGTGTTGGATTATGCTAAAACAAAACTCACTAATTATGAGGATCTTCTTTAGGCGATATAGATAGGCCAAACGTGGTGAAAGTAGTCGAGGAGGAAAGAAGACAGTATCCTACCTGATAGAAGATGACACTAAGAAATAATCGGAAATCTAGAACCCTTCCTTCACCCCAGTACTCAGCACCCTTCCTTCCTCTTCCTTCAAAGCCTTTGGTGTTAGCAGGAACAAGGTAGCCAAAGTTTTGGCTAAGGATCAATATGAGTATATATAGAGCTTACCTAAAGGAAGGTGTGCATGAAATCACCAACAGCTGGATGATGGTGATCTCCCGAATGGGTTCACACAGATTTACCCCACGTTGCCTTGATCTTACCCAGGGTTAACACATAGGGGTGATAATACGTAATAGTTATTACGTAGGTGAACAGTATATGAACAGTACCATATTTTGTAATCAAGTGTGTAATATATATGTATAATTTTTTAATATAATATAATTCCCTTTTACTCTTTTCCTATCAATAAAATTTTATATATTTAAGTTGTCTATCATGTGTGCTTAACTCTAATGACCATTTCGGAAATGGTAGTGTGAGGTGAACCTCATTTAATCACAACATTATTATGTAACATATAAAAATTGCATGACCAATTATTTTATAGATAAAAATTGAGGTGTTACATCATAACACGAATAGCATGAAATAGCACAACGAGTCTCGTATATCATTTTGATTGTCAATAGATAGTCGAGATAGATAGCATTTGAGTATAATGCCAAAACACTTTGGTCAACTAACTCCCGCGGACACTAACACTTTTGGGCGCACCTCCTAGAACCAGACCGGGCCCTTTAAAATATTGCCAAACATTCATCATGTTTATTATCTTTAGACAATCAGTTAATGGCCAATAGAGTACCAAGAATAGATGAGAATAAGAAGAAATAGATGAGAGCGTAAGAGAACTTGAATAGATGAGAGTATAGAGAGACTTAGATGAGAAATACAAAACGTCGATAACGATACCCAGAACGAACGATAGAAAAATGTAAACAACTCCTTTAAATAAAAGGTATCAACATGAAATAGTTTCAATATCTTACCAGATATATTATGAATTGATTTTCTGATCATCTGTGGAAATAGATTTCTAAAAATCCAAAAATCTTTTAAGTTCTATTTATCATGTTTTCTCATGACTGTGTATTGCAAATCCAAGTTTCGTCGAATGCTACACAAGCAATGGTGATGTGAGATGAATCGACAATCGCACAGCGCGGGCGTGCCAGTCACCGAAGTGACAACCAAGTGTTTTGCCTTCGAGAGTCGAAGGGCTTTAAGTCTATTATGCGCTCCATTTAACTTTGTTAAACGAAAGTGAATGTCGGGTCCTGCACCAATATCCCGCCGTTGCCTAAGCGCAACGACGTTAATTACATCCCTCTGAGAAAGAAAACCCTTGATTAATCGTCAGAATTGAAAGTCTTGTGGCCTTAAGCGGAGACATCCGATGAAAGATGCAAAATGCAACTTAAAATTAGGCCGAAGTGCTAATAAACAAGATGTCTATTCAAATTTGTTTAATCTTTTATTCATTAATCATTGAATCTATTTGTCTATTTGTTCATTTGATCATGTAATGGTTTAATGTGCTCTTTGTTCTATTTGAGACATGTAAAACATGAGATGGTCTATTTTTCGCTTGTTGTTTTTATCATGGAATAATCTCAATTTGGTCTTTTGTTCTTTTATCATTAAATAATTTCAGTTTGCTCTTTTGTTCTTTTGAGGCACGCAAGTTGGGGTTCTAATCGCGATTCGGCGCTGCTTGGTCATTTGGTGGCCAATCGGCAGCACAAGCACATTCCATTCGGCGAGACACATTCTATTCGGCAAGGCATGCAATCAACAAGACAGATAGCGAATCGGTGGGACAAAATTGAATCGGTGAAACATAACCGAATCGGCAGCCTGGGTTGAATCGGTAACCAAGACTGAATCGGTAAGGCAAAGCTAAATCTGCAGGATGTGACCGAATCGACAGTCGAGACTGAATCGGCAAGGCAAAGCTGAAATACCTTTAAAGCAATTAAACCTTAAGGATTTCTTTTGAAAGGTCTCTTGCCAATTCAACCGTCACGGAGAAAATTCGATAGCATCTCCTCTTATCATGGTTGACAAGGGAAGAGCACGGTACACGTCCACCCCAATGGAGACGGTACCAAAAGATAGGGTATATGTCGAAAGACGACAAAACCCCGGTGGCACACGACATCGATCCCCGAGGCATGCCTACGAGGAGACTGGCCAATGCCGTAACCACACACAAATCCAAGTGGCGAATGGATGATGTGTAAATCCACATATCCAGGCATAGACATTACATTGTCTAACCCGGAGTTTAGATGTGTCTCTCATCGGTCTATTGTCACTTTCCTTGGCTGAAATTACACGGAGCATGACTTTGCTCATGTGATTCGGCCATGGGCGGATTGCTGCCTGCTGTATCGGTAGACCTCTCTAGGCTGGCCGAATCAGTAGGACTGCCCCTAGATTAACTAAATCGGCAGAAGGCCTCCCCTCCTTGTGGGCAGTGAACCAGCACTGTTCAAGCTGGTCTTTCCCATGGGAATGGGGCAATAATGGGCTAGAACAGCAATCTAATGTGTTTGATGGGCAATTGGCATTGGATGCTAAGCATGGGGGCATGAACATTGATTGTTCAACCCATTTGCTAGCAAAAAAAAAAGGGGGGGGGGGCGCAAGCCCCAAAACCAAAATGCACATAAAAGGGGGGTGTTTAAACAGTGCAAAATGCCTATTATAAGAGGTTAAAACAGTGGGAAAATACATGCTTCCAAGGGGTTTGCACAAGACTTAATGGGATCTAACCATGGAGGGGATGCAAATGACGCATGGGGTAGAGAGGAGCCCCACAACTCCCAAGCCTCATTTATTGAGGTATGGGGGTTTATGGGGGTCTCTTGCATGGTGTTGGGAGTGGAGACACATCACTCCATGAGGAGTGATTCCCCATCCTGTGGCCTCTCATCCCCAAAACAAAAAAACACAAAGACACATGTAAAGGCAAGGGAAGCATTGAATGCAAAGAAGAAACATTCATATCAAGAAAAAGGGGAAGGACACATGGACAAAACATTCTCTTACAAAGCAAAGGGGAGAGAGTACAAAGAACACTTAAAGAAAAGGGGGAGGGGGAGATCCCATCGCCACCACCACTCACCACTCTTTCTCCTCACCCCAAGTGACAAGACAACATACAAATGATAGCTCTCTTCTCACTCTTTCTCTTTTTTTCCTTTTTCCTTCTTGCTTTTCTGCAGCAACCAGCCTCACGGGAGGGAGAGAAGAACCAACAGAAACCACCCCTTTTCTTGGAGAAGAAGCCTCCTCCTTCCCTCTTCCAAAACCCCTCTTCTCCCTTCTCTCCAAAAAGCCCTCTTCTCCCAGCCTTCTATACGTAGGAGCCTTTTTCCCTCTTCCAAAAGCTTCTAGAAACCCTGCCAAAAAGAACCCCTCACAACCTCTTGTGCAGGAATCCCTTTTTGCCAATTTTGGATGCCTTTTTGGTGATAGTGGGGGGGGGGGGGGGGTGTAGTATTTGCATAAGCACACCCCCTTGCATGGGGTGATATAGGCCTTTAGGTAGTGGGCCTCTTGGGTCTTAGTAGATGGGCCATTTGAGGGACTTTTCTTCTCTATTTTGTAAGGCTTTGTAGAAATTGGGTCAGCCATAGGGGAGGCCCAATAGGAATTTTCGGGTGCCCACATCATCGTATGATAGAAAGTTGGGATTTTTGGTGTGTGCAGGTGAAGAAGAACCAAGAGATGGTGAAATAAGATCAAGCACATGTCTTTTAAATAGAGAAATTAGCATGGTATAACTTTAGTATCACTTGATACTATGTTACAGTATTTACAAGAACTTAACGACAAGACTCAACATGGTGTTATAGCATGATGGTTCAGAAATTAGGGTTTTAGGGTTAGATGAAAAACTTAGATCTCGATGCTCTTAACAAGATAGAACCAAAAATCAAAGATTTTGACAAGAATTTTGTACAGAACAAGAGCAAACAAGAGGTCATGAGTACATGAAATAATGAAATTTTGAATATAAAAATCTCGCAACTTAATGGATGAAATTTGTTAGGAGTTCCTCATTAGATCATGATGGAAAAAATTCGCTGGAGAAAACCAGCCACTTGCATCTGCAAGACATCATCGTGATTGAGAGAGCTAGACTTGTTATCTCTCCCTCATGTTTCCCTTTCAAATTCACTTAGTTGGTGTTAACCATCGATTTATCCTATTACACGTGGATACATTGGTAACCAAAGTGGCTATGTGTATTCTCTGGGAACCTTATCACAATAGTATTCTTTTTTAAGGAATAGTTATTGCCTATAATAAAGTTTAGTTACACTAATAAAAGGTAATTTTATCAATTAAGAGTACGATATCTCTTAGACTAGTTTTGGTTGTGGGTAAAAGTTGGATTTAGGGAGGATAAAAAGATGATTTTTTCATAAATATATTTTGGAAACAAAGTTGTGAGGGGGGAGGGTTGGGTAGAATTTAGAGGTGCCAATGGGCCGGACCTGGACCGGACCTTGCTAGGCTCGGTCCAGGCCCGATTTTCTAAAAACTGATCCGGGCCCGACCCAAGTCCAGAGATAGGCCCGGTATGGGTGACCCGGCCCAGCCCAAGAAAAGCCCGATTAAGTTCGGCCCGGCCTGAAAAATATAAAAAATTAGGGAGAATTAATTGCAGGTCCCTGGGAGGGGCGAGCCATTATTTCCCGATCCCTGTCAGGTTTCCCCTGGACGCCCGGTCCCTGCTTTATGCGGGACTTATTTTCCAGTCCCTGGGCGCTTAACGGACGTTATCCTCCTGTGTCCATTACCCATTCTACCCCCAGCCCACCCACCCGTGACCTGTTCGACTTTACTTAATGCCTTTCGAAGGAGGCAATGGCGGAAACCTTCTCGCCGCGGCATTGCAGACCAGCGTACCCCGTGCTTGTCCGCTGCGAAGAGGAGACCTGCTGTTTGGGTGCGCTGCGAAGAGGACACCAGGGTTGCCGTTTGGGTGCGCTGCGAAGAGGAGCGCAGAGATTCTCACTGATTCTCACTTCCTTCCTTCTATCCCCCGTGTAGGTGAGTTTTTCTTGTCGTTCCGATGCATATTGGTTCCACCGATCCCCTTTGACCTCTGTATATCCACATCCCTTAGTCGCCAGATCTTTTTCTTGCCAAGAATGTTTCATCCATTTCCGTTCTTGGTTTAAAAATAGTTACATACATTAACTTTTTAATTATGTCATTACCAACTGTTTTTTTGTACATAAGTGTCTAACTATTTGTATTTCTAATTCTTGAACAAGTTGTCGAGTACTTACATATCTTAACTGTGTAACTCTGTAACAACTTTGTAAGTAACTGTGTAACTGATGAAGACTTACATACATTAACTGTCTAATTATGTGATTACAAAATGTTTTTGGTATGTAAGTGTCTACCTATTTATATTTCAAAGTATTTACCATGTTCTCAAGTACTTACATATCTTAACTGTGTAACTCTGTAACAACTTTGCAAGCAACTGTGTACTGTGTAACTGATGAAGAATTACATATATTAACTGTGTAATTATGTGATTACCAAATGTTTTTGGTATGTAAGTGTCTACCTATTTATATTTCAATGTTCTCAAGTACTTACATATCTTAACTGTCTAACTCTGTAACAACTTTGTAAGCAACTGTGTAACTGTGTAACTGATGAAGAATTACATATATTAACTGTGTAATTATGTGATTACCAAATGTTTTTTTGTATGCAAGTGTCTACCTATTTGCAATCTACCTATTTGCAATCCCTGTCTATGAACTTGTATTTGTACTGCACAAGAATGTGATCATTATACACATGAAAATTGCAGGGTATAGAGAAAGTACCACTTTGGCGATGGCATCTGCTGGTTCTTGCTCGACGACAATACCATCTTTGCGATGTCCATGTGGATATGGGTGGTGTGATATATTTACAAGTCACACTACTAACAATCCGAATCGCAAATATTATAAGTGCAAGGTGTGTATATGGTGTGGAGTTCGTGGCAGTCATTATTTCTTTGTAATGCTTAGTATAGGTGAGAGGTCTGACATTGTTGAAGTAACATCTTGAATTTTCTTTGTTGTGTAGAAAGGATCATGCAAGTTCTTTATGTGGTGTGATGAATTTTTGGCTCTTGGTCGATCATCCGGTGCAAAGTGTGAATGTGATGAGGTGATGCAGAAACTAGTTGAAGAGAATGAAATTTTAAGAAAGCGAGTACAAGAACTTCAACTTCAGCTAGAGAGGAAGACTAGGATCACTGCAAGCCTTGGTCGAGTAATCTCCACGTTGACAACAGAGGAGGATGATAATTAAAGGACTTTTATGCTTGTTGTATGTCACATGTCAGTTAACAAATGAATGAAATTCACAATGTTGTATTAGTGAAGGCAAAGATATGTGTACTCTCTAGAATGGGTTCCATTTTGTTTACTTTTAGAATATTGTATACATTGAGAATGTCATATTGTGTTACGCAAAACACATATGTACTGACCCACATTTCTGTATGAGAAAGATCATGTGGTTACTGGGTAATGTTGTTTAGTTGAATAAATATAACAGGATCCATAAATGCTTGTAACTCACTACTATAATCACAGTTGTACGCATGCAAATCCACCAAAAAATTTACTGTTAGTACTTATGAGAGTAATTGTGTAACAACTATGGAAGTATTTTAAGCGTATGTAATTACCTATTATCTTCCTCCATACGTATTTTAGTACTTATTATTGTAAGTGTTTAACAACTTTCCAACTACTTACATATAGTTAATTGTAACTGTGTAAGAAGTTATGAAGTAGTTACCGACAGTTAACTCTGTAACTGTGTAACAACTTATGAAGTACTTACACACTTAACTGCGTAATTGTGCAAAGTATTTAATTACGTATTAAGTAGTTACATAGTTAACTGTGTAAGTATATAATTACTTACTTCCTTTGTACATAAGTACATAAGTATTGTAATAGTAACATTTTTCCAACTCTCCAAATAGTTACACAGTTAAGTATGTAACTGTGTAACTATGTAATGCAGAGGAAAAGCAACTTCGGCTCATATTCTCAGTGGTTGTCGACAGACGACGTCTGGCTGTCGACAACCGGAAACCGTTTCACTTGAAAACTTGTACCGGTTCAGTTTCAGACCGTTTTTTCTTGTGTCGTTTCACGCAAGGGGTTATAAATAACCCTAAATGTCGTCAACCACGTCCCCTGAACACCTCATTTTCCCGTATGTTGCGAATCCCGAGGTTTGTAACACAAATCCCACCGTTTTCTGTTCAGAGCGCCATCTCCACTCACTTTCTCTCCTGCTATCCTTCTAGTATCTTCTCCATTCCTCCATTTGCGCCATCTCCACTCATTTCTCTCCTGCTATCCTTCTAGTATCTTCTCCATTCCTCCATTTGCGCCATATCACCATGTCAACGAGGCGGAAGATGGTTTCTGCTCGTCAAAGAAAACCGTCAGAAGAGGCAGGCGACACTTCTAGGGCTACTGCAGAGCGGCGGAGCAAACATACGGCAGACCGCACCCCAAGGTACATGTACCGGAGAACCTGGATCTCTGTAGGGTTGCTGGTGTTTTCAAGAAAATAATGCAGCCACGATATGTGAATTTCGCCTCCCTTGAAGATATGTTTGAGGGCTTGGAAGACCTGTTCCAAAAGCAACACTGGGTTCGCCTTGTGAAATGGCAGAAGGAGTACTCACCAACTGTGTTACTGAGTTCTTCAACAACTTGGGTATGTCAAAAGAACAAAACTTGTACACTACAGTGAAAGGCATCACCTTTCAAGTTACCCCCAATCTTTTCAGCCGTGCCCTTCAAATACCCAACAATGGGGCTAGCATTCTTGACACACAATTGCATCCTACTGACTACTATACTCTTATCACTCAGGAACCCTATGACTCCAAAAAAGACATTGCCAAATTGAATGCCAACACCTTTCCGCCCCTTCATCGGATGATTCATCATATGTTCACTACCCTCATTGTTCCAAAAGATGGTAGTAGAGAACTTGTAACTGAAGTTCACAAAAATCTGTTCTACTTTTTTCTTAATGGCCTACAAATCAACTTGCCATAGCTCATGTTTGACCTCATCATGCATTGTTACAAGGATCCAAAACGCTCAATGCCTTACGTCTGTCCCATCACATCCGTCATATGTTATGTTGCCATTCCCCTTAGAGCAGGTGACACTGTTTCCCTTAAACCAAGATGTGCATATAATCTCGCAACAGCTAAAAGGATGGGGTACAAGATGGTTGAAGGCAGAGTGACAAGGACCCTTAAAGGGCAAGAAGCAGCTGAGGTAGACGAAGATTCCGAAGAAGAAGACAGCAGTGAGGAAGAAGAAGAATCAGAAGAAAATATGGACATTTCAGGAGGCAATGAGGATGTACCATATATTCCAAGTGAACCAGATATTCAGAGTGCATCTCAAGTTCCATTGTCTCAAGATATGAAAGACTTCATCTCTGAACAACTGCTTCAATGTCAAACAAGAATCACACAGCATATAAATACTCAATTTGGTGAGTTGAACCAGCATTTGGATCAGTTGAAGCAACACGTGGACACTAGAATGGATGCCATTGAACAGAGTCATGGTCATCTTCAAAGGCATCTGGATGGCATGGATTATGGTCTAATGCACCTTCGGGATGATTTTCAACATCTTCAAAATTTTTACAATCCTCCCTACCCTACAGATGACAATTTTTCCAACTTTCCATCTCATGTTGCTCAGGGTCCCTATCGTCCCACTCCTCCGAGGGATGACAATCCGTAGACATTACATGTATACGGAGAATTTTCTTTTTGACAAGAGATGACAAGTAGACATTACATGTATACAAATGTTCAGTAGAAATATGAAGTGGTCATCTTTTGAATTATCTGTGTATGATGTATGGCATCACAGCCACATGTAATGAATGATCAATATTTTGAATGAAATTAACTTTTGTTTCCTTCATGACTTATTGTACTTTCCATCCTGTTGAATGTTAATCACAAATATGTACATATGCCCAAATTTTGGAATGAAATGAGCAGTTGTTGTCGACAACCAAGGATATAGCTGTCGACAACCAGTGATCTCCATCAGACAACAAGGTTCTGGCAAAACAAAAGAAAATCAGTAGTTGTCGACACCAAGGGTACAGCTGTCGACAACCAAGGATCTCTTTGTAATTGGCGGCTTCACTTGAATTATCTGTGTATGATGTATGGCATCACAGTCACATGTAATGAATGATCAATATTTTGAATGAAATTAACTTTTGTTTCCTTCATGACTTATTGTACTTTCCATCCTGTTGAATGTTAATCACAAATATGTACATATGCCCAAATTTTGGAATGAAATGAGCAGTTGTTGTCGACAACCAAGGATATAGCTGTCGACAACCAGTGATCTCCATCAGACAACAAGGTTCTGGCAAAACAAAAGAAAATCAGTAGTTGTCGACACCAAGGGTACAGCTGTCGACAACCAAGGATCTCTTTGTAATTGGCGGCTTCACTTGAATTATCTGTGTATGATGTATGGCATCACAGTCATATGTAATGAATGATCAATATTTTGAATGAAATTAACTTTTGTTTCCTTCATGACTTATTGTACTTTCCATCCTGTTGAATGTTAATCACAAATATGTACATATGCTCAAACTTTTGAATGAAATGAGCAGTTCCTGTCGACAACCAAGGATGTATCTGTCGACAACCCAATAAAATAGTATTCAGAAAGTTATCTATGAGCTCATTTACAAGAAGTATGTACATTTAGATTCATGTATTGCATTTACAAAGATATCTGTGACCTCATTTACAAGAGGGTGAACATCCAGTTCAATTGCCTTACAAAAAATGACGAAGTTAAAATTGTCATAGACGACACAAACATCATTAAATGTCTTCCTGTATCATTGGGTTTCTACAGGTCCTTCTGTTATGGCCTTCTTGCTTGCATCTTGAGCAAATGTATATGTGTTCCGCTTCACCTCTTGATGGTATTCGTTTCTTCCTCGGCCGTCCGGGCAATCTCTTTGTAATCGGCGGCTTCACTTGAATATCATTGATGTTCATACATGGCATGTCATTGTTATTTACGGGGTTAACTGTTGTTGCATAGGCCGCCCTATAAGTGTTGGTTGTATAGAATGGAGACACATGATCATATAAAGCTTTATGAGTACATGCTATAGCTGCACATGCATGTTCACATGGGATCTTGAGAAGTTGCCACTTATGGCAAGAACATGTCCATTCTGGGATGTTGACAACATATGTTTTGTTGCCATTCACCACCTCAAACAGTCGGCCATCGGAAGGAATGACAGAGTTTTGCCTTGCATTGGACATTATCTTGGCCAAGACTTTCTCAATATTAGGACATAGGGTGGTCTCCCAATTTGCAGCTTCTATTCTTCTCCTCCCTCCCATTTCCATAATTTGACGGCGTATAGTCTCCACCATTTGAAGAATGGGAAGGCCACGTGCCGGTTTGATCCAAGCATTAAAAGACTCTGCTAGATTGGAGTACATTTGGCCATACCTGAAAACAGTTAGACAAGTACGTCAAAAGTTATAGGAACAAGTGAAAATTTGTAGTTACATACTATCAAAGTGACACATGTACCTTTCTCCAGGAAATTGAGTGTTTGCCCAATGTTGAACATCATTTCTCAGGATCCAGTCCTTTGCTTCTGGGGATTTTCGTTCCATTTCCGTCAATGCAGCTACATATTCACTTTCATTCAGTGCAAATGCAACCTTGTTGAGTGTCTTCACCATACTATCTTTAAGGGCTTTTCGGTATCTTGCTGCAGCTTCAGTCATAAAGTTTGCCTTAATGTGCCTTAGACAATATCCATGATGGTCCAATGGAAATATTTCAGGAACCGCTTCCTTCAAACCTTTTGCTCTATCTGAGATGAACACTGTCGGTCTTTCAGTGAGAAGAGCTTTCTTGAGGTTGTTTAAGAACCATTTCCAATTTTCATATGTCTCCGAGTCCGCTATAGCGAATGCAATTGTGAAAAGCTCGTCATTTCCATTTAATGCACTTGCTGCAAGAATGACACCTTGCATTTTATCAGTGATATGTGATCCATCGAGAAAAATCAAAGGTCGGCAACCAACCTCATAACCATATGCACAGGCGGCAAAACACAGAAAATATGATTTAAATCGATGAGTCTCCTCATCCACTACCAAATCTATGATACTTCCGGGATTCGTTTCCATTACTCTTTCGGTGTACCAACGAAGCATATCATAACTTGTTCGTACATCTCCATGCAAATCTCGTACGGCAACTTCCCTACCGCACCAAGCTTGATGGTATGGCACACGCACTCCATAGTCACTAGCAATGTCTTTAACCATATCACATGGACGGTATTGTGGAGTGTGTGCCATTTTTTTCTTCACTAGCTCAGCTATCCATTTTTTGATGTCCTTGGATGATGTTGGCTCTTCAAATCACAGCCACATGTGTGGACATTATTCATTGTCTTAATCGCAAAATCAGGTCCATCTCCCAACATTGATGCATGGACCCGCCATGGACAACCTTGTCCTTTGCATCTTGCAGTAACACGACTCTGATCATTCTTAATATAAAACCAGTCAAAACCTCGATGCACAGCATAGTTTGTCAGTTCTGTCTGAAAGTGAGCTTTGTCGCTAAATATTTGCCCCGTCCCAGTTAATGCATGAGCCCACAATTCACTTCTCAGAACTACATGTGACCTGCCACCTTCACATTCTGTGTACTGTGTGTATATTTGAAGGGAACTGTTATTTGTATTGCTAGCATCTGCTTCTTTTGGACTTACTGTAATCAATGGTGATGATCTGGAAAGTTAGCAGAGTTACAAAGTTAGAAAATTTAAGGAGCATACACATACTTACAAATGCACATATGTAACTGTGTAACTGTAATCTTCTCCAGCAGGAATTACATTCTGGTCATACATACTAACATGTGCGTACCTGTAATCTTTTTCAGCAGGATCCATTATAGTGCTTTCGTTATTCTCCACACGCATGATAATGATAGGGTTGGTGGCATGTTCTTTATGAATGTCATACATGATGTCCACGTCCCCATCTTCACACAATGGGCAATAGGTATCTGTAAGACTGGGGAGACAGTACTTGATGATCCATCTTCGGCCGGATAATGACCATCGACGGAAGATTTGAGCACGAAGTGCCTCCAGCTTCATTCCGCAGAAGACATAGAACACAAAGGAGTCCTCGCCAAAGGAACAGCGGGCTGGAATCTTCTCCATGTATCCCTCAGAATTTACACTCCTTTCAAGTAGTTTTTGCTGGAAATGGGGAGTGTCGTTTTTGCTGTTAAGTGGATGTACAAATGGGAGTGGTGTTTCGGCGGGAATACGGGTTCTCTCTCTCCACTGTCGCCGTCAACAGTCCTTTCAAATTTGTAAATTACCATCATGCCCTCGAACCGCCACTAGTCTTTTCGATTTCCCGTCACGTTTAAGTAACGCAAAAACTAGGTAACTCCTACGTTACACAGTTTTCTACCACACACCACTGTGCCGTTCCTCTCCCTTCTGCACGATCAAACCAACGGAGGTAGCATTCGCGAGGAAGAGAGTTTTAAAGGGATATACGAGGCGAGATGGAGCAATCAGCGTCCGCCCCCGTGAAACAGAGCAGGGTGGAAAGGGAAGCAGAAGCGTGTCTCGGCAGCGACGAACCGCTGCAAGCCTTCATAGATCGAACCCGTGAAGAAGAACATGCAGGTAATTTAGTTTCGTGTTTGTGGAGAAGTCTCATTTCCTCGTAGAAAGAACGCCAAAGATTTTAAAGGATTTCTCCATAGGTTATCTTGTGTATTATTTCAACTTACAAAACCAGGAAAGATTCATACATGCATCACATTTTCTCATTTTAACTCTCACCTATTGCAGCGGAAAGGGAAGGCGTTGAAGACGTTGGCCACACAAAGAAGAAAGTACAACATTCTCCTACAGAACAACAACGAGAAGGAGAAGAAGGGGATGAGGAAACACAAACAGATGAAGAAGGTTAGTAACACATGGCATTTATTATTACTAATTTAAATAAATTTTCATAAACACAGTGTACATAATAAGGTAGCCTAAGTGTGTAACTGTGTAACAGTTACACACTTATTTCGTAAGTGTGTAACTGTTACAGACTTACGAAATAAGTGTGTAAGAAGTATGTAAGTATGTAAGTTAAATAAATTAGTATGAATACTTGTACTTCATCATCAGGTTAGTAACACATGGCATTTATTATTACTAATTTAAATAAATTTTCATAAACACAGTGTACATAATAAGGTAGCCTAAGTGTGTAACTGTGTAACAGTTACACACTTATTTCGTAAGTGTGTAACTGTTACAGACTTACGAAATAAGTGTGTAGCCCTTACACAGTTACACACTTACGAAAGACTGTAACAGTTACACAGTTACACACTTACACAGTTACACAGTTACACACTTATTTCGTAAGTGTGTAACTGTTACAGACTTACGAAATAAGTGTGTAGCCCTTACACAGTTACACACTTACGAAAGACAGTAACAGTTACACAGTTACACACTTACACAGTTACACACTTATTTCGTAAGTCTGTAACAGTTACACACTAAGTGTGTAAGAAGTATGTAACTATGTAAGTTAATAATAAAGAAAATTAGTATGCACATGGCATTTATTATTACTAATTTAAATAAATTTTCAAAAGGCAGTGTACATAATAAGGTAGCGTAAGTGTGTAACTGTGTAACAGTTACACACTTATTTCGTAAGTCTGTAACAGTTACACACTTACGAAATAAGTGTGTATAAGTGTGTAGCCCTTACACAATTACACACTTATTTCGTAATCATGTTACTTACACCTTGCATTGACTTAAATGTTTTATTAGTAATGTGAAATACTTTTGATACAGGGACTGAAGAGAGTAACGTATGCAATTTACATGGGCGTTCTAACTGGAAATACTATATGGACGCCCTCAAGGTGGCCGGCATTCGCCATTGCCATGAGTCCCTTATGTCGAGAACATGTTTCAATGTCTTCAGCAGTGAACAGCACATGTCAATCCCTCTTCCATTGGTAGAGGAGATTATTTTGCACTACGTTGGGGATGACACATTTTTTATTGGAGGTCAGAAACTACAATTCACTGCAAAAGATGTAAGATTGATTGTTGGCCTTCCAGATTTTGGAGAGAAGCTACAATTTTCTCAACAGAGTGCAGACAGCCGCCTTCATAAGCTGCTGCCCAACAGTCACAAAGTGCACAGGAATAATATTCTAAAGGCCATGCAGTATTTAGCAAACTCGAATCGGCAGCAAGACATTAGAGATTTTGTTGGGCTTTGGATAGCCTTAGTTTGTGCTAGTTTTTTGTTCACAACAACTGCATTTGCTTGTCCCATGGCAATTCTTCATTACGTGAAGAATCTAAATGAAGTCAACAAAGTTGATTGGGCAGGTGCTGTGCACCATTTCCTCATGAGCAAGATGAGTGAAATTGCCTACGATTTGAAGAAACAAAATAGAGAAAAGTCAGGAAAAGCAGTTTATATTTTGGGATGCTTTTCGGTCCTTGGTGTAAGTCTTTTGTTTGTCAAATACTATCAATAATAATATATATATATCACAATATATCTGATTTACAACAAAGTGATATTTTCATGACAGGCTTGGTTCTTGGAGCACCAGAGGAGGATTCAGCCAGACTTTCCAGAGAGCTTCCACGTATATTCAGGTGGGTTTGTCGTCAGAGAAAGATCTATTGGCAGAATTTTGTCAAGGAAATGAACACAGACTCTGTAAGTAATTGTATCTCAACCTCAATCGACTGGTTTAAAATTTATATATTTTTATCCATGCTGGTGTACAACTTCTAGTTCAATCCTTGGTTGTCGTCAGCTGTAAAGCAGATGTCGACAACTGCTGTTTCAATCCTGGGTTGTCGACAACTTGTTTGTCGACAAGTACTGTTTGAAACCAGTAGTTGTCGACAGCTGAAACTTGTTTGTCGACAAGTAGTGGTTCATTCCTTAGTTGTCGAAAGTAAGTACCAGCACATAACTTATATGTTTGCATATCTTCTCAGATAATCTCCGATCTTACCATTTCTGAGGATGAGGAAGCCCAAATTAAAAGCAAGAAAATGAAGGTCAGAATATCAGCCAGACAAGCCACAGCACAGCAGCAAGAAGAAGAGCAGAAGCCAGCATCAGCATCAATTGCAGCAACACCCTCCCAAACTTCACAAATAATCATTCTTCTCACTGAAATTAGAAGTATGCTTAGACAAATAATCACGATGAAAGAGAGAAAAGAAGAGAGAAAAATACAGAAAAAATTAGAAAAATTGTCTAAGCGAAAGGGAAGAGAAGAAGAAAAGGAGAAGGTGGGAAGAGATGAAGAGGAAAAGGAAGGACAGGTGATGGTGGACAGGACCAAGGAGGAGGGAGGTCAGGAGGTGGATGTGATGTCCACAGAGAAGGAGAAAGGAGGAGAGGAACATGAGGAGCTCTCCATCATGGAGGAGGAAGGCAGAGAAGCGCCAAAGAAGGATGTGGGCCAGGACATGGACACTATCATGCAGACCCTAGATGCACTGGTTGAGAATATTGTGCCTCCCACAGCAACTTCAAAGATGCCTCCAGCAGGGGAGAAGAAGAGAAAGGTGGTAAAAGCCATCTCACCCTCGTCGCTGACAAGGAGGGTGAAGGAAGGACGAAGGACCAGGTCACAGTCCGCTTTATTCAAGGTAGATAAGTAATTCTGTAACCTGACAATTATGTTTCTATGTGACCATTTAATTTTCATATTGGTGTAACAAAACAATTGTGTAACCAAACCATTGTGTAATCACATATTTCTGGTAAGTGCTTAAGTCATGTATATTTATGGAAGGACTTGGACTACGAATTTGATGGAAGGAAGAAGAAGAAGGTGCAGGATGTTCCAATCATTGTGCCTTCCCAGGAAACCCAATTAACCCAGGCATGTCACCATCAAGCATGTTCCATTGTTTCTGCTTTGGTTATTTCATAAACTTTCGTTATGCATGTTTGTCTCATGTATTTCTCATAATTCAGTTTGCCCAGTTTGAAGTCCGTCGAGATTATCGCGGACGAAATGAACTTTCTACAGATGAGGTTCGGGTTATTGACAACTTCCTCGATACCACCAGAGTTGATGGGTAATAAACTTTACACTATTATGAATAAGGCGACACAGTTACATCAACTACCATTATAAACATGTTTGTTGCATCATGTAGTGACAATATCTACGAACCAAAGAAGGATGGCCGGGGGGCCTATCTCAACCCAGAGCACATGATCTCCCTCTTGTTTGGAAAACAGTTAGAATCTGCTATAATCGATATGTTCCTTCTTCTATTGCAAACAAAAAAAGATGATCAACCATCCGAATATTATGACTATGATTGTCTGCCTGCCTATGGCAAGGTTTGTGGTCCATTCATACTATTCTGACTCCCTTCACCATTTAAAATGAACAGATGACTGATATAATATTGTGCTCCTTACTGTTTATAATAGGGATGGATAATGGGATGGACCGGAAATGAAAAAAGGAAGGAATACTTGGAGTACATTCTAAAAACACTGCAGCCACCTGTAGAAGACAAAGACATGGTCTTCTCCCCGATGCATTTCATAAATCATTGGGCATTGCTGGTCATCAACATGAGAACTAAACAATATGAACTTTATGACTCAATGATCCAGCATCCCAAAAATGATTTCCACAACTATGTAAGTGCCCGTACTCCTCCATACAATCAGTTAAATTCTGATTCATCTAATTCTGTGCAAGGGGTTCTATGTATGCAGGAAGTTTGATGTTCACTTATGTATTTTTTTTTTTACTGTAGGTGCAATTTCTAAAAGAAGGTTTTCTTCAAATTCTTGGCCTGGATACAACAGAATGGCCAATCATCGTGCCAAGTCCTTGTCCACAACAAGGAGCTGGGGACGACTGTGCACTGTTTGTATGCAAATATATGGAATGCTTAGCAAACAAGAACGTAATCGGTTTGCCATTCTCCCAGGTAACTGTGTTCACACATGTATATAATCCACATCATAGTCTACAAAAAAATTTCTATATTCTCATTCATTTATATTCACATAGGCTGATATGGACTTAATGCGGGGGAAACTGGCATCGGCCATTATTCAAGAGGTCAACGGGGAGAAAGAAAACAGAAGCAACGGTGAAGCTGCAGTTGAAAAATTGTTTCATTATCGGATGAGGCATAAACATTGCCATGCCATCATTAACTTGAAAACAATGTCATCTCTTTATTAACTTTCAAACAATGTTCCTATGCTACTATATTTGTAAATGTTACCAACATCACAGTCTTTAAGTGATGATGAATTTGTATGTATGTATGTAAGTGTTTAAGTACATGTTTCTATATCTGTTTGATTAAGAAAAATTCTGTTCCCAAATGTCTTGGTTGTTTGGAAATCTGTAAGCATGTAGGTCCGCCTAAATACAAATTGCATTCGGTACGTAAGTGACAATATCTATCATTAAAGCACAAATGTCTCCGTTGTTTGGAAACAATAGCAATCACAACATCATTACATTCACCGAGTACTCACTTAACAAAGTCATAACAATATTCCAACCAGTGCTTAAAAAAGGAAACACGAACTCAAACACTGTGTCCACGGGTCCCATTTCTAAAATATTGACGCTTCCGAATTCGTCGGTTTTGTACATTCTCCAAACACGTAATTGGACGAACATGATACATACGCCTCTTCCTACAATTTGACGTACTCGGTCCAGACTGGCCTGATGAACGAACTGTTGTACACCTACAAAAAACACATCGTATCATTACAAACAACGATGATATTCACGCATAAAACTAAAAAAGAGAACATGTACAAGCTTACCCTTCTTTGCAAGCAACCTGCATTAGCACATATTTCTCATTCCCATTCTTATGCAATGAACGCATAACCTCTATGTCATCATTCACATTTAAGCAAACGTGATATTTGACTTCTCCAGGTAACTGGTACTTAATACACCAATGAGGACCATTCAAATTCCATCTTTGGAATATCCGTTCCCTTATTTCTGATATTCCCATATCATCTTCAACATAAAAAATGAACGAATCGTTCCCAAATGCACATCGAGCAGGAATCATTCCCAAATTTCTTGAATCAAATAAGCCTGACATGAACATGAGTTAACATATGTAGTTTTTCAACTGGTTGTTACAGAGTTCCACAGAGTTCGACAGTTAAGATATGTAAGTACTTGAGAACATGGTAAATACTTTGAAATATAAATAGGTAGACACTTGCGTACAAAAAAACATTTGGTAATCACATAATTACACAGTTAATATATGTAATTCTTCATCAGTTACACAGTTACACAGTTGCTTACAAAGTTGTTACAGAGTTAGACAGTTAAGATATGTAAGTACTTGAGAACATTGAAATATAAATAGGTAGACACTTACATACCAAAAACATTTGGTAATCACATAATTACACAGTTAATATATGTAATTCTTCATCAGTTACACAGTTACACAGTTGCTTGCAAAGTTGTTACAGAGTTACACAGTTAAGATATGTAAGTACTTGAGAACATGGTAAATACTTTGAAATATAAATAGGTAGACACTTATATATCAAAAATATTTGGTAATCACATAATTAGACAGTTAATGTATGTAAGTCTTCATCAGTTACACAGTTACTTACAAAGTTGTTACAGAGTTACACAGTTAAGATATGTAAGTACTCGACAACTTGTTCAAGAATTAGAAATACAAATAGTTAGACACTTACGTACAAAAAAACAGTTGGTAATGACATAATTAAAAAGTTAATGTATGTAACTATTTTTAAACCAAGAACGGAAATGGATGAAACATTCTTGGTAAGAAAAAGATCTGGCGACTAAGGGATGTGGATATACAGAGGTCAAAGGGGATCGGTGGAACCAATATGCATCGGAACGACAAGAAAAACTCACCTACACGGGGGATAGAAGGAAGGAAGTGAGAATCAGTGAGAATCTCTGCGCTCCTCTTCGCAGCGCACCCAAACGGCAATCCTGGTGTCCTCTTCGCAGCGCACCCAAACGGCAACCCTGGTGTCCTCTTCGCAGCACACATAATTTATTTATTTTTTACAATCTACTACAATTTTATTGTAAGATTTTTCTTATAATAAGTATTTTTCTGCTTTTTTTTTTCAATGCTAAGACAAACAAATGTAGTGTCCTTCCTTTACACAAGTTGGTGGCGGAAGCCTGCCCATTGTGCAAGTTGTCGTGGTGGGCAGCGTGCGGTTCCCGGAAGGTTCCGGGCCATGCATGTAGATGTGTAGTCTACATAACTTGCTGGGGTTGCCGTCTTTTGGTTGCCGGCTGGGGTTGCCGTCTGGGGACGAGGTACGTGGCGGACGGCGTAGACCAGAAAAGACGTTCGCGTTCGAGAGGAGAGGAAAAAACGCACCGCCGCGGGACGACTGGGGAGTGTCCACTGTCCATAGACTTCTCCCCGGGCGACCGGTGCTCGTTTCGGACAGGAATCTTTGCTAAAGTTTAGATTGTCTCCATCAGCCACGTGTGTCCTGACGAAGCCCCGTTACCCAGTTTCACCCTGGTTTTTTTTTTTTTACCGGAATCATTGTTATTTTAAAGATTTTGATTTGAGAAATACTATCTGCGAGGGTAACCGGGCAAAACCTTTGCCCATTGGATAATGCGCAGGTTTTATCTGCGCACCAACCGATCACATGGTTCGATCAACCGTGTAAGTAGCATTTTTTTTTTATTTTTTTAAAATGAAAAATCACTTCAAAAACTCATTTTACTTAATTTTTGAAGCTAAAAATCAATGTCTTATAATTATCTCTATTTTTCTCTCTATTCACTTTTTCAAAAAAAAAAATATTTTTAAATTTTTTTTTCATTTGACAATAAAAATGAGAAAGGATGAAATTTCAGTCATTAGAATTTTAGATCCCCTTCCCCAAACAACGCCAAATTTAGATTGCTTCATCAGTCACTTTGTGTTCTGTGTCCTGATGCAGCCCCCAACCCCATCACTCGGTTTCACCTCTTCTTTGTTGAAAAAGTCTTTTTTCTGCGGCGGCGGACCGTAAATTGTTCTCTATTTCATTTATCGCAATCCTCAAATGTCGCCACATTTAGTAGTAACTTTTAACAAAAAAAATATTACATTTTAAAAATATTATAACTCTCATATCTCTTTATTAGACTTTATTAGATGGATACAATATATAATTAACGTGTTGTCTAAAAAAATTAGGAGACATTTCTAAATATAATAAATAGTTTCATTTTTCAATCACTAGCCGCGCTGCTAATCATTGCCAAATCGGTAACCTACGATCATCGCCACCAAGACCATCACATTAAATTAGATTTCATGTTGCAACACATTGTTGAGTTAAATGAGAATCGCTAGTTATTCAGATAACTCAGATGACGTGGAAACACTGTGTGCCAATTTAATTGGTCAGCCGCATGGGTCTTATACCACGGCCGAACAATCAAGTCGATCACATGGTGTTTCTACGTCGACTAATTATTCGGCCGTCTGAGTAACTAACATTTCTCAAGTTAAATTGCCTCCAAACAATTCAACTCAACAAGGTACTCCCTCAAACAAGTTAGTACACTACAAGAAAAGGGACTATTAGGGACGGAGTATTGGTGACGGCTTTAAAAAACCGTCGCTAAAAAGAGTATTTGCGACGGTTATAAAAAAGCCGTCTCCAAAAGTATAGTATTGAGGACGGCTCTAAAAAATCGTCGCTATAAAGAGTATTTGCGACGGCTATCAAAAGGCCGTTCCAAAAAATATAGAATTGGAGACGGCTGTAAAAAAATCGTCTCCAAAAGTATAGTATTGGCGACGACTGTAAGAAAGTCGACCCCGAAAATATAGTATTGAAGACGGTTCTAAAAAGCCGTTGCTAAAAAGAGGATTTGCGACGGTTATAAAAAGCCGTCTTCAAAAGTATAGTATTGAAGACGGCTGTAAGAATAGCCGTCCCCAAAAGTGTAGTATTGGAGACGGCTGAACGGAAGTCGTCTTCAAAAATATAGTATTGGAGACGGCTCTAAAAAGCCGTCGCTAAAAATGTACATCATGTTAATTTTTATATTTTGATGAACATAACAATTCGTGTATGCAAGTGTCAATAGATTTTGTTTGCATGTTGATATAATTTTTTTTTATATCACAAAGTGTATTTCATTTCATATTTTAACTTATTTCGTATTTTAAGTTTTTATTGTCGACTACTTAATTAACTATTCTTATATATTATAAAATATTTATTTTTATTAATCATAATAAATATATAACATTTTTCTATATTTAACATGAATCATATAAATCATGAAATATTTTAAAAAATTTTTTTAAGTATAAGCGACGGTTGCCAACAGTTGCTAATAATTATTCCTTTCTTGAAAAAAATTACTTATTGTCCTATTTCATGTGTAATTTGTTGGATCGAAATGGCAAATACACAGTCCTAGAGGGGGGTGAATAGGACTTTTCTAGCTTTTAGAAAATTCTTCTGAAGATCACAACACTAAATAAATATATGTTAGTGTGTGGTGTGTGTGATTCAAGTGAAAGAGCTTGGCAGAAACAATCACACAGAAGATTGCACAAGAGATTTATCCTGGTTCGGCCCTTCCTACATGGAAGTCCTACATCCAGTCCTCAAGCCAACCACTTGAGTTTTTCACTAAACTGCCAAAGGATTAAATAACCTTATTCTCTCACCCTTGAGAGGTAATTATACAACACCCACTTGCTCCACAGCAAGTCTTCCCTAAACAGGGGTAAAACACAATTGCCTTATACCAAAGGCCTTCCCTTCACAAGAGGGCCGTAAAACAGAAAAAACTTCTGCGCAATAACAGAAAAAGAAACCTTGTGTGTTTGCCTCAAAGATGAGCCCAAAACATACACTTTCCAGCAGGATTGAATGAAGAGAAGTGAAGTCTGAATCCTAGCTAAAGCTACTATTGGGTGGACTTCAAACGAAGCAATTGCAATTGCCACCCAACAGACAGATCTTCAGAACATATAAAATTCCTGAAGATGAGCTCTGTGACAAAGGCTGAACAGGAACACTTAGAGAGCTTGCAAGATGAGCTTTTCAGAGAGATAGCTTGAAGGAATTTCTCTTTTTGTGCACACTTCGAAAAATTGTTATATAGTGTTTCATGAGCTCGATCTTCTCCATCTCTTTATAATCTTCAAAAGAACTAGCCGCGCGTTGAGGAAAATAGCCGTTGGAGTAAGATAGCCGTTGGATCGAGTAAGATGGTTGTTGCATACTATCCGTTTGAGGAGAGTTTTCCTTTGAATCTTGGGACTTATATCCATATATAGAGTCTTGAATCTTTGCCTCTTTCCAAAGTCCTTTTAGAAGCAGGAGCCGTTGTCACAGCTAGAAGATAAGCTCTTTGCGCGCATGAGACTTGAGCTGAGCAACCCATGCTAAAACATGCGTTTTGCCTGTTTGAAAGGACAAGACAAAGACAACAGCGAATCCATACCTTTGTGGTAGGTGAGTCAGTGAAGTACAACACATAGTATGGAACCTAGTATTCTTAGTCCTTTCGGAAAATAAGGAAGACAGACAAAAGTTGAGGTATGGGTCTGTCAGTGGTAGGTGAGATATATGGTCAGATACCATGCGTCTCTGTTTTTTACATAAATGCTTTGAGTCTTTTTAGAAAGAATAGATTGAGGCAACGGACATCAAAACCAGAAGTATATTTCAAAGAAATAATTTTTACAGGAATGTAAATATGTGAATGAACTGAATTTGTTGTCAGAATATATATTAAAATAATAGTCTTGTACGATCTTAGGAGTATATGATAAGCAACAAGCTAATACGTCAGAGATTTTATATTTTACGAACAAGAATGACAATTTAAGGTACTAGCTGATAGTGTAGTCGAATTCAGTAGAACAGGTAATTCGACTCAGAAAGTGAACATGATTCGATTTAGAAAAGTGTAATTCGAATCAAGAAGGAAATCGTTAGTCGAATGAGGTGTAAAGTTGAGTCGAATACAGTATAAAAACGTTCGACTGTATGATTCGAAGTTATGAATCGAATACAGTGAAGACTGTATGAGTCGAAGACATGAGTCGAATACAGTGTAAAGACGTTCGACTGTATGAGTCGAAGACATGAGTCGAATACAGTGTAAAGACGTTCGACTTTATGAGTCGAAGCCATGAGTCGAATACAGTGTAAAGACGTTCGACTGTATGAGTCGAAGTCATGAGTCGAATACAGTGTAGAGTTGTGTACTTGGAAAAAAAAAGATAAGTGTTGGAGTTACAACTTAAAAAAAAAAAATACAATGTTTTCAGTTGATGCCAGAGCTAGGAAGATAGAGAGCTGGGGGAATTTTAGCCAAGAATGGCTCTATAAGATTCCACAGCTTTAGCTCATTGGATGGGAAAACGTGGTCAAACTTTGAAGAATCTATATTGTATGTAGGGCCGGTGAATGGTAATTTCTTCAGAGATTTGATGTGGCGTTTTCTGTAAAAGGCGCGCTTGAGGAAGGCCTTGTCTGGATCCGTTACATATCGGACTTGAAGGGGAGTGAACTTCTTAGAGACTGCCAGTGATAAGAACTCATACAGAGTGATGTTCCAGAGGAGACCAGAGGAGAGGGCTGCATCCTTGGCCTGATAATAGTATGAGTATCTGTGTGCCCATTTAAGGCCTAGTTGCTTTCCTAGGTCAAGGAGGCTCTTGGAGTGATACTCATTCAGAGTGAGTTTCATTTTCTGGCACTTAAGATGATGATCTGGATAAGCTTTCTCCCATTGATCAGCAGTGAACCGTTCGGATTCAGCAAAGCTTATTTGGAGGTCAAGAAGGTTCTTCTGAAATTTGTGTAAGTGAAGAAAGATGAACCTCTGAAAGCTGAGCTTAGACTTGTACTTGATCTTGAACCTTGTGGAGATCCGAAGGAATCTGTTGTAGAGGGTAGTAGCAAATGCACCTCTATAGAGAACTGCTCCTACAAGGGGTGGATGGAGATCAGGTAACAAAGCTGCTGTCATTGATGGAACCACTGGCCTTTGACCTCTGATGAGCATGTCATATTGTCCTTGAGAGACATCTGGCAGACCAAGTTTGAACCTCTCAAAATTAAAGGCTTTCATGGCAGTGAATTTGGCCTGAGATTCTCTGAGAAGAGTGGCAAAGAGATCATGAAACCGGAGAGAGATGTGAGTATAGATTTTGAGATGGTGGTTTCGTGATTGGGCTTCTTGAAATCTCATGGCTTCTTCAGGGTATAGATCAACAAACTCTTGAGGAGTCAGACAGTGGCTCTTCTGAGAAACCACTTGAAGTTCAGAGATTGAGACCTGGGAGGTGTTGATCAAAGATGGAAGCCAGTGTTCAAAAGTAAATCTTGGCATGTTGTGGATTTCAAGAAAGGCTCTAATTTGAAGATATTCTCTGAATAGAGCCATGAACTGAGAAGAATGGTAGACAAAGGCATACCAAAAAGGAGGAAGGAGTAAAGCTGCTTTGTCTCCCAAATTGGGACCACGGGAAGCTGGTAATTGGAGACTGGGAACTATTTCAATGATTTGTAAATGGGTTTGCTGAGAGCCAGGTTTGGGAATAGTGGGCAGAGATGAATAAAACTGAGGAGGTTGGGTAGACAGGGTTATTGCTACCTCCTTGAGTGGCTTCGGTTGGTATTGCAAGGGGTAGATAGAAAAATTGATATCTTTGAAGTGTGGATCTACTGGGATGCTTGGCGAAGGCATATCGAGAGCAGAGGATGAGGGTGCTGTAGGAGTGATTTCTGGAGGGTTATCAACAGGAGGGGCCGGAGAGGTAGGTCTGGAAGAAGGAGAGGGAAGGATAGGATGGCCATCTTTCATTAGCCTTCTCTTAACCTTTCTCTTAAAAGTGAGAGATTCAGAATCCTGAAGAGGTCTTTTTCCTAGGGGTCCCTTTTTCTCAACTGCTGCCATACCAGGCTGCTGATCAGCCACTGACTCCTGTTGCTGCTCCTGATGCTGCTCTTGGGTAGGTTGATAAACAACTAATTCTAGAGGAGGCTTGGGAGCTTGCTCATCCTTCTGCTGGGTTTCATCGGATTGCTGCTCTGGCTGCTCTGGCTGCTCCTGCTGCTGAGATTCTAATTGCTGCTCTGGCTGCTCCTGCTGCTGCTGCTCTTGTTGCTGCTGCTCTTGTTGCTGTTCTACTGATAGGGGCTGCTGGTCAGCCTGGATCTCCTGATCCTTTTCTGCTACATGCTCAAGCTCTTGATCTTCAAGGACATGATCTTTAGGTTGATCTTGTTGGAGGGGCTCTTGAGCAGAGGTTGTTGTTTCTGGTTGCTGGTGCTGTGAGGGAGCAGGCCCTGATGGCATAGAAATGCCCTGCTGGCACACAAACTGAAGCATGAGATCCTTTATTTGCTTCACCTCATTAGCAAGACTGTCAAACTTGACATCTAACAACTCTACTTGCATGTGAATGATTGAGAGATTTTCTTGTTGAGACTTAACTATCTCAAGAATGGAGCTCAGACTGTTGCTACTCTCCCCCTGAGACCTTGGCCGGGTCTCAAACTGAGAAGGGGAGTAGGAATCTCTCTCTCTTCGGAAATGTGTTCCATGGGTGTGACAGGAACATCTTCAGATAGAGGTCCTTCGCCTCTGAGATCTCTTAAAACTTCATTCACAGTCTCAGAAGGGGCAACTTGCTCATTGGGAGAGGAGGAGACTGGAATCTGAACTTCTTCTTGTTGAATTGATGGAGGAATAGATAGTTCAGGGGGTTGAACAGAGATCTCTGGAACAAGTGGGGCTGCCGATGCTTCAATGTGAATACTTGAAGAAGGAATGTCTTGAGTGAGCAGAGAGACCAAAGGTTCATCTGGATATACATCATGCTCACATTCTGGAACTGACTCCTTATACCATAAATTTTCCTTTTTGCTTATCAAGGAGTAGTGGCTTCTTCTAAGAGTGATGACCCCAATCCTTTCTTTATGCTCACAGGCACATCTCCAGATAGATCCACGGAAAACTTTTTGAAAATAAGGGTCAATAGAGAACCATATGGGAGAGAGTCTTGTAGGTCTTTTGCTGTTATCATTCTGTCCAAAATAACTG
Source organism: Colocasia esculenta (assembly GCA_014218235.1). NCBI lineage: Eukaryota > Viridiplantae > Streptophyta > Magnoliopsida > Alismatales > Araceae > Colocasia > Colocasia esculenta. The sequence goes on along the minus strand of CM024763.1, from coordinate 127,658,474 downwards.
ATGGGAGATTAACTTGATGCCTCTGAATAGCCCAAAAGAGTAGGTTTCCATCTCTAGCTGAGACTGAGGAGTGAGAACCTGCTCTAGGGGTTATGATGTTGGTGATGATGGAATGAATTAATCTCTTCTCAGCCGAAAGCTCATTTACTTGCAAGCCTCTCTTGCTCAGAGTTCCCAAACTCCCAATGATTCCTAATTTCTGTTTCTCCAGAGGAACAAACTCGCTGAGACAATGTCCTGAATTTGGACAGTTCAAAAGCTCCATAAGAAGTTCTTCGGAGATGGTTATCTTGACTCCTTTAACAAATCCCACAACAGTATTTCCGGATGAAATTTTCAAAGAAGCATAAAAAGATCGGAGTGCGCTGGCAACAAACGGTTCCGAAAGCTGACAAAGCCTGGTCCATCCCATAGCTGAGAGGGTCTCCTCTACCCAAGACAGACTTCCATTTAAATGAGAGAAATCAACGGACTTGCCGGGACAAATTGAAATCTTGGTAAGTCTTTGAAGTTGGTCAGGGGTGAGTTGGACAGAGTCCTGAGCCCTAGATGATGCCATCTAGACACAAAGACGAAAACGAAACTTAGAAAAACTACAGAGGAGAGGAAGATGAACTTGAAAAGAGGTAAAGATCCTACCTTTTCTTCAAAGGGATGAGGTTTGGCAGAGAGCTTCTGAGGTTCCTTCGCCGGAGAGCAAGAAGGCGCGAAGGGAGGAAGAAGACAGAGCAGTCGAGAAGAGGGAATTCAAACGGTGTTTCCTTTTGGGAAAAAGAATTGTTTATATAAGGGTTGGACAAGAGCCGTCCCCTCATCTCTGGGTGAACGGTCACGATTCAGGGATGTGACGATTGAGATGTGAAGAGACACGCCTTAATTGGGAGTCAGTTACGGGAATTTGAATATTTGCGCCGTTTCAGGGTTCAAGTGAATCGATTTAGAGATTCGACTACATTAGTCGAATACCATACTTTTAACAGGAGTCGACTACCTTGACTCTTCGTGAGTCGAATACATTAGTCGAACTAAGACGATTTTCAGGATAATTTTCTTCAGACAATACAAACAACAGAAAGTTTAAGCAGTCATCAATCAGGATTGCACATACCTATATTTCTCTTCTAATAGATGTATATCTTTCTTCAGGAAAGGGCTTAGTAAAAATGTCTGCTAATTGATTTTCAGTTGAAACAAATTTCCTTTCAGATGTATATCCTTGTACAATTCATAAGGAGTTTTCTTCAAGATGGGTCTGATCATGCATCTGTTGATGATGTAGCAAGCTGTATTCACTGCTTCTGCCCAGAAGTACTTTGGTAGATTATATTCGTTTAGAGGATGGTTCTGGCCATATCTAGCAGTGTTCTGTTCTTCCTTTCTGCTACACCATTTTGTTGCGGTGTTCTGGGAGCTGAAAAATTGTGTTCTATATATCCCATTTTCGACTCAAGTAGTAGGCATGATTCGACTACATGAACAAAGTGAATCGACTACAAAAGAGCGTTAGTCGAATGTAGTGACTTGGGAGTCAGGTTGAGTCGAAGTCATGAGCTGAATATAGTGGACATTCGACTGTATGAGTCGAATACAGTGAATTTCTCGACTTTGAAAGAATCGAACTTGTTAGTCGAAAGCATTAGTCGATTTCAGTAGGCTATAGAGTGTGTGCCTGAAAAAAATTGAGCATTGAATCTGTCTAGAAATTTTTTGTGATATATCTATTATTATTAAATTTTTTTTTTGGAAAATACTTGGTTAGGGAAAGTTGCTTTTAAATATATATATATATATATATATATATATAAAGTTTTGTCATAGCAAAATCAATATTATTAGGGATAGTTGCTCAACAATACTTAATTTCCTGAAGTCTTGGAGGAAGTTGCTTCAACATAATTATCTCTAAAATATGATAATATCAGTTAAATGTTGAAGAAAAAAATAAAATTTTTATAAATTTTTTTTTTCACGCACATCATGTTATTCTTGATATCTTTTAAGTGATAACCGTAATGACCATTAATTATGTATATGTGTCACGTCCCTTCATTTAATATTTTCATAAATGACCACTAATTAATTTTTACATTGTGACGCCCCGAGTGCAGCGCAAAAACCCAGGTTGATTAAGAGGAACAACTTGCAGCTGGAAGGAAAAGGGACTATTAGGGACGGAGTAATTGCGACGGCTCAAGAAGTCGTCCCAAAAAAACCTTTTGCGAGGTAGGCTGTGAGGGTGAATGGGTTTACGTATATATTTTTTGTAAAGTATGGTAATGTATGTTTTTAAAAGGAGAAAAATAAAAGTAAAAAATACTTTGAGAGGTATATATATATATATATATATATATATATATATATATATATATATCCCCGAGGTAGGCTGGTAGCTACTACGAGGTTCCTAGGGTACGTAACCCATGGTGGTAAGTCTACCCCACCTATTTAGGTGGGGGACCAGACCTATTTAGGTGGGTTAGAGGGGGGTAACTTTTTTCTTAATTTGAAAAAAATTATCATAAAAATTTAAATATTATTTCATTATATTTTCCTCAATTTTTTTATTTTTTCACATGAAAATAAGTGGAGTCAAATTAAGATGATAGTTGACCCAAAAAAGTGGGTACCCATCTCCATCTCAAAATTAAGTAGCGGAATAAATGGAGTTTAACCCTGAGTGAAGGGTCTAACAACCAAAGTACGACAGTAGTCGCCGAGTTTGACGTATTGCCGCCGCTCCATCTTCGGATTGGACAACACACTGTCTCGCCGTGCCGCGTTGTTTTAAGGATCGGATCAGCGCTTGTCGATCTATTTAGCCATTATTCCACGCAGATAGCCATTATTCTTCATGAAGCGTGGATTGTTGCCGGAGCCATCTTCCCATTCCAGGGCGTCATCTTCCAGTTCTTCCAATCTGCCCCACTACAGGTAGGTGCATATATATATATATCAACATCTTCTTATAGATGGCCGCTGATGAAATTTGATGTCCGTTGCTATTCCCCCTTCTTCCACCTGATGTGTCTGCTCGTCATCTATTTTTGGGGTTTATAGGGTTCATCCACAGAAAGTTGCTTGCTACTGGGAAGTAAATGTTTGTGTTTCATTTACATGAAAAAACATGACATGAACATAACAAATGGGCCAGCATCTTTTTCCTAGCTTCTCTATTTCTTCCCTCAACAACTCTGGTTCGAAGAAAATGGAATTGATGTTACAAAAGATAGATTTTTTAATGTTTCTTACTATTTCCTTTCTTCCCTGCACACCACTGTTTGTTCCCTCAAAACTGGTGAATTCGCAGCAATGTCCTTTCGCAACGTTGGCATACAAAACTATTCACTCCTCATAAGGGGTGTCATGCATTTTTGAGTATCCTTGTCATTACAGAGACCCAATGTCCAATGAGGCTCGGCAACATTGGTGATGCAGATTATGTTAACATGCATGGGTCTACCTGCAGCTTGACTGATTCATTCCATATACAAACGAATGCAGTAGTGTAGCATTTTTTGTTATGAATTAGATTTCCAATGTTAAGGTCTCATTGAGTGTGTAGTCTTTAGAGTAAATGCCATTCATCTGCTGTGATAACAAATTGAAAAGTGTGCAGTAGGAGGCAATATTGTTTCGTCAGTACAATCTATACTTTCCTGGAACAAGTTACTCTATATGGTCCCTCACTCATGTGGTTCACTGCTTTGAATAAAAAAGATTTGTAGAAAGATGTATCATGTATAGCAGCGAGAATTTTTTTTTTCAGAAGATTACTTTTACTAGTTTGTCCATTGCAGTTAGACCGATATATTTTTGTAGGCATAAAATTGATCAAAAGCCTTTTTTTTGTAGCTTGCCCAAACCAGATCGTAAGAAGCGACGTCTTATCGACGACATGTCAGCAGCAGGTTATTGTCCTAGAACTCTTGCCCTTATAAATAGTCATCCTAAGCATTTCGTCTTCATTGATTATGCAGATGTGTAAGCATGAATTCATAAAAATATAGGATGGTCCTCTACTATTTATTATGGTTATTGCATCCTACACAAGTCCATTTCCTCACTATATTCCCTTCCTTTCGGAACCAAAAACTCTAGAGAAAGTGCAACGTGCAGGGGCTTCAGAAGGGCATGGGAGGAAACCCCGCTCTCCGAACTGGGATGCCCGAATGGATGAAATCCTGATTGATTTAATGTTGAAAGAAATGCAACGAATCAATTCCCCACCAGTAAATTCCACTCACACAGTTGGACTTTATTGTCCTCTGCATTCAATTCGGCATCGGCTTACTCCTTAACTGATACTCAACTGAAGGATCACTGGAGAGTCATGAAGACAAAATACAAGTTGTACATGCAGTTGTTGAAGTTAAGTGGTTGGGGGTGGGATCCAATTAACAACATGCCAATACCCGGATATGATGGCGCATGGGAAGAGCTAATTAAGGTAACAATATTTTAAATCCTGTTTAGTACTATCTATTTTATTATAGTGGTTTAATCAGACCGCACTAACTTATGTCAACTGTTTTCTTATTAGGTTAATCCCAAATTCTCACAAATTTGTCGAAGATCTTTCCCTTTGTATAATGACATGCACATTCTTTGTGACGAACATATTGCCAGTGGAGAGCATGCCGAACACATCAGCCGTAGATGTACACGGCCAAAAAGTAATGTCAATGCAACACCTAGCACCAACAACAACGTCAATGAGTACTCTAATGAACCTGTCATGCCCATGTCTGTTGGCCAAGAAACTCAACCGACTGCAGGCCATTTCACTCCAACATCAATGAACAACACTCCCAGATCATTGAATAACATGCACTTCCGCTCTCCGAAGAGAAAGTCCACATCAATTGGCAATGAAGGACATGGCAAAAGGATAGTTGTTGATGCTTTAAATAATCTAGTTGACGTAACCCGCGAAAGGAATGCGCTGATAATCAACTTGGTCGGTGATCGTGGGTCACTGAAAGAAAGTGATAGTTCCTCCCAGCGGAGGCCGGACGCGGAGGTTGTTCCTAGCATTGCGGATTGCTTAAGGGATTTAGAAAGCATTCCCGATCTCCCTCCAGATGTTTTCATCAAGTCCATGAACATCTTCACCGAGCCAAAGTTCAGATCCCTTTTCTCTGTAATGGCCGACAAATACAAGGTTGAATGGCTGACATGGATGACCAAAGATAAGCCATGACAAAGTGACACATGTTCCTCGTCGTTGTGGCATACTTCACAGTTTAACTTTTTTTCGTTAACCACATTTATGTGTAATCTTCAGTTTACAATCAATGGACTTGCTGGTTACTAAAACAAGATAATGGGTAAGTACATGTGCTACGTTGTGTTGGGTGGATGTCATCCGGGAACTGATTATTCTTGGGATGAGTGTTTGGTTGAAGTCAATGGATTTGCATGGGCACGGTATAAGGGCTTCTACTCAATTGAGGAAGCGGAAGCTGCATTCCATGTTTACTTTAGGGTTCACCCATGTCATGTTAATCAAAAGTATATAGCATCTGCATCCACCAGCTACCCCTCCCACAGTGTCGGAAATGCAAGCCAAACGCATGTGCCGAAGCTGCCATTCATCAACTTCCTAATGTTACGCTTATTGATGGCTGAAATTATGGAATAACATTAAGACCTTCATCATTGACGTGTAATCGTACTACTTATGAATGTTTCTTTGTTTGCATGTGTACAGACCGGAACCTGATCTTGAATATATTGCAAGAAGATGAAGAAATATTCACTGAAGTGCTGAATGTAGTGGTAGAGGAAGTGGTAGAAGAAGTACAGCCAACCATACCAAGGCGAAGGATGAATTCATCAACACGTGGGGAAATTTGGGTGCAAGAGGTTCTGAACGACCAAGAGGGAAGATGTATGAATGTCTTTAGATTGCATCCTAATATGTTCATTAGTTTAGTTGACATTTTGGTGAGTAGGAGCCTAATAAAAGACTCCCAACATGTGAGTGCCAATGAACAACTGGCAATGTTCCTCTATGCTGTTGGCCATGGTGCTAGTTCTTCTGCATTGGTAGAACATTTTCAGCATAGCTCCCAAACTATTAGCCACTACGTGAACAAAGTGGCTTTTGCTTTAGCTTCGTTAAAGGAGGAATATATTTTACAGCCTACTCAAGTCGCCAAATGCCATCCACATATTTCGGAAGATGATAGATTTTTTCCCTATTTCAAGGTGATGTCAATGCACATCTTGTTTCACATTTTATCTGTACATGATCTAACTTCAATTGTATATTTTCTAGGATGCATTAGGTGCTATTGATGGCACTCACATTCCCGCAAATGTGCCAATTGAAGACCAACCACGTTTTCGGAATCGCAAACAGGCTGTAACACAAAATGTGATGGCCTGTGTGGGTTTTGATGGCTTATTTCAATATGCATGTGTCGGGTGGGAAGGCTCTGCGACAGATATGCAGGTGTTAAGATGGGCCTTAACACGAGGAGAGTTCGTTGTGCCAGCGGGTAAGTATTTCCTAGTTGATGGCGGATACGCTAACACTAGCTCTTTCCTTGCCCCCTATCGTGGCCACAGGTCCAATATTACAAGCTTTGAAGGGGAAGGAATTAGGCTTTATGCTAACAAGCAAGAAAAATTCAACCACAGACATGCACAACTTCGAAACATTGTTGAACGGACTTTCGGTGTATTGAAGATGAGGTTCCAAACCCTCCGTGGGGGAAATATGTACCCCTTTGACACACAGAAGAAGATAATGTTTGCATGTCTTGTGGTACATAACTACATCCGCCGTCAACAGGGGTGCAAGGACTTCTTCAATGCATTCTCTGATGATAATGAGTCCAATGAGGGGTGTATGCTTGAAGATGCACCAACTGGCTTGTGCCTTAATGCAACAGCATGGGAAGCTGGGGAGGCACTGAGGGAGGGGATTGCGAATGAACTGTGGCGTGCAGGCAATGTCGCATAGATGTTACATGTTCTTTTCTTGTGTGGTTGACTAATCATTTTTTCCCATTCTTACGTAGACAGTTAGTATTCCGTAGTTGGTTACCCTGTGGCGGATTGTTGTACCAAACATTCATCGTCAATAATTTGAATTTTTAGTTATGTTGTTCATTCACAAGTATTTACCAAGGTTTATGTAGTATGTTATTGTACATTGCTCAATGTCTCATGGAGTATGAAAGTTGCATCATTCCTATGATCAGGTATGATTCCCATCCATACCTTCCATTCTCACGAATTTGTGGAAGTTGCAGTAGCCAGTAGGTAGTGTTCGATGCTGAGACACTCAGTATGTCCATTCTCGGCGGGTACATATTCGAATAGACCAATTCACCCTGGGTTTGGAAGATCCACTCTTGATGGGTATAATCAAATATCTCTGCACACACAACAAAAGAGTTGGAGGGACATCTATAAATAGCCGTGTAATGTGCATTCATATGTAGTCACACAACTATGTAAAACACTTTTGTATATTATATTATTATTAGGTTATTTAGAATCATTTTTGTAAAATTTTCAATATATATTCTTTTTTTACTTTAATATATAAAAGTAGAAAATATAATGTCACTAATGAATTGAAAAGGTGAGGTCGACCCCAGAAGACCTGTGGGTCGACCCTATTTCGCAGTGCTAAAAAGTAACACGGAGGCGTCGACCCAAGAAGAAGTATGAGGTCGACCTCAAAACACAGGAGATTTGCTTTTCATTTGAGGTCGTCCTCAGTTGAAAGAAGTGGTCGACCTCATTTTCCAGTGTTGAAATGGGGTTATAATGGGTCGACCCAAGAAGAAGTATGAGGTCGACCCATGAAGAAATACGGGGTTGACTCCCCATATATACGAACCTTGATTTGAAGATACTCCACTCCATATAACACGATCATTTGCAGAGTGTTTTTCATGTACGCTTATCCCTTATTGTATTCGGAATCGAAAATGGCACTTTCCGCATCCATTTCCTATAAGAAAATCAGATACTTATCGAATCATTCTGAGAGGCGCAAGTCGATCAGATACTTATATATCGAATCGTTCTGAGAGGCAAGTCGATCAGATACTTATCGAATCATTACTGACAAAATCAATTGGTCTGAAATGATGGATGGATGCATTACCAGGAGGTCATGCTGATGGTGCTTCGATATTTTTTTTTCCCGCTTTAGATATGTATGGATTAATGTTGGTCAATTATTTTCAGACTACTGATGTTCTTCGTACGAAGAATGAACCGGGATAACATTGGTTGGTCAATTATTTGTTAATTTGATTATGGAAGGGTTCTGATGGCATGCAATTTTGGTTCCAAGAATGTCACAAATTTTTGTAAAGACTTATGAGGAGTTGCTCAACAATTCTCCCTTTTTGTTAATGACAAAAATCTTTAAATGGTAGCTGAAACAACTTTGCATTTTGTTTAACAAAATTTTGCATTTTGCATTTGGCAGAAACAACTTTGAAAAAGTAGCTACCCTATCTTTTCTCCCTTTTCTCCCCCTTTGTGGCATTAACATAAAGGAGAAACCAAGCACAAAGACAGGAGTTAAAAGAAAGCAGTAAATGCCATATATAAAAGGACTGTTTGAAGATTACACAACTTTAAAAAAAAATGTTTTTAAGTAGTGCTGGAGGAGGGAAGATAAAGAGTTTGTGGAATTTTAGCCAAGAAAGGCTCTATGAGTTGCCAAAGTTTCAACTCATTAGACTGGAAAGTGTGGTTAAACTTCGCAGCATCCACCTCATATTTGGGATTGTTGTAAGGTAATTTCCTGGCTGATTTGATGTGGCGCCTTCTGTAAAAAGATTGTTTGTTGGCGGCTTTGTGATGGTCCAAGTGACACCTGATGTGCAGAGGAGTGAACTTCTTGGTGGCTGCCAAAGTGAAGAACTCATGAAGAGTGATATTCCAATATAGCCCACTTGAGATCGCTGCATCCTTGGCCTGATAATAATGTACATACCTCTGTGCCCATTTGAGGCCAATGTGCTTTCTCAAATCTAGAAGACTCTTGGAGTGATAATCATTGAGGGGGAGTGCTAAAGTTTTACACTGAGCATGGTGTTCAGGGTAGGCTTTTTCCCATAGATGAGGAGGGAATCGTTCAGACTCAGCAAAGCTTATCTGAAGATCAAGAAGGTTATTCTGAAACTTGTGCATGTTCAAAAAAATGAACCTCTGAAAACTGAGCTTGGACTGATACTTTATCTTGAACCTTGTGGAGATTCTGATGAATCTGTTGAAGATGGTTTCACCAAAGGCACCTCTGTAGAAGATAGCTCCTACAAGGGGAGGATGAAGATTGGGCAAAAGATCTGCTTGCATAGAAGGGACCACTGGCCTTGGTCCGCTGAGGAGCAAATCATATTGGCCTTTGGAGACATCATGCAGACCGAGCTTGTACCTTTCAAAGTTGAAGGCTTTCATGGCAGTAAATTTGGCCTGAGAATCTCTAAGGAGAGCGCCAAAAATTACATGAAATTGAAGGGATAAATGAGTGTAGAGCTTGAGCTGGTGGTTCCTGGAATGAGCTTCCTGAAATCTCATGGCTTCCTCAGGATGGAGATGAACAAACTCTGGAGGAGTCAGATAATGACTCTTCTGAGAGACAGTTTGAAGATCAGAAATGGAAACCTGAGATGTTTTGATCAAAAATGGAAGCCAGTGTTCAAAAGTGAAACCTGGCATGTCATGAATCTCAAGAAAGGCCCTGATTTGAAGATATTCTCTAAATAGAGCCATGAATTCAGGGGAATGGTAGACAAAGGCATACCAGAAAGGAGGAAGAAGTAGAGCTGGTTTGTCTTCCATTTTAGGACCACGGGAAGCTGGAAGTCTGAGACTTGGAACCATATCAAGGATTTGTAAGTGAGGTTGCTGAGAACCTGGTTTGAGGGGCATAGCTGAATAAAAAGGTGGAGGTTGAGTGGACAGATTCATTGCAAAAGCCTTAAGAGGCTTGATTGGGTATTTTAAAGGATATGTGGAGAATTTGATATTTTTGAGAACTGGATCTACTGGGGGGCTAGATAGAGGTAGATCCTGGGAAATGAATGAACCAGAGGGAATACTTGAAGAGGTGGCTGGAGGAGTATCTTCTGGAGGATTGTCAGAAGGAGAGGCAGGTGAGGTAGGCCTGGAAGGAGAGGAAGAGATAGATCGGCCATCTTTGACTAGCCTTCTCTTAACCTTTCTCTTGAAGGTGTGAAGCTCGGAGGCCTGATGAGGTCTCTTTCCAAGAGATACACCTTCCTCAACTGCTGCTACTCCTGGCTGCTGATCAGCCTCTGATTCCTGCTGCTGTTCTTGATGCTGCTTTTGCTGGGGTTGATATTCAACCATTGCTAGGAGATCTTTGGGAGCATGCTCCTGCTCCTGTTGGAGGACATCTGATATGGGCTGCTGTTCAGCCGAAAACTCTTGATTCTGCTGTACTACTGGCTCAAGCTCTGGATCTTCAGGAATTTTCTCTTGGGTTGGTTCTTGGTGTTGTGGCTCTTGAGCAGTAGAAGCTGGTTCTTCTTGAGACTCAGAGGGAGCAGGCCCTGATGGCATGGAAGTGCCCTGATGGCACACTAACTGAAGTAAGAGTTCCTTCATCTGCTTGACCTCATCAGCAAAACTATCAAACTTGACATCTATGAGCTCGACTTGCATATGAAGAAGTGAGAGCTTCTCTTGATGTGATCTGACAAGCTCTAGAATGGTGCCAAGACTGCTGCTACTCTCCCCCTGAGACCTTGGCCGGGTCTCAAACTGAGAAGGGGAGAAAGAAGGCTCACTCTCTCTGAAAGTTTGTTCCATAGGTGGGACAGGAACATCTTCAGACATGATTCCCTTACCTCTGAGATTTCTTAAGTCTTCATGCATAGTTTCAGAGGGAGCATCTTGCTCATTGAGAGAGGAGGAGGCTGGAAGCTGTTCTTCAACTGGCTGAACTGGTGGAGGAGACTGTGCAAACACAACTGGATCTGCTGGGGCTTCAATCTGAATACCTGAGGTGGGAATATCTTGTGGAAGCACAGAGACTAGGGGCTCATCTGGATAAATTTCATGGTCACACTCCGGAACTGAATCTTTGTACCATAAGTTTTCTTTCTTGCTAACTAGGGAGTAGTGACCTCTTCTCAGAGTAATGAGTCCAATTTTCTCTTTGGTGCTGATAGGCACTTCTCCAGATAGATCCACAGCAAATTTCTTAAAGATCAAAGTAAGCAGAGATCCATACGGAAGAGAATCTTGAAGGTCCTTGGCTGCTATCATTTTTTCTATAATCACTGCTGGAAGGTTGACTCTAAGTTTCTGAATAGCCCAAAAGAGGAGATTCCCATCTCTGGCTGTGATGGAGGAATGGGAACCTGATCTAGGAGTTATGATATTAGAGATGATAGAATGCAGTAACCTTTTCTCTGCAGAAAGTTCATTCACTTGCAAACCCCTTTTGCTCAAGGTCCCCAAATTTCCAATAATCCCCAATTTTTGTTTCTCAAGGGGGATGAACTCACTAAGACAGTGTCCGGTGTTAGGACAGTCTAAAAGTTCTACAAGACATTCCTCAGAGATAGTGATTCTTACTCCTTTAACATATCCTACGACTGTATTTCCAGATGAAACTTTGAGAGAGGCATAGAATGCCCTTACAGCACTGGCTACGAGAGGTTCAGTGATCTGACACAGTTTGGTCCATCCCATCTCTGTGAGAGTTTCCTCCACCCAGGCTAGACTGCCACTCAAATGAGAGAATTCAACTGATTTGCTGGAACAGATAGGAATCTTGGCTAGTCTTTGGAGTTGGTCAGAGGTGAGTTGGACGGAGTCCTGAGCCCTAGGAGATGCCATCTAGACAGACAGATGAAAAGGAAACTTAGGAGATCCTTCAGAGGAGGATGAGATGTACCCGAAAGGGTTAGAAGATCCTACCTTTTTCGTGAAAGGATGAAGTTTAACAGAGAGCTCCTGAAGGTCCTTTGCCGGAGAGCAGAAAGGCGCGAAAAAGATAGAGCAGACTAGAGAGTTTTCGAACGGGTATTTTCTAACGGAGATGAGGGAGAGCTATATATAAGAGAGGGATAATGACCGTCGTTTCATGACGGGATGTGATTTGAGTTACGAAGGGACACGCCTTTAATTTGATGTCAGTTACGAAGAAATTGAATATTTAGTCGTTTCAGAGTCATTAGGGGAGTTAGGAATTCAAATCCATTAGTCGAATACATAAGTTTTGACATGAATCGAATACCTTAACTTTTCATGAATCGATTACATGAATCGAATACCTTGATTTTTAACATGAATCGAATACATAAGTCGAACTTTGACATTTTTAGGGTATTGCTACACGGAATGTATAATTCAGTGAGATCATGGGCTTCCAACAGGAGTATTTTGGAGTCCATGACCATTATTTTGACTCCAAACCAGACTATTTTGGAGCCGAACATCTACAAAATTCAACAGCAATGGATATTGCCTGGTTTTAAGAACAGTACACACTTTTCAAGCATTGATCAATAAATCCTTTCATTGTAACACTGGGAAAGAATTACACTTGACACACGTTCCAAAACATGACAAGTTTTGTGGCCAACTGCTTCCATGTCTACTATTTTGACTCCCAACAGGAGTATTTTGGAGCCCATTGGGTGAGAGCACATCACCATTGCAGCTGGAAGTTGCTGTACTAACTGTTATTGGATTAAGCACCAATTGGAAGTTGCTGTACTAACTGGCGTTTAGATTATGGTCATTATAGTGTATTGAGGTTACAGTTCGAGCAGTACATCTTGAATATGGCTCGATGATTGCTGTCAACAAAAAAAGCAAACGGGGTTGTCCTCAAAATGGCCTTATATGGCAATCACGAAAGCCCATTTCATCTCTCTCCTTCACATAATTGTCCAAGGAGCAGATTCCTTTCAAAGCATTTTTAAATTCTGTAGGAAATTTCAAGAAATTTGTTAGGTTCCATGTCAACAAAAAAATGTAAAGCATCTGATCATAGTTCCTAAAACATGGCCACAAAAAATGATTAACAAGAAAATATAAGCTCTAAAATGATCAGGTACATGGGCTTCAAAGTGCTCATAGTTCCTAAAACAATAGAAGAATTGCCAAGCACAAACGTTAACGTTCCATAACATGACAAGCTTTGTGCCCGATTGCTTCTTTAAAAATACAAATTGTGCAATACATTGGTAAGGATAGTCACCCCCATATTCCATACATTGCTAAGGAGGAGTAGGGCGATGGACATTCTGATAATAATCATGAAGCCGCATGACATCATATTCATGGTATCTAATTGCCTCTGCATGTGTCCTTGATTTTCTTCAATTGCATTCATTCTATTGTTCAAGTAATCAAATTCGTATCTGATATTTCTTTCAAGTTGAGTGAAATGTTCGGCAATGAATTCTTTCACATCTCCGGACGTTGGCACTTCAGATGTAGTAGGAATATGTGGATGAACTTCTTGACGAATGTCATCTTCTTCAGAGTCCTCTTCATCTGCTTGTCCTTTTAGAGTCCTATGGACTCTTCCATTGATTATTCTGTACCCCATCCTAGTTGCAGTGTTCATATCATATGCACTTCGCCTCTTCAGAGTTATGACCTTGTTGGGAGTTAGTGATACTCGCAGAAACTTCATCACAGATGTGATAGGGCAAGCATACGGGATGGACCTTTTTGGATCATGGAAGCACTCATGTATGACATCCACCATCAACTCTGGGAGATTAATTTGCTCTTTCGAAGAATAAGGTAGAACAATGTCCTATGTGTCTCATTCACTAGCTCCCTGCTTCCATCCTTTGGAAAGATGATAGTTGTGAACATATGATGTATGATTCTGTTCAAAGGAGGGAAGGTGTTTGCATTCAGTTTGGCCTTACTTTTCTGTTCTTCAAAGGGTTCCTTAGTCATCATTGTATATGTGACTGCATGATCCACTTCGATTTCCCAGACGTCTACCCCATTATTTGGTATTTGTAGTGCTCTACTAAAAAGATTAGGAGTAATCATAAAGGAGATACCCTGGACAGTAGTGTAAAGGTCATCATCATGCATACCCAAATTGTTGTAAAACTCCAAAACTGCTGATGGAGAATAAGACTTCTGAGAACTCATAAATTCAATCCAGCCTTGTTCTTCAAATAGTGTACTCAACCCGGGAAACATTTCTTCCAAGGAAGGAAAAACCACATACCGAGGTTGTATGATCTTCTTGAAGATGCCATTGACCTTCAACAGGTTGATGTCTGATGGAACATTCAACTCTGGGAGTCTGTCATTCCTGAACTTTGATCGGCGCTCAGCAGGGGCTCTTGAACTTTGACCTTCTCCTTCAGTTGAACTTTGATCGGTGCGTTTTCCCCGGCCCCTGGAACTCATTGTGGAAATGGAAGTCGAAATGCAGCAGATGAATGCGTGTGCAGACAAGTGTTGTTCTTTCGCCCAGGAGGGAAGAAGCCGGAGTTCAGGGTAGAATACGGCGGCAGTTGCAGGAACAAGGGGAGGTGATAGGGTTTGTCGACAACTAGGGTTCCTTTATTGTGTTGGCTTCTTCGGAATAGAACCGCCACAGCCAAACCGGGATAGAACGTGAACCGCCGGTTCACATTGCAAGGCGGAACAGAGTTCTGGTTGTCATCAACTGACAGACATCTGTCGACCACCTGCTTTTGTCTGTCGACAACAATCAAAAACTGGTGAAGTCTTGGCGTCCAACTGGATATATTGGAATCCAGGACAGGTATTTTGGTTCCTAACAAAACTATTTTAGAGCCCAACTGCTCAGACTGCATCACCATTGGAGTTCATGATGAACTTTTTTTTTTGATCTAATGATCTTATGATGACCTTTCCTTTGGCAACATCTTCGTACCAAGAATGTCAAAAATATTTTTTAACATTTCATTTATTAAAAATAATTCATAATATTACAAAGACCGATGAAGTTAAAGAAGACTGGGTAGTTTGGACACCAACTGTTCAACTCTTGGCGTCCAACTGCATATATTGGATTCCAGGACCATTATTTTAGCTCCCAACAAGACTATTTTGGAGCCCAACTGATGGCTGACCAATTACATGGACTCAGCATATCCTGTCGACAACCACAAACCGGTTGTCGACAACTAATGACCACCCTGAAGAATATGTTTGTGGGTGGAAGAGCACATGTCGACAGTCGACCACTGCTTGTCGACATCCTCTGAGTGTTTTTGCATTTTGAAGTCTAAGTATGCCATTTTGACTCCATACTCTTGTATGTTGGAGTGCAACTTATTTACATACAACTACCTCGGATGGAGTTCAATTTTCCTGGAGCCCAATTTCTGCAACAATTACACCACTGCACATACAAACCATGAAGGTAAAATCAATGGACCTCAACGCTGCACGGTTTGGTTCCAATTTCCTGGAGCCCATTTTCTAAACATACAGCACATATCACTGAACATACAGCCAAACCCAAAATTGGATACCACCTGTGGAACACTTCCTGGAGGGCCTTCACATATAATTGTCATATACATATGTGTGCATGTAATTTCAAAAGCATCCTTTTACAACCTCATTCCCACACAGACAAAGAAGGAAAATGTAACAACACCATTCATACATTGTTCATAAATTGTTCATACATTGTTTAAATACATTGACAGAAAATCACAAGCTAGTAGTAGCCGAAATTTTTTTACATCATTGTCAGAGAAATCCCAACATAATTCCCGCTTCCTTGTTAAGTGGTCTACATACATGAAAATGTACATAGCGCAATTCATGCTAGAGCTTGGTTGTTGAGGACATAGTTCATCAAATATTAACTGAAATTCATCAGCATTTGTGTAGCCTTCATATCCAAGATATGCTTTAAGAATTGGTTCCTGTGAACAATAAAACAAAGAATGTAAATTATTCCTGATGTTTATAACCGACTGCAAAGTGCAAAGTTAGTTGGGCATACCCAATTCCTAGCGCATGTGTCATAAGTTGCATGTCCTCTGCAGGAATTGTATACTACGATGAGACGTTGCTCCGGTTGTAGACTAAGAAGGAACCAATGGCTCGATACATGGACAACAAAGAAAAGGAATTGAAAATCTGATATTGGGCAACCTAGTTTTTCATGCCCGAAGCAAGTATGCAGTTTGTGGCCCCTGTCATCATTAGAGCCATCTGTAAGCATAATCCATGATCCCATAATGGTTCCAAGGAATTCCCATCGGTGATAGGAATTTGGGACAATGGTTTCCTGCTCTCTTTGTCTGTCTTTCATAGCATGTAAGACAATGTCAATAACCTGCAACCACCAAAAATAATATAAAAGAAGACATTAGGAAAATTAATGGACAATGTAATTGAAGGTACTGTTCGTGCAATGGGCAGTATTTACCTCATCATCCGTCATATTGCCCCATAGTATATCCCAAATATGTGACCACTTCAACGAACAATTATTAGTGAACGTCAACACAGTGTGTCTGAAATGCATGACAATCAAGAAATGAAGTACATTTTATATTATGAAAGTAGAAGACAATAACAATAAATAAATTGTATTGTCCGAGAAGTTATTTACTTGTGGTCGACATATCCTTCCTGGGCAAGGAAGGCCTCGACTAATGCTGTCTGGCTCTCATTGGCTTCAGATTTCCATGTCCATTGCTTATAAAACCTCATAAGCTTGCTCATTGCCTCCAACGTAAATCGTGTAAAGATAAGTTAGAAAACAAAGAAATATAAATGTCTAATGCACAACATCAAAGAATATAGTTTGCAACTGTACCTTCTTCCCTTTCTTTTTTTTGGAGCCTTATCCACCCTTTTGAATGGTGATTGGTCATATATTCCAGGCTGTCGATCGTCCCGACACTTGATATTCTTTACTAGGGACGTCGGGCTAAGAAGTACGGTGGTAGAGACCGCACTTACTGGATCTGGTGCAATAATCTCCTGATCCACGATCAGAGCAAATGCATTTGCATCACCATATTTGGGGGATGCAAGGGCAGGGGCAGGAGTGATTGATTGTGGGGTGGAGATAAATTTCTCTGCATCTGTGCCAACTATAGGTTGGTCTTGTGGCATAGAGCTTGATCTTATCAACTTCTCCATTTTGTTGAACCCCATGGTGACAGCAGTTGTAAATGCTTCAATCTGGGCTTCATTAGACGACTTAGCCTGCTGAAGCCTTTCAGGGAGCAACTTGATTTCATCCCCAATACCTTGAAGAAGGGCCATAATCTCAGGATGGGGGGGAGCAGCCACACCCTCAGTTTGTAGATGCATTTTTTCCTGGCTAACACATGTAGTGATTGTCTTCTCCTTTGTTCCTACCTTCAACCGCTTAATTATCTGTAAGCATCAATTTTCATAAATGTCAGGATCAGATTATTACATAAATTTAAAAAAAAACCTTCCATTTGTGGATTACCTGCTGCCCCTGTAGAGAATCAATGGAGAATGATAGCTTCTTGTCCAAAACAGATCCCCATCTAAATAGACGGGGAATTGCTTCTCGGTCAATTGGTTGCCGTAATCTTGTGTGCTCTAAGAACCACACCTGCATGGATCATTGGTTTATTTACATACATAGATCCCAGAATGATGGAAGAATGTATAAATGTTTTATAAAAACTTACAGCCAGAGCAGCCGAACAGCCAAAAATGTTGGCACTGCCATGCTCTCTCCCACCTATCCTTCTCTTGGGAGTTGTGGTCCGACCAGATCTCTTCTCACGGACTATAGTAACAAAGTGATCAAATTTGTGCAATGTCATTTCTGTGACTGCAGCCGCCCAATTATAACGGCCAATCTCGTCAATATTGTCCAAACAAATAAGCATTTGTGGTGGACAACATGGGGAAGACCGTGGGCATAGGAAAGTGGATAATAGCAAAACTATCCAAAGTCGTGCTGTGTCGTCAACATCACAAGCATCATCCGATTGTACCAGTTGTCGGATAAGTTTTGTAACCACCTTCCGATCAAAAGTTAGCTTCGCCCCAAATCGGTGGTGCAACTTTGACAACTTAATTGGTGAATAATAATGTGGGACCCTCTGCCCACAGCAAGGCAAACCCAAAATCAGGGCGACATCTTCAACAGTAAATGTCAGAGTTTTATCGCCTATCTGAAAATTACTTGCACCCTTATAGCTATGAGCAATCTCCTCTATAAGAGTCATCTTGAATATGGCTCGATGATTACTGTCAACAAAAGGAGCAAACGGGGTTGTCCTCAAAATGGCCCTATGGCAATCACGAAACCCCAATTGATCTCTCTCCTTGACATAGTTCTCCAAGGAGCAGATGCCTTTCAAAGCATTTTTAAACTCTGTAGGAAATTTCAAGAAATTTGTTAGGTTCCATGTTAACAATAAAATGTAAACCAGGCTATTGAAGTGATGAAGAAGAAAATATAAGCTCTAAACTGATCAGGTACATGGGCTTCAAAGTGCTCATACTTCCTAAAACATGGCACCAAGAAGTACAAAACCCCATACACATACCAAATTAACGGACCATCTTCTAAAATAAATTTCGAAATAAATCTTAATACGTGAACTGTCCATGAACTTGGGGCTGAAAATTAATTAACATAACATGCTTATGCCATGTCAAAAAGAAAAACAGGGGATCCAATCTTAATATTGAAATGATGTTCTAGAAAATTTGAGCTCCAGTCTATAGGCTGTAAAATTTACTATCAGGCTACGTAATAGGAAACATTCTCTTTAGTTAAAATTTATTACATGTCAAATTAACGGGCCATGCCAAATGAAATTAAAATTATTCTAGATATGTGAAGAGTGATGACGTCAAGTTTACCAAAGAGAAAGAGTGATGTAAGTAATCTTGTTGACATGAAAATGTGGTGCGAAATAATTTTTTGAAAATTTATAAATATGTGAAGAATGCACAAATAATAAGAATTTGAAACATGTACACACAAATTGTAGGAATGCAAACAATCCTCTAGAGGCTCTTTTTTATCAAACATGAGCCTGGAAACTTTCCCTAAAATGAAATGACGAACTGTAGGAAAACCGGTGAAACATCCCAATTTAACAAGCCACGCCAAATGAAATATGAAATAATTTTGTATATGTGAAGAATGCTCAAAATTGGGGAGTCCAAAATACTTAACATGCTTATGTCATGTAAAAAAAATGGATACATACAATCTACATTCAGTTTTTTTTTTTTAAAGATGAGATTTAGAAAACACAAATCTTGAGAGGCAAACGCAAGAATTAGGGTTCTTGAGAGCGCACCATTCTTCTTTCTCTGTGCCCCAGAAGCCTTTCTCTGCGTACTCTGGCACTTCGCCCCATCGTCTGATGAACTCGAAGTTGATGGCGCACTGTCATCGTCGTCCGTTCTTTTTTCCGGAAGCGCCTTCGACCGCATGCTGGAACTCTCCATTGCCGGACAGCACTGGTTCTCTGCTAATTCTCGATTTTGGATGTGCACACAGGATCGCTCTGGTTCCTCTCGTCCGTGAATTTCGCGAGCAAGCAAATTCGCGGTTTCGGAAGTGCAGAGGAAGCTGTGATGGTGAGGGGAGGGCGAACGCGGGAAAGAGGTGAGAGAGGGTAATTTGGGAACCAGCGTTTGAAGTGGGATTTGACTTTGGCATCATGACATGGGTCATGTTACCGAAGCGGAGTGGGGTGGCGGTGACAGTGCGTCTTTTCGCGCTGGCGTGGCGGGCTCAGCAGCGGCGTGGAGAGCGCTGTGCTGACATGGCGTGGACCATTGAAGCGGTAAGACGTGGACGAATGGCGCATCGGAAGTGCAGGAAGACGTGGCTTTGTGCACTTTCCGAAAGTGCACATTTTCTCATGTCGCAAACCCTGGGACAGATTAAGAGCTTGTAGGAGGATGAATCTATGGAAGGATAGTTTCAATAGATGCTTGATCTTTAACCTGGTGAGCAGCCACGTGGCAACAGCAGAGGAACTCAAATTCCCTCCAAAACTATCAAATACCTCTCCTTCACCTCTCCTTCCTCAATCCTTTATGGATCTATTAAGCAGACAACTGTTAATAAATAATCTTGGTAAATCTTGCAACTCCATTTTCAAAAAAGTTGCAATTTTATGCGACCTGAAGTTTTAGTAACCATAATCTTGGTAAATCTTTCAAAATATAATAGTATACATACTTTTTTAAATTTTAAAAATCTGTTCACTCCAGTATCAACAATGGCGTGAACAGACTGGGTACTATACAAATAGAAATCACCTGCAAAAGTTGACATAATTTTACTGCGCCAAAGTGAGGCAACAATAAATACACTTATTAATATAAAATATTTATATATTAAAACAACTAACTATGTTAACTATTTTAGATATTATTATTTATTAAAATTTAAATATTTAAAAAATTTCCGTGCATCGCATGGGCAAAGAACTAGTATATATTTGTGGGTATAATCTAATTATTAGAATAATTTTAAAAAATAAATAAGGGAAGAAAGTCTGTTTAAATAAAAGAAAATATCTATCTTGACCACCTCCAGATGGCTGGATAAAGGTATGTAAAGAAAGTGATTCACAAAGAACCTTCCTACGTCCACACAACAGCTAATACTTCTTCTGCAAAAAACAACACATACGAAGGGCTCCCCATCGAGACACACAGGGCAAAGTTCCGCATCTGAAATGAAATGCAGAACTGTCCTGGTAAGAGGTGAGTCGCATGCTTCATATTTGACATTCAACTGCATGAGTCGAATCTTCATGAATTCGACTGCATGAGTCGAATCATTCACTCGACCTTCGATGCATGAATCATTCAATTCGAGTCCAATTCTGACTTCGGCTATGCGGTCGAATGCTGATAGTTCAACAACTAGCTCTCTTCGGTTTTTCTTTTTGAATGAACAGAGTTTGCACATACACAAATGCACGAGGCATAACTTATAATAATTAGGCCAGAGAGGCCGTTACAAAAACTTACCTCCCCAGAAGTCCTTTCCTCCCTGGAGCTAGCTGAGAGAGGAGGAACGGCAGGGGGAAGGGAGGAACAGAGAAGTTCGGCTTTAGGGCCGATCTCAGCTGGATGTTCGTGAGGCCCTTGAGGTCGTAGAAGCGGCCTTGGGCTTCTGTAGAGCCATCGCCACCGAGTAGTAGCATTCCGAGGTAGTAGCCTCAAAAGTCGGCGGTGAACTTGATGGCGGTGGCGGTGGAGACGCGGGAAGAGGGAGAGAGGGACTCTGGCGGTTGGTGCAGCAACTTTGCCTTTACCCTGGGTAGACATCTCCAAATTAGTAGACAGAAAGGGAGAATGAAGAAGTCTGTCAGAAGCTTGGTTAATTTGGAGGCCCCCGGGTTCCTTTTAGTGCTGTGATGTCTTGCGCCTCGAATTATCTTAGAAGGATTAGAAGCAAAGGCAAAACAAAAGGCAGAATTCGAACGGACGATGTCAGAATTTTTTAATGGTGAAGCGGGTTCGAAGAGACGCAAGTGTAATGACCGCTTCGAAACCGCTGCCGTTTGACCAAATGCTTTGGGAACCGTCCATGAAAAAGTGGAAAATTTGAAAGTCGATTTCCACATGTTTCTGACATTTGTGGAGATTGTTCTGATGTGTCATAGAAAAATAAGGTGAACTATTTGGCAACAGACTCCAGGCATCCCGTTTTTGGGAATAAAAAATTATTGTTTTAATATAAACATAAATTTATCCCATCTACCTGCCATGTTAAACTTTTAAAGAGAGACAATTAATTTTTAATCTCCAAAATCGGCTACAACCCTTCACTCTTGACATTTGATGGAACAGAGAGAGAAAAAATTGTCTATCTCTTTCCCCAACCTAAAAAGCGCTTTGCGCAAATGCCGATAGTTCCTTCATTTGGAAACCAGAACAGGATATGTCTGCTAATTGGAGGTAAAATCCGGCGTACGTACACAAGTGCAGGGGCGACGGCGGTTATGAATCTTGTGATGTGATCGGCGGATCAACCTTGCCTAATGTCCCGCGCGGCACTGACTGCTTTGACAAAACATATCTATACAACCCACTGCCAGCTTCAGCTGGATCTTCGCGATTGGCCCAACTGAAAACCTGCTAGTACTCAAGGCTTGTGATTTGTGATTTCGTAAGTTCACAGTCGTTATGATGGGTCGACCCCATTATCCAGTGTTGAAATGGGGTTATGATAGGTCGACCCATCTATCTATCTATCTATCTTATCTATCTTATCTATCTTATACTACTAAAACACAGTTTTAGCTGGACACGTGCCTGCACCAGAGGACTCTGCAGCAGTTTTTTTTTTTTTTCAGAATACGAGAACCTGGAAACCTATAATATATATATATTTTTTTGAAATGGGGGCGGCTACCCATAAGGCAGGTCGCCCGCCTGTTTTCAAACAGGCGGGCAGGAGGGAGGCCCACGCCCGCCCCCTTTAAAAAAATATTAAAATTTTTTAACTTTTAAACTTTTAAAAAAGTTTTATAAGTTCTTGATATTTTTTAAATTTTTTTATAATTATACCCCGTGCAATGCACGGGAGCAGAACTAGTTTAGATATTAATATGCACTTGAAAAATGTTTTGCTTGCTGCACATGTGCACTTCACCACTTCAACAAAGATGTCTGATGAAATTATATAGGATGATTTAAATTATCCTTAAACAATCATGTATTTACACTAACATATTAATATGCATGTGTAATCAAACCGAAATCTAATATTCAGAAATCATTGAATTGTTCTCCAACAATAAAACGTACATGTACAAAAACAATATATATATATATAACGATGAAGACTAGGGTGGTTGGCAAGCAGATAGAGAAGCCTGAAATTTCCAGCGCCGACCAAGACTTGCAATTCTTCCGCATCTCTTGATGATTGCCCCGTATAAAATCCTGTTCTTTGGCCATAGATTGAATCATTGATGAAGCATATCATTGCGGTCTTGCTGTCCCTTGAGAATAGAAACATCGGACTGAAGCTCTTCATAATGAGTTTGCAAGGATTGAACGCGATTGTCCAAAGTTACAAAGCGATTCTCCAAAGAGTCAAAACGAGCAGTCATATTGGTATTGAGGGTTTCAATCATCTGAGTCACCTGGTCTATGAGAGGAGCAGGAGGTCTGGAGGAGCCTGGACTAAACACATTTGCGTCATCACCATCTTCATCAGGTTGGAGGTCCTGCACTTTGTAAGGAGACCGAGTGCCCGTGCGGATGAAAGATCCATTTTCAATAGTCATCCTCATACGTGCTAGAGTATTCCCATCAATCACATCATACATTGTCAAATTTTGGTAATCTTCGCCAGCAAAATTGACTTTGAATTTCTTCAAGATGCGGGTAATAAGCATACCAAATAGAAGTATACGCTTAGCCGTGCCTACTACATCCCGCATGGTGTTCAATGTGATATTTGGTAGGTCCACAGGAGTGCCATTTATAAGTCCTAGAATTAAAAGGATATGGTCATCGGTGACTCCATCCATGCTACCAGTCCTTGGAATGAGAATAGAGCAAACAATCTTGTGAAGAAACCGATGGTAGGCCGGAAAAGAGTTGGCATTCACACGCTCAAATAGTTTGTTCCCAATCTCAGTTCCCAATACTCTTTCATAACCTTCCCGACGATTTTCTAATCGATCGGCATATTTAAACCCGCGCTTATATGGAATACGCATCACTTCCGAAAGCATTGAAACTCTGAGAGGGATATGGATTCCTTTCACGTAAGTACTAAGATTCTTGTCCTCATCTTCCTCCAAATTTGCATAAAAGAGACTAACTAAGTGAGGGTAAACCACTTGATTCATGGTGACATAATGTCCCCATCCCAATGTCTCAAACAGGCAAGCAAGATCTACCCCATTACTTTTAAAGAAGTCAAAGTCAATCCTTTTCCCAAAATGCACCTTCCTACGTGATATATCGGTGGTGAAGAGATCAAATGCCTTGACACTACGAAACTTATTACCGTCAAAGCTTCTATTTGGGGCGCCACTGCTGCCTCGAGATCTCTTGGGAGTTTGATCATCACCAGCCACTGCCACTGCCTTTCCCTTGTCACCACGCCGGGGAGGAGCCATCTGATGAAGTGAGAGTTTGGTCGATCGAAGAAGAAGAAACAGAGAAAGAGAGAACAGAGGAGTGCAAAGAGGAAGAAGGGTCGATCCAGTGCAAAGAGGAAGGAGAATAGTCTGCACTCGAGTCTCTGAACAGAAGGGGTCCACCGCCGCCAGGAAGAAGAATAGAGAGGAGAAGTGCGATCGCGGCGGCAGTTCCAGCGGGAACAAAAAGGGTGGGCCCAAGTTTAAATCGCCCTAGGGTTGAGGGGTCTAACACCAAAAAAGTGGTGTCGACACCGATTATAAGGAGGTCGACCTCAAGTCTTTTGGTGTCGACCTCAAGTCTTTTGGGGTCGACCTAAACTCAGTAAATTTGACTCTATTAATCTTAAAAAAAAATTAAAAAGTTTTGCTTTTAAAAGATATACTTTAAAATATTATTTAAAATTTTAACCAGTTTGACACTACTATCTCTGGGTACACTGACTATCTCTGGGTACGTAGGGCTCTCAGGCCTCCCCACTTTGACATCATGTATTTCTATCTTACCCCACTAACCAAGGGTAGAGTAGCCACTTTTTATATTTTTTGTAGTCAACTATCTTCTAATAAAAAATATTTAAACCAGGGTTACCCGGGGAAAAACCTAATTAACCGACCCGGGCTGAGTATTTTTCATAAAGCATTTGTTTCCATGAACTTTAATTAAGTCTATTAAGTTTTGTCATCACAGGGGGGTTGAGGAATCTCAGTCTGTCCCCATGAACTTTAATTAGTTACATAATGGTTTTGGTGATTAACAAAATTAACCATGTCAAAGATTTCTAAGTTTTGAGCACAGGAAATAATATTCCTGGGAAATCAAGCCAATTTGGTATAAGTATAATTTCTCCCTGTAGCAACATTAATTCCATGTTTGAAATTTCTCTTAGAGGCCACATTGGCTTTTTCTTTATGCTACAACGATTTCACCATAACGATTTCAGCAGAATGTTCTACGATTTCACCATAACGATTCCTTTAGTCGTCGTAACGATATGCCTATATATCGCAACGATTCCTTTAGCTATATATCGTAAGAATTTAATCATCGCAACGATTTCTTTAGTCATCATAACGATTTTACCTATCGTAACGATTTGCTCATCGCAACGATTCCCTTACCTATCGTAACGATTTGATCATCGCAATAATTTCTTTAGTCATCTTAACGAATTGCCTAACGCAACGATTTTTTCATCGTAACGATTTGCTTAACGCAATAATTTTCCTGAGGACATGATCAATAAAATTTAAATATTATTGGATTAAAAAACTATTAATATTATCTAAATTTTTTTCCCACAGTTATACAACTTAATATTATCTAATTATTTTGGGAAAATTAATTGGGGGTCCCTGTCAGAGCCGGGTAAGTACTACACTGTAACAGTTTAACCACTACACTCTTACAGTATGATTACTACACTTACACTGTTACAGTGCGAGCACTAAAGTGTTACATCAACCCGTTACAGTTTGAGCACTACACTCTTACAGTTCGAGCACTACAGTCTAACATACAGTTTTACATTATACGTTATAATCTGTTACAGTCGTTGATTATAGTACCAGGCTCTGGCAGGGACCTAAACATCTTACAATGGTCTACGGAAGAAAATGATGATTTTATCTATCCCGAGGATAAAGGGGAAAGCAACCAATTAATTAAATCGATATTTGAACAATATGCGTTAATAGACATGTGCATGTGCACTGCTGATCACATTGATGTGACATCACCACCTGTCATGATTAAAAAATTGGCTGGGGATATCTCCAAAATGGATGGGACAACCGCCCCCCCCCCCCCACCCAAACACCAGCGGGCGGGCCGGCATTTTTAACCCGGCATTTATATTTTAACCCATTTTTAACCGGCTTCCCTTCCCCCTTTGAAGATAAAACACCCGCCCTGTTTCTTTTCCCCCGCCATCCCCTCCGACCCGTTGCTGAGCCCACACCGCCGGAGCGCCGCCGCTGGGAGTTCCACCGCCGACGACGTACGTATGTGATGCTGGTTTGGTTGAGTAGTGTGTAAAACTTTGGCATTTTTCTGTTGTTTGCAGAGTTGGCACAGGTGTTGAACAACTTCAAAGTAAACAAAAAATGGTGCACTGGCCCACCTGAACTTTCACCTACTTACACGACAGTTCCTCTCCATTTCTCCGAACCTGACTCCCCCCCAAATCTTTAATCAGCTACTGGTTGCCGTGTAAGTAGGTGAAAGTAAGGAACAGAGGCCAGTGCACCCTTTTTTTTTTCCGTTTGAAGTTGTTCAACGCCTTGCAAGAAAATTTTATACTACGAAATTATTTTATCTTGATTAGTAGAAGATGCGAGACAGTCAGACAGAGAGAGCAAAGGGGTTCAGGAAGATAGAGAAAGGGGGGTCGCCGGAATCACACCGGAAAGAGGGATAAGAGGTGGGAGTGTAGGCTTCACACTCAAAATTTTCTTCTTCTCTCTCATCTTTGGTTACAGGACTCTATATATAGATTTAATAACAAAGAGAGACACTTCATGAAGACCTTACTTAACACTAGGATAGTCAAAGGTCTTAAACTTATTTTAATGAGCTAAGGAATTTGTAAAGCCAAACAAGATTACAACCATTGGGTCTTTTAATAGGCCATAATACTTGACTTTGATTTAATTCTCCTTCATTTCCCATCATTTATATAGATTTTGTTCAGGCAATATGAACCTGTGGACAGCTGGAATGCTAGTTGTCGACAGATTCTGTTGACAGAAAAGAGAGACTTAGGGAAGAGTCTACCTGTCGACAGCGGAGAATATAGCTGTCGACAGATGCACATCTTGGAGTCCAACTATCTGTATTGGAGTCCATTTAAACTATTTTGACACCCTTGGAGTATTTTGGAGCCCAACTGGTCAGCGTAAATTTTGTTCAGGCAATACGAACCTGTCGACAGCTGTAATGCTAGTTGTCGACAGATATACCTGACAGAAAAGAGAGAGTTCGGGAAAGAGTCTACCTGTCGACAGCAGACAAGTTAGCTGTCGACAGATGCTGATCTTGGAGTCCAACTATCTATATTGGAGTCCATTTCCATTATTTTGACTCCCAACACGAGTATTTTGGAGCCCATTTGGTGAGAGCACATCACCATTGGAATTTCAGAACTTTTCTTTTGGGGGTCTGATGTTTGGTTGTAGTTTTTTTGTTCTTTTTTTCTAAAATTTTAAAAAGAGAGAGATCAAATAATGAGACATGTTTGGTAAGTAATTTTTTTTTAGGGAAGAACTTTTACCCTGTGTAAATCTCTCTAAAAAAAAACAAGTACCAACTTGTTTTTATTTTAAAAACACCAATTCTCTCACACAAAACCCCCTACCCCCACCCCACCCCCCCCACCCAGCACCGGCGCCCCCCCCTCCCCACCCCCGCCGGCCACCCCCACCCCTCTCCCCAAACCCAGCACCGGCGCACCCCCCCCCCAGCACCGGCGCCCCTCCTCCCCCACCCCCCCCCGCCGGCCACCCCCACCGCCAACCCAGCTTCGCCCGGCGCCCCCCCCTCCCCTATTGTTAGAATGTGGAGCCCGAACTCAGCATTCGACTGCCACAACCAAAGTCAGAATTGAAGCAGTCGATTGAATGATTCGACGCATGCAGTCGAATACCAGATTGAATGATTCGACTCATGCAGTCGAATATCAGATTGAAGGATTCGACTCATGTAGTCGAATGTCGTATGAAGGATTCGACTCATACAGTCGAATGTCAAATTTGAAGTATTCGACTTCCTCTTCCCCGGAAAGGTTTTGGCAGTTCAGAGACAGGACACTTTTGCCCTGTGTGTCTCGTTTGTGGCGCCCCTCTCCTTGTTGTCTATAGGGGGTTTGTCCTCTTTGTGTGTGTGTCCTTTTTCTTGGAGAAGAAGCATTGAAAGCTGCTGTGGCCGTGGACGTAGGAAGGCTTCTTGCCTCCGAACCACGTAAAAATCTAGTGTTCCTGTGTTCTTATTCCTACCTCCTTCTATCTCTCTCTGGTATCTACGAGTGGGTAGTGTGAGAGAGTTGTCGCTGGTCTGTGCAGCAGTGTTTGCCTCCCAACACTCCCCTCCCCCACCGGCCACCGCCGTCCCCCACCCCCCGCCAACACAGGCACCCCCCTGTTTGGCTTGTATAATGCTCTTATAGGCCTAAATGTTGTGTGGTTATGTAAATGTTGCCGCTGCTCTTCAGTGACATGTATGTTTGTACATGTATTGTCATTGTCTATGATTAGTCGGAAATGATTGATATTTTGTTAATTGACAGTTTACTTTGTGTAGCAAAATTTGTTTGTGTCACAGAATGGCTGAATTGGATAAAAGTTGGATGGATATTCCTAATAGGCTAGACCCTAGGTATGTCAATGGAGTAGAAGAATTTTTACAGTTTGCATATCATGATGACAGAATAGGATTTAGACATGGAGTAGACAAACAGTTGATTCAATGTCCTTGTCGAAGATGTTGCAATGGCTTCATATTTAGAAGGGACCGTGTGCATGAGCACCTAATATGTGACGGAATATGGTTAAGTTATCGGAGTTGGTTGTCACACGGTGAGCAAGTACACAATGATACGCCGACACAAGAGACACAACTTGTCGAACCTGAAAATGAGTTAGAATTGGATGAAGTCATGGACATGCTACATGATTTTCAAAGGGACAATGTACCTGAAGGAGAAGCTGAGGAAGAACCAAATCCAAAAGCACAGAAATTTTATAAGTTATTAGAAGACGCAGAAACTCCGTTGTATGCTGGGAGCAAAGATATGTCTAAGATGAAGTTTATTTTGAAGTTGATACACATGAAATCTGTGAATGGTCTTACAGCGAAATGTATGAATATGATACTTATGTTGTTTAGACAAGTTTTGCCTAGTGATGCATTTGTACCTGAAAATTGGTATGAAGCAAAGAAGATTGTCAAAGACTTGGGACTTACTTACAAAAAGATTGATGCATGTAAAAATGATTGTGTGTTATTTTGGAAAGAAAATGAAGATAAATTTCAATGTCCAGAGTGTGGTACTTCAAGATATAAGGAGAATACCTCAAAAAGTAGTAAGAAGGTGGCAAGAAAGGTGTTGCACTATTTTCCTGTAAAGGATAGATTGCAACGCCTATTTATGTCATCAAAGACTGCTCAATGGATGACATGGCATAATGGCAGTCGTTCTTACCAATCTGAGGGTGAGATGCGTCATCCTGCAGATTCTCCTGCATGGAAGGACTTTAATCAGTTGTATGCAGATTTTGCTTCCGAAAGCCGTAATGTTCGACTTGGCTTAGCCAGTGATGGGTTTAATCCCTTTGGGAACATGTCTTCAAAGTACAGTGTATGGCCAGTTGTACTGATGCCTTATAATTTGCCACCGTGGATGTGTATGAAGTCAGCTTACATGATAATGTCATTATTAATTCCCGGTCCGAAAGCTCCAGGAAATGACATTGATGTGTATTTACAACCATTAGTAGAAGAGTTAAAGGAGTTGTGGGATAATGGGATCGAGACATATGATGCTGCAAAGAAGCAAAACTTTACTTTGCGAGCTGCCTTGCTGTGGACCATAAATGATTTTCCAGGTTATGCAAACTTGTCTGGATGGAGTACTAAAGGGAAGCTCGCATGTCCAATTTGCAATGATCAAACTTATTCTCTCCGTCTTCTTCACAGCAAAAAACAATGTTATTTAGGGCATCGTCGTTTTCTTCCAATAACACACCGATGGAGAAAGCATCAGTACAAAGATAAATTTGATGGTCGGCGTTGTGACAAAGGAAAGTTAACAATGAAGACAGGTTATGAATTGTGGAGACAACAACAAGAGATGGACCTAGTAAGGTTTGGAAAGCCTTTCAAAAAAGAGTTGGAGAAGTTAAGAAAAAATGTAGCAAAGAACAAAAACTGGAAGAAGAAGAGTATTTTCTTCACATTTCTGCCGTATTGGCAATCTCTGATCATTCGTCATCAGTTAGATGTCATGCATATTGAAAAAAATGTTTGTGACAATATTCTTGACATGTTCAATCTGTCGGGGACAGATAAAGACAACCTCAACTCAAGAAAAGATTTACAAGTGTTGAAAATTCGTCCTGAACTACATCCTTATGAGCATTCAGTGCGCTATCCAGATGCTATTTATAAGTTGAACAATGAACAGAAGGCTCGTATATGTAACTTCATCACAGATTTAAAAGTTCCAGATGGCTATTCTTCAAACCTCTCCAGATGTGTTGATATGGGTAGCAAAACAATCTCAGGACTGAAAAGTCATGATTGTCATGTGTACATGCAAGTGTTGCTTCCTTTAGTACTTCGTGGCATCATTCCTAAACAAGTGGCAGATCCAATAATTCAGCTTAGTCAATATTTTAAAGCAATTTGTTCAAAAGTGTTGGACCAAGCAAGTTTGTTGAGATGGGAGGCCGATATTGTACTTATCTTATGCAAGCTCGAGCAGATTTTCCCACCGTCGTTCTTTGATGTTATGATACATCTTACTGTGCACTTGGCATATGAAGCAAGGATGTGTGGTCCAGTTCAATATCGATGGATGTATCCAATTGAAAGATATTTGAAGAAATTGAAAGATTATGTGGGTAATAAAGCTCGAGTGGAAGGTTCAATTGCACAAGGATATCTTGTGGAAGAATGCGGTATAATTATTTCGATGTACATGCAAGAAATGGATGATCACAATACTAAAGATAGAAATTATGATGGTGGTCCATTTGGCACTCTTGATGGAGAAGTGTCTATGTTTACACCAGTTGGTCGTCCAATAAAGTGCAGACGAGTACTCAGAACATTGTCAGAAGCCGAAAGAGATTTAGCACATACATATGTGTTAAATCAAGTTGACGATATTGTACATTTTCGGCGGGAACATGAAGATGCACTTGCAAGTGGAAGGAATGTAAATGATAATTTCCTCATGTGGTTTCCATCACGTGTCCAAGAACTGAAGAATTTACATGACCCACGCTACACTGAGGAACTCGAGATTTTATCACTCAGTCCATCAAGAATGGCAACATCATTTTCTGGGTATATTACAAATGGCTTCAGATTCCGCACAAGCTTAACTGACTCTACCAAATGCACACAACTTTGTGGTGTTATTGTCAATGCTGAGCTGCAATCTGGATGCGATGGTTATTATGGGAAAATAATTGATATTATTGAAATATCTTTTGAGAGAAACAAACAAATTGTTTTATTTCAATGTGAATGGTGGGATGTGTATCATAAGGACCGAGGTTTCAAAGTTGATGAACATGGACTAGTATCTTTAAATACACATCGGAAATTAGGGACTAATGAACCATTTGCACTTGCAAGTCAAGTTGAGCAAGTCTTCTATGTAGATGACAACAATGCTGCAGGGTGGGTGATAGCTGTTAAGTCACCACCTAGAAGTTATTATAATATGTCTAGTGGTGCAAGTGTTGATGATGAAGAGCCCTATCAAGAAGGCCTTGTTGATGTGCCTGTGATGTTCAATGATGTAGATATCCATGTACAGCTTCAAAGTGAAGAATATATACTAGTAGACAGTTGATATTCTGTAAGTATTTAATTTTTTCATGTCTAGTGGAGTCAACCCCATGGCTCTTAATAAGTACTCTACCGTGCATTCCTGTATTTTGGTTCTGAGAAAATGGGGTCGACCTCATTTGCAACTGAGATCGACCTCAAAATAAAACATGGTGTAGTGAGGTCGACCCCATGGTTCCTCATGGGTCGAACCTCTAATCTTCAGTTTTGGTTCTGGCCCCTGGGAAATGGGGTCGACCTCAATTTCAACTGCGGTCGACCTCAATATAAACATGGTGTGGTGGGGTCGACCCCAAGGTTCATCATGGGTCGACCCATCCATTCCTCAGTTTTGGTTTTGGGAAATGCGGTCGAGTTTTAACTGAGGTCGAGCTCAGAAGAAAACATGGTCATGGCAAGGGGATTGTTCTTAAATGTTTGTCTATTTATCTCATTTCTTTTTCACTGTTTCAAAGACCTCATTTCGTTTTTGCTTCTTCACTTTGCTAGTACGGTTTCATTTTTTGACATTAAAGATGATTTCACAAACCTCAGATACATTTATTATTAATTTTGTTAAATATCCTTCATTCAACAGATGCTTAATAAGTTCAGCAAGACCCGTCGGTCGGCCCACCAGACCAGTCTAGGGGAGTCGTCCCATGCACAGGAGGGGCTGGCTTCCCATTCACAGGAAGTGGGGCTCCGGACACAGGCAGGGGCTTCAGCCTCACAGTCTGCACATGTACATTCACAGGCATCAGCTTCACAGGCAGGAGCTTCAGTCTCACAGGCTGTACATTCACAACCAGGGGCCGCACAAGCAGGAGGGCTACACACACCTCGTTCCTTACCAGATGCCACAAACATCTCTGAGCATGCAACCATCACTCCTCGGACTCCTGGGAGTGCATCTTCAGTTGCTTCAGGTTTACAATGTTTTTTATTTCTTCAATTTTATTTGTATAATTGCATTCACTTCATCTTTTTTATTTTCATTTAGTTGGTACCACTAGACGTGGGAGAGGTCCTTCTAGGGCGACCAGCGTCAGGATACTACCTCCAGGCCAGACCATTTCTATAGATCTACAAGGGGGATCTGCAGTTGGTCCATATGGTCAGCAATTTACTACATACCTTGGAGTTTGTAATAGAGTACATTGCAACCTATGGCAGCAAGAGTACATGACCCTTCCTCCTGAAAAGAAGGAGGCTATTTTGAGAGACCTACAGGTAAAATTTATTTAATTATTTAGGTCATATAATTGTTCATTTCTATAGTTATAATGACATTGATCATATATGATGATTATGCAGCAACATTTCAATTTTCTGCGCTCTCCAGCCAAAGATGCCGACATTCTTCGACACATGGGAGAAATGCAAAGGAAGCAAAGGTCCCACTTGAAAAGAAAAGTAAGATTTTTTACTATTATGTAGTATTCTTGCACACACATTCTTATGTAACTTGTGCTTTTGTATGATAGTATTTTGCAGGACGATCATTTGAGGATGCATGTTTGAATTTGCCACCAACTTATGATTCTAGTCAATGGCGGCACATGTGTGAGATATGGGATCGAGAAGATAGTAAGGTATTATTTTGTCAATCCCTATTATTTCATGGATTCAATTATTTAGGATATCACTAATTAACTTTGTTCCATCATGAATGCAGCGAGTTAGTGAAAGAAATAAGTCTAATCGATGTCATTTATCAATGCCTTATCGAAGAGGGCGGATGAATATTCATCAATTAAATAATGATTTTGTAAGTATTCATTTAAATTATTACTTTGATTGATTGATTGATTTAACACTATCATAGTCTAATTATAACTTTTAAATGTTAAATAGATGGAAAGGGAAGGCCGTCATCCTACGCGTCCGGAAATGTTTCAAATGACGCAAGCTAGGACAGCACCGGATGGCAGTGTCATGTGGAGCAATGAACAAAGTCGTCAAATGATGGTAATGATGATTAAAAATCTTAATATTAATTCATATACATTCAGCTTATTTATGTACTAATTACCTTATATTAATTACAGGATCAAATGAA
This sequence comes from Colocasia esculenta, assembly GCA_014218235.1. Classification (NCBI taxonomy): domain Eukaryota; kingdom Viridiplantae; phylum Streptophyta; class Magnoliopsida; order Alismatales; family Araceae; genus Colocasia; species Colocasia esculenta. Next base: position 127,624,738 of record CM024763.1, on the reverse strand, counting down.
CCAGTTGATGAATCCCACTCCCTCAGGGAATCAGATGCCACAGCTAATCCTCCAGTACTTACTCCAGAGGAAGCCTTCCGTCAGGTGTTTGGGAGGGATAGACCTGGACGGATCCGATGCGGTGGTCGAGGACAGACTTTGAGGAGTTGGTACGGGCCATCTGAGTGTGGTAGCAGTAGCAACACTGTATATCAGCGTCTCCTAGAGGAGCAATCTCAGCAAAAGTCTGAGATATGTCAGCAAAAGTCTGAGATATCTCAGCAGAAGTCTGAGATTGAAAGAATGAAAAAAATCATTGAAGATCAAGAGCGGAGAATAGCAGCACATAGCACAGATATAGATGTTCGAGTGGAAGCTCAAGTGGAGGCTCGACTTGCTGAGCTAAAGACACAGATGCTTCAAAGCATGGATGATCGAGTTCTTGAGTTAATTCGTATGTCTGGAAGTGGTGCACCAGTGCTACCTGAGGATGAGACAGATGAAGAGGTGGGAGATGGAGAGGATGAGGGAACTTTTGGTGAGGATGAGTGAGACTTGACTATATATATATTTATGATCATGGTTTTATGATGTAATACATTAACATTTGAAATAATCAAACAAGTCGTGTGATGTAATGGATTTCAATTTCAAGTACTATACTTCTTTTAGAAAGAGGATTATGAATCGTTTATGTAACTTTTCATGTAATACATTTAAATTTAGAGTTTTATAGTTATTTTGGAATGTGTTTTGTTAATGTAATTTTTGTATAACAGGTTGTAACTTTGTGATAAAAATTTTTTTTACTATTTTTTTAATTTTTGATAGACTATTGAGACGGCTTCAACCGTCTCCAATAAAACTATTGGCGACGGCTAAAACGCCGTCTCCAATAAAACTATTAAAGACGGTGGAGCCGTCCTCAATAGCCTCATTGCAGACGACTGCACTCCGTCTCCAATAGTATCAATGAAGACTGGCAAAAAGCCGTCGCTAATAGATATTTTGGCGACGGCTAAACTGTTGTCGCTACTAATGTATTCAAGACGGACCATTACCGTCACTAATAAGATTTTTAGCGACGTCTAAACAGCCGTCTTTCATATTGCAATTGGCGACGGCTAGCTCATTGTCGCCAATAATGTTATCCAGGACAGCTAATAGCGGTCACTAATAAGGTTTTTAACGACGGCTTTTAAGCTGTCTCTAATAACTCTATTAGCGACGGCATAACCATGTCGCCAATAATTTTATTCAAGACGGCGCCATAGCTGTCACTAATAATATTTTTAAAGACGGCTTTAAAATCGTCTCTAATAATTCTATTAGCGACAGTTATTTGTCCGTCTTCAATAAAACTATTGGCGACGGTGTAATTGTGTCTCTAATAATATTATCGAAGACGGCTTATCTCCATCGCTAATATATGTTTTTGAGACGCCTATAACGCCGTCGCTAATACATTAATTGAGACGGGGAATATTATCCGTCTCAATTAAAGTTATTGAAGACGGACATTTATCCGTCCTCAATAACGTTATTGAGGATGGATGTTGCTTAGCCGTCTCCAATACTATTGGCGACGGGCTTATTAGGGACGACCTAGCGACGGCCTTGTAGCCGTCTTCAATAATCATTGGGGACGGCGTTATGAATATTAGCGACGACTTTCAGCCGTCCCCAATAACCTCTTTTCTTGTAGTGGTAGATTAGGGATTTGGAAGGAGGGGTTGAGATTTGAGAAAAGGGAGTGTAGGATTGGAGACAGAATTTTAACTTGAAAGTAAATTAGCTGTTTCTTAATATAATCAAATATAGACTATGATATTTCATGCATCTTAGAGAGATCTGTGCGTATTTTTTCTTATAAATATTACTTTATTTTTTAAGATGGCAGTGGCCGTGTCATAAATCACAAGATGGCGAGCCATAGTTGGTAGACGAGAAGGTCGCCGGCTAGATTTGATGGAAGAAGGGAAGAGGCGTCATCCGACCTGTTGTTTGGTATAGTAGGTTATGGATCTCTGAGTTAAAATATTTAGGTATATTTTAACCTACTTTTTTAATCTATTTTATTTTAAAATAACAAGTAGATTTAGGTAAATTATCCATATATTACTCTACTTCGCCAAAACGGGTCAAATAGAATTACTCTAACATACCCCTAGGTAACCGCCCATATCCCTAGTTAGCATGTACCGTCATATAAAAATCATTTAAACTCTAATTATATATTTATATATACATGTCGAGGGATAAAATAATTCTCAAAGCGTCCTTCAAATAAACTACATGGATTCTGGACGACGTTGTCCTCGTCCAATCTTCTTCAGATGATAGAAAAATGGGGCCAATTTTGCCGGACAAGTGAGCAACTGATTTATACTAGTCAAAAAAACACGCTACGCACGTGTAGTATATTTGTTAGCATGTAATATAATTATTAAAATTATAATTTAAAAAATAAATAAAAACAATTTTTATATATATTAAAAAATAATATATGAAAAGATAACTTTCTATTTTGATTAGTTTTCTTTTAAAGAAATTTAACAATATATTTTATTTACTATATATTTTTAAGAATAGATTTATCAAATTTTAACAATATGTCTCGCAGTAATTATAGTGATTCCCTCACTAACAAAGACTTCAACTTTAGATGACAACTCTCATATGAGCTAAATGATATGTGGATGCAAATTTTAAAATTAAAAACTATCATAGTTAGATTCATGAAGACAATTCTACTAAAAATAAATAAAATATACTTGCTATGGTTTATTGGGATAAAGTATTTGATGAAGAATGTGTATTCAAATAAAAGAGAATATCTAACTTGACAAAAAGTTTAAAAACTAATTATTTTATTCAGAGTAATTAATCTTATGTTATTTAAACTCTTTATAATATTGTCAAATATTTTCCTAATTTCTTCTCTTCATTCTTGTTAATTAGAAGAAGATTATGATCACCAAAGTAAAAGATTTATTTTGACACGTGCTACTTATATGATGCAAATTTTTTGGTTGATCAACATATGTTTATCTTTTAAGTTGCCAATAACTTTCCTGATAACAAGATATCTATATGATTATTTGTGCTTGTTATCGTTATTTTGATAACCTAGAAAAATATAATATACTTATAAATGTAACATTTGAAATGTAAAATTTTCATAAAATGGATAATTCTTCCATCATGTAGAAGTCTTTGAATCTTTCCGTTCTCAACTATTTTCATAATATACTCTAATATTTTATAACAATCAAATGTTTATATATATATATATATATATATATATATATATATATATATATATGTTGAGGTACTGTGATGTGGCCCTGCTGTACCCTAGTCGCTGCCATTGGATCATGATCCAACGACAGAAAAAAAAACATTCGAGCCGTTGGATGGCCATCCAACGACCACTGTTGGGGTGCGGCGTAGTCGCCTGTTGCACCCCAACATCCATCATATATATATATATATATATATATATATATATATATATATATATATATACATTCTAAACAAATGTAAAAAGATTCAATAGAAGTTGTATATTAATTTTGAGTAAGAAGTAATTGATTTAAATATATTTCAATATAAAGATGAAAGAATGAACTCAAATAAAAATAGATGTCTTATATTATTAAATAGCATGCTTGACAAAAAGAAAATTGTAAATATGTATTGTTATAGATTCTCTAGTCTATATATAAAATATGTTTTTTAAAAGAGAAAAAAAGTAAAAGATATATTAACATAAAATCCAGTACCGAGCTAAATAATCAACTAAATATGCATTTCAGATGCCCACGAATAAGATGCTAGCATAAATATCTGTTTAAGTATTTGTATTCATTGTTAGTGTCGGAAAAAAAAATACATTTAATACACCGGGGGCGTGCCCCTCCACATGTCACGCTGTGGAGGGGCATGGCCCCTCCACGTAACGCTTTTTCTGCAGGCAAGGAGCTTAACATTATTCATCAAAATTAATCAGCTTGTTGCTTTTTAGAACGAATTCATGAGGTTACAATTTCTGAGCTATGGACTGCATGCATGCTTGCACCAGTACTGTCAATTAAAAATGTAAATAATGAGGAGAAGGATTAATAATTGATCTGGTGAAAAAAACAAGGTCTCATCTTTTATATATAGCTAGCAGATCAGATCCGGTCGAAGCCAATCAAGGAATCCCAAGTCCAATTCTTCCAGGTCGCAGTCGCCGACGTCACCTAATTCCATGGCAGGGTGCTCTTGCCCATCAAACGGGACGCCGAGGTATCTGTCGTTCGTCATAGCACTTGCAGCAGTGTTGCCGTGTTCAGCGTGTTCAGGAGGCGGCGACGTGCTGGTAATTACCGATGGGAGGACATGAACGTCGTCGTCGTCGGCAGGGTTTTCCCTCTCCACTCTCACGATGGGCCGCCGGTCCAACGAGCGCAGGTGCCCGGATTTCTTGTACACCCGGCACAAGCTGAACTCACTTCTACACTGCAAATCACATGTAAATATATAGAACGATCATGATATGATCCCAGATGTGTCATTTCGTTCATTTGATCGCATGCATGCATCATTCACCCTGTGATGATGGGTTGGGTATATTTATAGTACCTTTACGTCTGCGGTACTTGAAGCTGCCGAAGCGGATGATGAAGACGACGCTGCTCATTCTCCGTCTTCCTGGGCAGCTCTGTACTCGTTCATCTTCCAGGAGGTTTTGCAGCCGGCGGGAGCTCGGCCCTGGTAGAAGACCATGGTCTTCCTGATGCCGATGATGTGCTGGTTGTGGAAGATGGGAGTCGGGGATCCGGTGGCCTTCCAATAGCCGGAGCGCGTTGTCCGGGTAGGTCTCCCTCCCTGGACTTCGAACCCTCGCCTGCCTCGGGCAGAAGAAGAACCACTGCTCCGGGTCCCGGACCGACGCTTCTTCTGACATCTCTACATGCATGCAGTACACATCATATATAAATTTATGGTTGATCTCAGGCACCATCCCAGATTCTGCATGTAAGTTGCTAGCTGATCTTATATCAATGCTGATGCGTGGCGCCATCACTACAGAGTTCGGGAGGAGGAGCGGACGAAGGCCTTCGATTCCCGGCTGCGTAGAGCCCGAAGGTGCGTCTGCGGGGGGCGAATACACCGGGGAGCGGGCGGCGGCAACACGGAAGGCACCGTCAGGAACGGAGCTGAAGGAAGTAAAAAGGTCAAGAGCAAGAACAAGATCGTGAGGAGATGGGTAATGGAAGAACTCAAAAAGTGCAACAGGGGAATCGGCTCTTATTGCTTACTCAGTGCGGGGAGGCTGGGTCCACCGGCGGGCACTGGTCCTGCGTACGCGGCCATTTTTTCCAATGAGATAAGAGAAATCAAGAGCAAAAAAATAGCATAAAAGAAAAGCAGCACAATTGATTGCTGAGCGGATATATCAACAAATATATCACAAGCTACGTTGGACTCTGTCCAGCCTATCTATGCAGCAGATAAAAGCAAAGGATTCCAACGCTGGCTCTCTGGAGGACTCTCCTGGCAACGTTGTCTCTAGTGTACATAGTGACATAACCTGTACATGTAAAATATGTTGATCAGATTATCTTGTACAGAGTTCACCTTGTAATATATTCTCTCATTATATAATGCATACGGGTCTGCTTCGATACACAGGTAACCCAAATTCTCTTCTTTTACGGTACTCTGTTTTTCTAACAGATGATTCCTCGATAGAGTGCTGCATGAAGAACATGTGGGAGAGGGAAGGGGAGGATGGTATGAGGGATTATGAACATGTTGAGAGGGGCTTCATCTGACGAGTACACTGGCGTCGTCGCTGTTGATCATCGCTTCTCTCTCTTCAACAGGTTGGTGTAACTCTACAGATGAGAGCGGTAGAAAGTCTCGAAGTCAGAGATGGGGTAGCCCGGCAATAGCAGCCAGGTGGTGTCCGAGAAGGGCTCTCAGAAGACTCCAAGCATGTCCTTGCCGAGGTTGATGAGGAGGACCTTGTTGGTGAGGGCGTAGAGGAAGGTGGAAGCATGCGTGAGTATTCTGTTGCATGCCCAGCCCACATACTTGCACTCCACCTCCTCCTCCGTTGCCGAGGCGATCTGTTGCCCAGCCCACGTTGACGTACTTGCACTCCACAGTCCACATCCTCCTCCGGCACCGCGAGGCAACCTTCCCGTGTCCTGCTGTAGGCTGCAGTCTGGGGGCGCATTACTTGTGGCATTCTTCATACACTTCCGTTACGTAATAAAATAGACACTTACGTTACATGGTGAATACAAAACGTTTGTAAGCATTTTACAATTGAGAAGGAGGAAGGTTGTATTTAAGAAGGTGTATTTAAGTTGGGTAATAAAAAAGAACAAATTTTGGGTGAACCGGAATTGAAAAGGACGAAACCGGGCTTAAGATGGAGAACCGGGCTTAAGATGAACCGGACCAAAGTTTAAAGTGTCACTTTTAATATATAGTATAGATTATTTTTCAAAGTGGGCCGTGGCAACCATTATAGTTTTGCCAGACATCTTTTTGAGGATTAAATGTGAGCCCCGGCTACCATTATAGTAAGGTTCACAATTGAATCACCAACTGTTGGGCCTTCTCTTCTTTCTGACACATCTCTTGATTGGGACAAAGGTAGCCATGACTTTGCCTCACTTCCCTGACACTAGGGTTGCTAATGGATATCTATTTTTCGACTTTTCAATTCGTTTCCGACTTTTTCGTATCCATTTTTTCGTTTTCGATTATTTTTTATTTTTTCGTTTCCGATTCTAATAATATATATATTTTATTTTATTTATAAAATATATATTCTTAAAATTTTATTTCTTAATATTAAAAAACTTTAGACTAAGTTTTTAACTTCTACTTAATTTGTAAATAGAATCTAATTAAGTTGTTTCTCTTGTAGCATTTATTATGCCTATTATTATCAAATATATCTTTTTTACTACTACTCTTAATACTACATACATCTACCATTTGATCGTATCATATGTTTTCAATTACTTTCCGTTTCCGACCCGTTTCCGATTTTTTTATAGGAAATGGATGCAGAAAATGTGATTTTCGACTCTGACTCCGACCCGTTGGCAGCCCTACCTGACACAATCAGAGTAGCCATATCAAGTGTTTCAGTTAATTAATGCTCCAATAATAAAACAGAACAAAAGGAAACAGTTGAAGAGAGAAGAAACCCCTTAGGTTACTGCCCATCTTTTCCTTCCTTGGTGCCATTACAGTCTCTACTCTGTGTCACATATTAAGCATCTTTATGCCATTCCATCTCTTGATTGTAAGAATAGTCCTACCTTGGAAACAGACAAAAATGTTAAATGTGCTTATGATGGTGGAGCACTCTCCACTCATCACCCTAAAGTTTGAGTTGGATGGCTTAATCTAACAAGCTTTAGCATAGTATCAAAGCTCATCATATAATAGTGCACATGATAGAGCGTAAAATTAGCTTACACACGAGGGAGTATAAGAATTGTTAGAGATTAGAAAGGGACGAAACTATATATTAATGCTCTTTCAATAATGGAGCCCTTGCCACTTATCACCTTAAGGTTTTTGAGTTAGATGATCCAACCTAATAAATATTAACAATAATAACCTTCTTCAACATTATACATCAATTATCTTCTACAAAATAAAATTAACAAGTCTTGTTGGATTTCTTCACTTGTGCACTAAATCATCAATCACAATATGAAAGTGAGGAGCCAAGGCATACATTCAACTCTCACACCTTGATCTGACATTTTGCACATTTCTATTAGCTTTTATTCCACACCATAACTTCATTAGACTCTCCATGCAGAACTACAATGACTTGTATGATTATGAAACTTGAAACCAGATTCATAAGGAAAAAATGAGCATGAATGGATAGATACGCAGAAACACAATCGCTTGTATGATGTTATCTATATGTAGGATAGCATCATTTTCACTTCAGAATGGTACCTGTATCATGTCGCTTTCTGCTGAGTGGCTTGAAACTATACTGAAGTGAAGTCAACTGTGATAATGGGAAAAACACAGATGAGAGTATTTTAGTCCAATAACATTTCCCACATGTTTGCAAAATGGAAATGCTGTATTAAAGGCAGACATAATAGTTACCTGGTGACTATAAGCATGCTTAAACCACAATAAAAGGCACATATGAGTTGCAACACTGACATGACCCGAATGTGAAACATCTACATCCATTACAAAATTTGGCAGTTAATCTAATCAAAAAGTTGTATGTTAAACAACCTAAGAAGATATGGTTAATTGTCCAGACGCAAGTGCATTGCCATGCTGCTACTCTTTCAATAGCGATGAATACAAGTATAAACTCTTGTTCATATGCCAATTAGTTCATCTCTGCCTCTTTGGATATATGCAAATTTTTCTGAATCCTCATCATTAATTATATTTATTAACTGTGTATCACATGTCAATCAATGAAGGATAATGTCACATATGCAAAGAATCATCAACCCACAGTATATTGAAATGGAAAACTAACTTGTCATCAACACACAGTATGTTGAAATGGAAAACTAACTTGTATGATCATATGGAGAAATGATGATAAGTGAATGGACCAAGAAGAGCACTTAAACCCCCATCAAATGGAGATTAATATATCTAGAGTTACTGAGTTAGAGGGCACATCCAACAGAAAATTAAACAGATAGATTACAGGAAAGAAAATGTTGCAGCACAATGCATTCCCGCAGACACAGTTGAAGAGATCACCAAGGGATTTTAATTGAGAGGACCATGATCACGAAGGGATTTTAAGAAATCATGGCCTACAGATTGTTGAGAACCATGTAATTGGGTTGTGACGGACGTCGCTGGAATGTAGTGACAGATGGTGCAATTGCAGTATTAATACGGGGATCGAGATGGGTACGTCGTAAGGTGCACTTCTATTGATGGATCTGTTCTTGGAGATTGGTGGAAATTTCAGAATGCCAACTCATTAACATTGAGTACTATGCTATAAGCAGAGCGAATCAGCCGAACTATTGACATGATTGTTGCTGACCCGGGCCACTCCTTCCTTTGTCACATAAAAAATCGATAACATATATAGCAACAGATAGGATGGAAAGAGAGCCAGGATGGTGGAAAAGCCAGTGGAGGGCAAGTCAGAAAGGTTTACCTGCCATGCCAAGCAGCATAATTTGCACAACGTGATGTTAGTAGCACAAATCATTCTATTATAATAACAGTGTTATTTCTACACTAATGAAACCAGCTTCAGTAAATAAAGAAGAAGGAAGAGGACATAGAGAAGCACTTCACATACTATTAAAATACATTTTTGGCATGATATATAGTGCTGTGTTGATCAATAGTAAATTACTCACAAGCCTCATCTATGGATATCTATAGAAAAACCAGCACTAAGAAGGGCCTAAATGAGTATAGGAGATACAAATAGAACGAAAAGTCATGGCAATATCCTACTCAGTAAAACTAATCATACATTTTCAGCGGCAAGAATGAGAGAGGAGTATGTAAGAGATTTCAAGAGTAGTGATTGTATTGTACCAGGGAAAAGGCTCTAATAGGTCTTATGAAAACTTGGTGACAAACAAAGGAGATAAATAAATATTTTAAAAGAAGGAAGTACTAATGGCAGAAAATGGGAGCCAGAAGATAATTGAATAAAAGGAGAATTAATTTCAGGTCCCTGGCAGGGATCTGACATTAATTTCAGGTCCCTGTCAGCTTTTTCCAAGCCATGTGGTCCCTGCTTTATGCAGAATTTATTTTTAGGTCCCTGCTTTTTGTCCCTGTTATCTTCCTCCGTTATCTCTAAGTGTGTAACTGTTATCTCAAAAGTGTGTAACTTGTTACACAGTTATACATGCAACTGTGTTACTCAGTTACCTAGTTACCCAGTTACACAGTTACACAGTTACCCAGTTACCCAGTTACACGTGAAACTATGTAACTACATATAAATTTTATAAGTTTGTAACTCTATAATTAGGACTTACCTAATTACATAATTACATAGTTTTAGAAAGATTTACCTAATTATTTTATAACCGTTATTCCAAAAATATGTAAGTACATACTTACAAAGTTATATATAAATCATGTAATTGTGTAACTTGTTACCCAGTTACACATGTAACTGTGTTACCCAGTTATCCAGTTACATACTTACCAAGTTACATGTAACTGTGTTACCCAATTACACATGTAACTATGTTACCCAGTTACACAGTTAGCCAGTTATCCAGTTACACAGTTACCCAGTTACATAGTTACCCAGTTACCCAGTTACCTAGTTATCCAGTTACTCAGTTACCTAGTTACCTAGTTACCCATTTCTGGGATTTAGCCCTGTCGACAACATGGTTGTCGACATGTCCTGTGTCCAAAAATCTCAAAAAATCTCAACCGTAATTGGAGAATAATTCGGCTGGTCTAATTGTCCACATTTTTATATATTCAAACGATGTCCGTTTATGTTAAGATTTTAACCATAGACTAATGTGATAGGTTTACAAATTATGGTAATTTTATTTTAATTTCAACAGTTACAAACAAGGTAAAATAATTAGGTGTGGACACCTAAAATTTCTAATGGGCCCATTTCCTGGCCGGCCCAACTCCTCCCCACCAAACAGAAATGACCATTTAAATGGCCCAACCCAAAGGTCTTCAAAACCCATTATCCAAGGCCCATTTCTCCCATGCATGGAGGTGAGCCTAAGAGAGCTCAACACCTCCCAAAAGGTGATGCCAAAAATGGCAAAAAGGAGGCATGCGCATGCAAGGGGGCAGAGGGCTGGTTGAGGCCTTTTGGGGGGTCTTTCTAGAGGCTTCCAAGGAGAAGAAAAGAGGGCTCTCTTGGAGTGCCTTGGGGGCCAAGCAGAGAGAAGGAGAAAGAGAGGGAGAAGAGAAGGGGTGTGCGGGTTCCAAGGGAGAGGGGAGGAGCTCTTCTCTTCCTCATCTGCTGCTGTTGCTGCTCTCACCCAAGGAGGCCAACCCGTGAAGAGCATCTGCAAGAGGAAGGGAAAAAGAAGGAAAAAGGTGAAGAGAGAAAGAGAGAAAGAGAGAAAGAGAGGTGGCCATTCCTATGTATGGTCACATCATGTGAATAGAAAAGAGAGAAGAGAGGAGAAGAGGTGGCGATGGGCTTCTTCCCATCCCTATTTCTTTAAGTTTTTTTTGTTCTTCCCTCCTCTTCTTAGTCATGTGAATGTCTCATCCATATGTACTTCTATTCCTTTTGATGCAAGTGTTTGTCCTCTTTGCATTTAATGCTTCTCCCTCCCTCCATCATGTGCATGACTTGTTTTAAACTTCTTTTGCTTTTATGCCATGAGAAGGTCACGAATGAGGAGAGACCACCTCTTTGCATGGTGGGTCTCCTCTCATTCCAAGAGCCACACATGAGGCTTCCTACCTACCCCTACCCTCCAATGAATGCGGCTATAAGGGAGGTGGAGTTATTGGGCCTTGCCTAAGTCTTCTACAAATCTTGTTCTTTACGGTTTGTTCAAGAGGATGTGAGGTTTTCTCACTGTTTTAGCCCCCTAAAGAGTGCAGGTTTTTCCTTCTAAACAGTCCCCCTTTGCATTGCTTGGGCCGCCCCTCCCATGGAGCTTACATGGGCCTATGTTTTGTCTCCAAGAGAGGGGGTCTTTCTCACTGTTTGGACCTCCTTAATGAGATCAGTTTTCACTGTTTTCAGCTCCTAAGAGTGCAGATTTTTACTGCTAGAACAGCCCCCCTATAAGTGCATTTTACCTTGAGGCATGACCTCCCTTGCTAGCAAATGAGTTGGACAACTAATGTCCATGCTCAAAGTTTGGCATTGTGCTACAGTTGACCCCTTAAACTCCTGTTTTGACCCTCTTAAAGGACCGATTTTCACTGTTCTAAATAGTCCCCTCCAAGAGTTTTCATGATGGGATCATGTCCCTTTTGCAAGCCATGGGTTGAACAATCAATGTTCATGCCCAAAGCTTGGTATTTCATGGATTTGGGCCCATTAAATCCCTGTTTTAATCCTCTAAAGGGGGGCGGTTTTCACTATTTTGAATAGCCCATTAAGGGGTCTTGATGAGAGGGGTTGATCTTCCATGCTAGCCAAGGGTTGGACAATTGATGTCCATGCCCCCATGCTTAGCACCCTTGGAGAGAGGCCCATTAAGCCCATGGCTGGCCCAAAACCGCCCTCCTCCCAAGAGAGGCCCACTTGCAATCCCGGGTTAGATAATGAAATATCTATACCCGGGTATGTGGGCCCATATGGGTTCTACCCACCGACCGGTGTTTGTGTGGTCATGGTGCCATCTCTCCCTTCAAAGGCTTGCCTTGGAGGGTGGCGCTATGTGCCATTCGGGTTATGTCATCATTTGACATGTACCCTCTCTTTTGGTACTGCCTCCATTTCGGTGGGCGTGTACCGTGCTCTCCCCCTATCAACCAAGATAAGGGGAGATGCTGTCGGATTTTTGCCATGAAGGTCGAATCGGCAAGGGTCCTTTTCCTCTATTAAAAGAAACCCCCAAAGTCTAATGGAGTGGCGCCGAATCGCGAATAGAACCACGTTGCACCCCTTAAAAGAATAAGAGAGCCGATTAAAAGAATATTTCATCATGAGGGCAACAAATGGGCAAATCAAAGGACCTTTACGTTGCACATGTTTTAAAAGAACAAGAGTTTAAACCAAAGAGATCTTTTCATGATAAAAGTAAAAAAAATAATAAATAAACTAATAAGCAAATAGGCTAACCCTCTTTTTACATATCTCAAATGAAACAAAAGAATAAGTGAAAACCCTTTTTTGACACAAAAAGAGCAAATGGGCCATCTTATGTTTTCAAAAGACCAAAATGGAATTCTCTTTGTAATAAAAAAAAAACAAATAGATCATCTCACACTTTCAAAAGAACAAAAGACTCAAATGAAAAAACCTGTTTTGTAATAAAAGAGCAAATGTGTTTTCAAAAGAGAGCAAGAGACTGATTTGAGAATGTTTTTCATGTCAATGAAAAGAATCAATGGGCAAATGGGTAAAAAGACTCAATCGCATCTAAATAAAAGACCTGGCAACCTTGAATAGGCATCGTGTCTGTTTATCATTCCGGCCTAGTTTTGAGTTGCACCTTTTCATCGGATGTCTCCGTATCAAGGCCACAAGGCTTTCTAATTTCTGGCGATTAATCAGGGGTTTTCCCTCCCAGAGGGATGTAATTAACGTCGTTGCGCTTAGGCAACGGCGGGATTTTGGTCCAGGACCCGACACTCCACTTTCGTTTGACGAAGTCAAACGGCGCGCACAATAGACTCAAAGCCCTCCGACTCTCGGAGGCAAACCATCTGTTGTCACCTCGGTGACTGGCACGCCCACGCTGCGCGAATTGTGGATTCATCTCACGTCACTCTTGCTCAAGTGGCGTTCGACGGGATTTGGATTGGCAATACGTATGCATCCATGAGAAACATGAGAAAACATGATAAAAGATAACATTTTAAAGAAATCTTAGGAATGTTAAATTTTCCACTTCCACAGCGTGGCACGCCCGGTGGGACCAAGCTTCCCCTCATCTCTTCGCCAGAATAGAAAGCCATGTGGCCTCATGTAATCGATATTGACTATCATTTTGAATTGACTAACAGGTACTAATTGACTGATGGCGGGAGTACGTTTCGGACCTCTCGTGGTTCAAGATCATGCTCGGTACGGCTACCTCGCTGTGCCAACCCGTTTCGGGAGCTTCCCTCCCGTCGTCGAGTTCCCCAACTTCTTGGGGGTCGCCTTCGTCAACGTCCTTCACCCGGAGGCTAAGGAAGAAGGTGGAGCTGAAGTTGTTCGTGAAACTGAACCCAAAGGGACCGTTCAAGAGCTAAGCTGCCACGTTCACCACGTGGAGCGCGGCAACAACAACAAAAGCAAAGGGAAGAAGGTCAACGTATGTCCTCAGCAAGTAACAGAAGCTGAAAACATCGTCACCCGCCGAGCGCGTGTGTCTGCCTCGGGGAAGAGCGTGCGGATCGGGGACCTCAGAATCCATCTGCAGGCCAAAAAGATTGAAGCCATACCAGAACGGGTCACAACGGCAGTACCCGTAAAGAACTCATTCCAAGCCCTGGCAGGGAAAAGAGAAATGGCCAACACCTTTAAAGGCAAAATGGCCCCTAAGCCAGTCAAGTTTAAACAAGTTTGGAGGCCTAAAAGGGTCCAAAAGAACAGAATGGAAGAAGCTGAACCAAGAGAAGAAGAGACACCAAAAGGAGCAATTGCGGCGGGAATCCCAAACCGCCAGAGGCCACCTAGAGGCTTCAAAACAAGAGTCCAACAAGGGGGGGCATGCGCTTATGCCCGCTTTCATGACAAGAGAATGGAGCTGCGTCGGTCTGCTCATATCCTAGCTGTTCGGGGCAGTCGACCGGCACCTGCTGTTGTGGATGCGCGCCACTGCCGTCGAGAAGAGATCCATAGGTCACGTGACCATAAAATCGGCCTCACCACCTCCCCTCTGCAGAGGTCGAGACCACCAAGAGCCATAGAAGATCCACAAGCCGAAGCTGAGAGCAGTTCGGGTGAAAATAACGTTCCTTGTGGACATGGCCATGAGCAGCCTGGGGGAGCCAAACCCCAGATATCAGTTTTTGAAAGATTGACTTTCCCTACCCGGAGGGTTGAAAGAGATCGGCATGGGAACCTTAAAGTCTTCTCTTGCCACATGGCCGGCATATGGGGCCGATATGGGGCACTACCAGCCAATGACGAAGAGCTAGCAGAATTGGCGGAAAGACCTGGTGCCATCACCAGGAGAAGAGCAGCGGCAGCAGCCTTAGCGGCCGCCTATGGGCTTGAAGATATGCCAACAACACAAATGACGGCGGTCAGTGCCAACGTGGCCACCGCCCAGGGCAGTGGGGGCAATGATGATATCCCTCCACCGCCACCACCGCCAGAAGCTTCTGGGGGCACTTTGCAACAGACCCCTCTTGCTGCACCCATAGATCCAGCCATCATGGAATTGTTGCAGCAATATCAAGCCGAGATCGCAGATCTCAAGCGCCAGATCAAAGGTAAAGAGACCGAGGGACATGTATCCCGAGTGGTGGAAGGCTCAGGAGAGACCTCCCAAGGGATCGTGGGATCAATCGAAGCTTCAGCCCGGCGTGCTGCTGTGCGGATGGCAAATGAACAGCCAGAACAATCCCCTGCGGCTACGACTCAACAGCCGCACTCACAGGCTCAATACCAACTCTTGCAGCCGCAATTCTTGCAGCAACAACAACAGTCTTTGCCTGCTCACATGCCCGAGCAGCAATTTGAAAATCAAGAGCTGCCCCCAGCTCCCCCGGTGGCTATCATCAATACACCAAACAACCAGCCGGCCCACTTCTACCCCCAGCAAGTGGACCCCACCACCATTAGTAAATTGATGTTGGAACAGATGATTGATATGAGACTCGCTGAGCGGGGTGATGCAGAACAGATGGCCTTTGATGCATATAGGGTACCCTACCCTGCGCAGCATGCCGCGAAAAGGCTGCCCCCGGGCATTACTAAACCTCCCAAGTTTGATAAATTCAATGGGCGAGGGTCTCCAAAAGAGCACATCGCATACTATATTAATGTAATGGGTGATCTGGCAACCGATGAATCTTATCTGTTGAAGTTCTTCGGCTCTTCCCTAACAGGCCTGGCATTCGAGTGGTATTCTAGTCTGCCAGCGGGGTCCATCTCTGATTGGACCGATATGCAAAAGAAATTCAGAGAGAGATTTTACATTGCTGAGAGGGAGGTGACAGTCGCCGAGCTCTATGCAACCAGGCAAAAGAGTGATGAGTCCGCACTGGACTATATCCAAAGGAGGAGGAACCTCAGCATGAGGTGCAAACGCCCTCCTCATCAAGAGGATGCAGTTCAGATTTGCAAGCAGAATCTGAAAAGAGAACTACTTGAAAGAATGATCAGAGTAGAGATCCGTTCATTTGACAGGCTGAACAACGTGGTGGCGGAAATAGAGGCCTTCTTAGTCAAATACCCCACTAACCCATTCTCCAGTCAAAAGACCAAGCCGGCCGGTAAGAAGCCTGCGGGGAAGGAGGTCCATGCAGTGGACCTCAAAACATTTGAAAAGCAAAGAGATGAAGGCGAGGCGGTAGCCGGAACCTCCAGCAATAAAACTGAACCAAAGAGAAAGATCATCCCCTTCCAAGACAAAATGAGGAAGCCATACTCCTTCCCCAAGGAAAAGACCAAAACACTGTTTGATTGGGGGATCAGATATAACAAGATCACTCTCCCAACACCGAAAAGACCAGATCAAGCTGCAAAGAAAGATGACCCCTGGTACTGTCTGTACCACCAGATCCTGGGACACCCTCTAGAGGATTGCTATATATTCAAAGACATCGCAGAGTCTCTGATCAAGAAGGGGGAACTACAGATGGGGGATTACAGGGTTGATCCGCCGCAGCCACATGAGTTGCCTGCCCGGCAAGCTGGAGCTAACATGATCTCTATATATCAACGGCTACCAGGAGAGATCTCCGAGGCCAGCACGGAGAACACCTATAAGAGTCTTATCCTCACCCCAAGCAGGGAGCAGGAGGAGTGGCAAAAGGTGCCCACTAAAGCAAAGAAGAAGCCAGAAAAGAAGCCAGCTCCGAAAGTGCACATTCGGGGTGTGACACCTCAGCCGCCGGCACCAGCAGTTACACCAGTTTGGCACTCAATAGAGCCCAGGGTCGTCATTCAGAGGAACCCTGGCAATAGAAGGCGTCGAACACCTCTCCCTCTGTACGGGGGAGGCAGCACTTCACTCGAGCGTCTGCAGGCGCTAATTGATGAATTAGATGAATATGAGCAACCGAACAGATATCCTGTTCAATTGCAAGAGTATGTCCTGTGGGAGGAGCTAGAGAAGCTGACCCTGGAGACGCCTGCTGAGCAAGAGACATCTCAACCTCGAGAAGATCTATTCTGGGGGCAAGAGCCAACAAAGAAAAGGAAGAAGAGGAGGTCCAAGAAAAAGAAGGTAGCAACGACCCTCTCATGCAACACTATCTCCTCCCTGCTGGGTTTGGGGGAGCATTATGAAGAAGAGGAGTTCTACCCTCCCCCAAGTGATGTCAATCAAATTGGGGCTTCGGGTCAAGAGTTTATTACAAGGTCCGGAAGGAAATGGGGGCGAGCTCCTCCGGTCAATCAAAATATCATCTTCCGGGGTGAACCCTCCTACAAGATCCCGGAGCCCGAAGTCCGAAGGGCAGAAATTCTGCCTCCTTCGGGGTTCTATCCCAATGGACAGACTGGGGGCACGGTCCCATCCCTTGCTGAGTTTCTGGCGGCAGAAGAGAAGATCAGGGCACTCTCCAGGCCCCCAATATTGCAAAAGAAGGCCGATGATGAGGAAAACAGCCTGGTCACCAAACCTCAGGCCGATAATGGTGAAAATGACAAAGGGAAGTCAAAGATAGACGATGTCGGAGCAAAAGACAAAATCATCAGGCTACTGAAGAGGATCCCTACACGATTCAGTGTTTGGGAAATCTTGTCATTAAGTGAAGAGACTAGAAGAGCGTTGATCACAGCCTTACAGGCTCCAGCGCAATATGAGACTTGTCTGGCTGAAGTGCAGGTGGAGGCTGCCGTCATCAATGCGGAGTCAATCACATTCACCCCAGAGGACATGCTCCTCCCTACGGCCACTCACAACAGACCCCTGTACATGAGGGGGCAGTTGAATGGACAACCCCTAAATAGAATCCTGGTAGATCCTGGAGCAGCGGTCAACATCCTACCGTACAAAATCTACCAGAAATATCACTTTGATGTGCATCTAACCTCAGTGCACAATGTGAAAATAGCCGGTTTCAATCAAAAGTTCGAGGTACCTCTGGGAATTGTTGAACTAGACTTGACCCTGGGGGACTTCACAACAAAGGTGCAATTTCATGTGATCAATGCGGGTACATCCTACAAGGCTCTGCTGGGTCGGCCCTGGCTCCATCAGAACGGGGTGGTCCCTTCAACGTTGCACCAGTGCATCAAATATGTAAGTGAAGGAGAAGAGAAAAGGGTCTTCGCCGATGCGCATCCCTTCGAAGTGCACGAGTGTCATCTCCTTGACGCCAGTCTATACGCAGAGCACTCAAGAAGTCAAATTCTTCAAAAGGGCAAAAAGGAAGAGATTGTCATTGCTGACGAATGGTTTCCGCCTCCACCGCCAGGGGTTGACATTGAGGAGCCTGCGTCAATAGAAGCAGTGGAGGTCCAATCATGTGACACCTCAGGCTGCAAGCATGACCCAACTCCGCAAACAGGAGACGGGGAAGCAGAACTTATTATGGTCCCAAACGGCCTCACAAAGCCGGCCGTTGAAATAGATTGCCAGATTGTGAGGGCTTTGAAGACCTTGGTGATATCCCATCCAGATGGACACTTCACGGTCCTTTATGCGGCTGAAGAGCACCCAATGAAAAGGGATGACGATTGTAAAATTCCCGAAGAGACTAGGGACCCCTTGGTGCCAATAATGGGGCTCCAGTATTTGGCTGGCACAGTCACTCGGCTGGTCGGAAAACATTACATCCCCTCCCATCAATGCCTTAGCAAAAGGGAGATGTTCAGAAAATTATGGTACCCTCCAAACATGGATAGGGAACTGCTGAAAATAACAGAACACCCAGGGCTTGGTTGGTCACCGGGAGGGAGTTATGCAGTTGGCATGATCAGCCTGGCTTCCCAAGCAAGAAAGAATCCGTCAGGGGTGGTTTATGATGATTACCTTGAGGAAAGAAGCACAATCGAATTGGCCGCGAGCACAAGCGACTGCCTCCCCCAGGGGGCAATGGTATCTCCCTCGTGCACCCCTGTGGAGTTCTCTGCACCTCAAGTGCTCCCAGCAGTTGGGGAAAATAGATATGTGGAAATGGCCTTGCCAGCCTCTGCAAGCGCAGGAGAGGCAAAAGAACAAGGAGCAACAACAGACATTGCACGGGATTCCAGTCAAAGGGGCCGGCGAGCAAAAGAAATAGAAGAGATCGAAATGAATGCGTCAATTGAAGACCTGCAAAGAGAATATGTGGAGGTGCTAGAGGCAGAAGCTGATGAAGAGGGCTTTGTAGACCTCCAGCCAGCACCAGAAGAGCTTGAAGATGGCAGTCAAGCCACAGTGGATGAGCTAGTAGAAGTGAATCTCGGCACGGAAGCCGATTACAGGCCAACCTTCCTAAGTGCCCTCATTCCAGAAGAAGAGAAGCGGCAATATATCATGCTGTTAAAAGAGTTCCGGGATTGCTTTGCCTGGACTTACAAAGAGATTCCGGGACTCAGCCCCGATGTGGCACAACATATCCTGGCAATTGACCCGAAAATAGAACCGGTCAAGCAAGCTCCCAGGAGAATGAGACCAGAATTGATCAACAAAGTATGCACAGAAGTGGACAAATTAATAGATGTGGATTTTGTTGAAGAGAACCAGTATACTACCTGGCTAGCAAACATTGTTCCTGTTAAGAAGAAGAGCGGTCAGATCCGGATCTGTGTGGATTTCCGGGACCTGAACAAGGCCTGCCCAAAAGACGATTTTCCGGTGCCAATCACTGAAGTGATGATAGATGCGACCACCGGACATGAGGCCCTGTCATTCATGGACGGGTCATCTGGCTATAACCAGATATGGATAGCCGAACAAGACAGGGTGCACACTGCCTTCAGGTCACCCAAAGGGATCTTCCACTACAAAAGAATGCCCTTCGGCCTCAGAAATGCCGGGGCAACCTATCAAAGAGCAATGACAAAAATCTTTGATGAGCTGCTCTATAAAAAGGTGGAGTGCTACATTGACGACCTGGTGGTCAAAACAAGAAAAAGAAAGGATCATCTGGCCGACCTCAGAGTCGTCTTCGAAAGGCTAAGGCGGTATGATCTGAAAATGAACCCGATGAAGTGCGCCTTCGGGGTATCCAGCGGCAAGTTTCTAGGCTTCATTGTCCGATATAGGGGAATAGAAATAGACCCTGTCAAGATCAAGGCAATCCAAGAGCTGCCGCCGCTGAAGAATCTGACCGAGCTCAGGTCATTACAAGGACGGCTGGCCTACATCCGTAGGTTCGTCTCAAATCTATCTGGGCGATGTCACCCCTTTCACAAATTAATGGGAAAAGATGTTCCTTTCCAATGGAACCAGGAGTGTCAGCATGCCCTGGATCAACTGAAGATGTACCTGAACACCCCGCCAGTGTTGGGTGCCCCAGTAAAAGGCCGTCCTCTCATCCTGTATATAGCGACCACAGAACACTCCTTGGGGGCTATGTTGGCGCAAGAGAATGATGAGGGAAAAGAGCAAGCCCTCTACTACCTCAGCCGAAGGTTAGTGGGGGCAGAAGAGAGATATTCTCCGATTGAGAGAGTATGCCTAGCCTTGGTGTTCGCAGCCAAGAAGATGAGACATTATATGCTGTCACATGAGGTTAGATTGATCTCCAGGGCCGACCCCGTCAAATATATACTCTCTCAACCAGCGTTGAAGGGGAGAATAGGAAAATGGGCTGTCATCTTGATGGAATTTGACATCAAATACATCCCCCAAAAGGCAATCAAAGGGCAGGCGTTAGTTGACTTTTTTGCAGCTCACCCTATACCAGAAAATTTTCCGCTCATTACAGAGCTACCAGAAGATGAGACCCTTGAAGTGAACCAGTTGCAAACAGCCACCTGGCAGCTGCATTTTGATGGGGCCTCAAGAATAGAAGCGTCGGCACATGGCAAAGCAAGGGTCAGAGCGGGAGCAGGTATCGTCCTGAAGTCGCCCGAGGGAGAAGTCACGCACACCTCCTGCTCAATTAGCAAGCCATGCACAAACAACGAGGCCGAATATGAGGCCTTGATTATCGGTTTGCAAGTGGCCCTCTTCATGAACATAAAGGTGCTTCAAGTCTTTGGCGACTCGATGCTGATCGTCAAACAAGTGCAAGAAGAGTTTGACGTTAAAAAGCCAGAGTTGCTGCCTTATTATCGAAAAGCCAAGAGATTGATGTCAAAGTTCTATCAAATAGAAATAGAGCACATTGGCAGGAGCAGAAACGCACAAGCAGATGCTCTTGCAAAATTGGCTAGCTCTTTAGCAGTGCCGCCAAATGAGAAGCTGGAAATCGTTGTCATGAATCGACGACAAGTTCCCAGTGCAATAGAAGAGGGATCTGAAAATGAAGAGAGCGGCCAAGAAGAGGTGGTCGTGGCTGAAGAGATCAGACAAAAAGACTGGAGAGAACCCTTGCTACAGTGGTTCGAGCACCAGCAACTGCCAAAGCAAAGAGAAGAAAGGATCAAGTTGGTTAGAATGAAAGACTCGTATGAGTTACGAGGTGGAGTTCTGTTCAGGATCATGGCGGACTCCAAGAAAAAGATCTTGCTGAGGTGCTTGTCACCTGAAGAGGCCGGGAAGGTCATGAGAGAGGTACACGCCGGGATCGCTGGCGCCCACCAGGTCGGGCCGAAAATGAAAATAGAAATAAAAAAGCTCGGTTACTATTGGCCAACCATGTTTGAGGACTGTGGCAATTTTGCCAAGTCATGCCAAAAATGTCAAGAGCATGCGGTCATCCCAAGGAGGCCACCTATACACCTGCATCCGACCATCCCGAGTTGGCCGTTTGCACAATGGGGCACAGATGTAGTAGGCCCCCTGCCACCTTCCTCGTCAGGATGTAAATATATCTTGGCGATCACGGACTATTTTTCAAGATGGGCCGAGGCTGTGGCACTAAGAGAAGTAACGGGGGAGTTGGTAGCACGCTTCATCCAGCGGAACATCATCTTCAGATTCGGGAGCCCGGACCGGATCATATCAGACAATGGAACACACTTCAAAAATCAAAAAGTGTCTAAAATGGCCGCCAAATATAGAATAGACTGGAGGACCTCCACTCCGTACAATCCACAAGCCAATGGTCTCGCGGAAGCTTTCAACAAGACGTTGTGCACTCTGTTGGCCAAAACAGTCAGTGCCAACAAAAGAGATTGGGAGGACCGGATGTACGAAGCCTTATGGGCCTACCGGACCATCTATAAGACACCAACAGGCTGCTCACCTTTCTCCCTGGTGTACGGTTCGGAGGCCGTGGTCCCGGTAGAATTGGAGGTGCCGTCTCTAAGGGTGGCCATCCAGCACGGGTTAGCCCCCGAAGAACAAACCAACATTGAAAGGAGGCTCGAAGAACTTTCTGATTTGGAAGGGAAAAGGCTTCGAGCTCAACAGAATATCCAAGTGTACCAGGCCCGTATAGCGCGTGCCTTTGACAAGCTCGTCAGGGGTCGTGAATTCAAAAGGGGAGACCTCGTCATGGTCAAGAAAAGAGAGGTCATGGCCGGCAACCCAAAGGGAAAGCTCAACGTGAATTGGACCGGGCCGTACGTGGTGCAAAGAGTCTATGAAGGCGGCGCCTACGTTCTGGTCAACCATCGGGGTGAAATACAGTTCCCACCCCTCAATGGAAGACACCTGAAGCTGTAACACGCTTGTCGTCTAGATTTCGGTGACCAGCATCATGAGCAGCAAGAGGCCGAGCAAGAAATAGACCTAATCGACCTGTTCGATGAATGAAGAGCTTGGCTGCAAAAGAACTGTTGCATTTGCAACAGCAGGGAGTTTCTACCCCGATTCTCCCATATAAAAAAACAAAAAAAAAAAAAACAAACAACAGAAAACAACAAAACGACAAAAATTAATTAAAATACTAAGCTCTTAAACCCCCGGGACACTAGTCACCAATGACGAAGAGCCAAAAAGTGCAAAAAAAAAATGGCATGCAATGCATGGCAAAAAATAGAAAAGAGGCAGCCATACCGCTAGCCGGACTATGGCTCTGAGGCGACGAATGTCCCAGCAAATTTATGAGACTTTGTGATTTCCGCCGATTTCCGAGGGAAGGACAATGAAAGGAGTCTTCCATTTCAATTAGCATATCGCGTACCCATGAGCTGTGTGGAGGATGTTCGAGTTTTCCGTACCCCCCCTCCTTGCATGAAAAAGATCTCTTAAAAAAGAAGAGAAATAAGGAATTCGTGTTTCGTAAACACACACAAACAAAAATTAAAAAAAAAAGAAATAAAAAGATTTAAATGAGAATTATATGCTTTAGCATGCATGAATAGTCGTGGTTTAATTAACCTGACTCGTATCATCTTTTATGGGCAGGGATCTCTAGAGCCGATGACAACGACAAGTTCAAGAAATCGACGTCATTTAAAACAATGAAGTCCCACCGGCGTCACGCCAATCCAACACGAAGCCGCATCGGCAATGGGTTACGAAATAAAAAAGGAAAGCGTCAACAAGCTCAAGCAGCCGGCGTTGATCGAGACGTTGGTAAATTACGCCAATATTCTCACACCCTTTCAAAAAAAAAGGAAAGAAAAGAAAAGGAGGCTAAAAATAGAGATGTCTCGTCGGACTTGTCCACTGGACAAGGGTAAAAATGATTAAAACCCGGCTATAGTGAAAACCCGCAAAGGGCGCCATGGGCAAAATCTGGCACCCCGCTACGTGAAAACCCGAAAGGGCGAGTAGGCAAAAGCAAGAGGGGGTCGAATTTGGTGAAAACCCGAAAGGGTGCCCAATCCGATAATGAGAAATCCAAGAAGCAAAGCAAGAAATGAATTAAGAAAAGTGTCGAACCCCAATAGACACGAAAGCGGTAGAATAGAAGGCCGTCACCCTGACGGTATAATAGAAGGCCGCCACCCGGACGGTAAAATAGAAGGTCTTTAGTTTGACAGCAAATGTTCCTGTCATACCAACGGTGAAAAGCAAATAGAAGGCCGTCACCCAGACGGTGAATAGTTAAATAGAAGACCGTCACCCGGACGGTAAAATAGAAGGCCGTTAGTTTGACAGCAAAGGTTCCTGGCATACCAACGGTGAAAGGCAAACAGAAGGCCGTCACCCAGACGGTGAATAGTCAAATAGAAGGCCGTCACCCAGATGGTAAAATAGAAGGCCGTTAGTTTGACAGCAAAGGTCCCTGTCATACCAACGGTGAAAAGCAAATAGAAGGCCGTCGCCCGGACGGTGAATGGTCGAATAGAAGGCCGTCACCTGGACGGTAAAATAAAAGGCCGTTAGCTTGACAGCAAAGGTTCCTGTCATACCAACGGTGGAAAGCAGATAGAAGGCGGTCGCCCGGACGGTGAATAGTCAAATAGAAGGCCGTCACCCGGACGGTGAAAAAAAATGCCGTTAGTTTGACAGCAAAAGTCGCTGTCATACCAGTGGTTACTCGGCGGCAAAGGATCCCGTCATCTCAAAAGAAGCTCTGTTATTCGTACGATCGGCAGACAGTACAAGATATCTTAAAAAAAGAATAAGAAAAAAAAGGAAAAAAAAGGGGAGGCTAAAAATAGAGATGCCTCGTCGGACTCATTTGGGCCACTCTCCCAAGTGAGGGTAAAAAGGACTAAAACCCGGTCATGGTGAAAACCCGCAAAGGGTGCCATGGGCAAAATCGGGTACCCCGCTACACGAAAACCCGAAAGGGCGTGCAGGCAAAAGCAAGAGGGGGTCGGGTTGAGCGAAAACCCGAAAGGGCGTTCGATTCGATAATGTGAAAAATGAATAAAAAAAATAACGGATAAAAATTGTGCACACGACAATAAAGAACTCAGGAAGAGCATTGGTATCCAAAATGAAACATTTCCCATTGATAACAAAATGGAGCTACAAAGTCATCGAGGCAATGCCCCGGAAATAACAAAAGGCAGAAAAAGTGAATGGAGTACAAAGTGCCTCAGGGCAGATCCTGGAACAGTTCCTCCAACGACAAGATGCCCACGTAGGGGGAGGACATTCTCTCCCTCAGGTTCTCTTTCTGGGCTCGAACCTCCAACAGGGTCTTTTCGGCCAAAGAAGCCCGCCATCGTCAATGGAAATGGCTTGTTCTTGCTCTGCACGAGAATCGGCAAGGGCGTTCCGTTCGGCTCTTGCGGCGGTCAGCTCAGCTTCCAGGTCGGCTATCTTGGAATCCAGGATCGCCAACTCTTCATCATATCCTCCAACAAGAGACCGACGATGTTCTCGATCGTCGTGCAGGGGTTTCAGCACTGCTTCGCAGTCGATTTGTTGCACTTCCAGGGCGGCGAGCTTATCAGGCAATTCGTTCTGAAGATAAGCGCGCCGCTTCAAGAGCTTGAGTAGTAGAGTGACTCTGCTCGCCCAAATGGTCAGTGGGCACCCCATTAGGACCAGAATCCCTGTCATTCGGTCCGCAACGGACTTTACAGTTTCGTAGGGCACGTTCGGGTTCTCCTGAACCATCGAACGTAGCCCAGATAACTGTTGCCGGACCATGGAATCAGACTGAAAAGGACCCCCACAAGGCACAGCAGTTGGCACTTGGAATTCCACCCAGGCATCCACGTCCGCCCACATGCTGGCGTCCACCTCATTGGAGCAAGAGGGCAGTTCGGCCGAAACAACACTAACGGTGGTCAAAGAGAGGTCACGTAAGTCGCCCACTGCGGCTGAAGTGATGGCGGTCCCAGCAATAGCCATCTCTCCATCAGAAGAGGTGGGCACAGCTAAAGTAGCCGACGCCTGAGGAGGGGATCCAGGGAGATCACCAGAAGAGACCTGGGGAAAATTCACCTCTTCCCTGGGCGCAGACTCCTCAACCATACATGGCACACCAGGGGTCAATAGAAAATCCGAGTTTGATTTCTCGGTATCTACGAGATCAACGCCAACTGTCGGCGAGGACTCGGGTGCGTGGGCATCTAGATCACGCTCGGATTCCTGCACGAAATAAGGGGGGACTTTGTGAGCCACTCGCATGCAAAAAGGCCTATACCGCAAGAGCAAAAGACTGGTGCTCACAAGGGTAAGCTCATGAGAAGCGGCAACATCTGAGCTAGCACTATCAGCGGAGGACTGCTCCACGCTGCTAGCAGAACCTTCCCCTATGTCATCAAGTGCAGATATCCTTTCCTTCTTCAACCCTTTCATTGGGCTCCGTTCAAGTGAAAGGCTGGTGCTCGAAGAAGAGGGAGTGCAAATATTGTCCTCGTCCGAGGAACTGTCTGAAGAAATAGTAACCGGGCTCTGTGACTCCCCCGGTGAAATAGCGCGGCTGCCTTGACGAATTTTTATAAGGGCCAGTCTACCAGCAGCACGGCCGCTTACTCGAAAGGGACCGGAGGGTTTCTTAGCCCTCCGAGCTAAGGCCTTCGTGGCTGAACGCTTGCCCATGGCTTTTGGCCTGAGGGGAGATGGCGGCTACAGATGACAAAAAGGACAAGTCAGCAGCAAGAGAAGACAAAAGATGGCCCCGTGAGCAGCTTAGGACCGAAGTTCTGCCGTAACCCTAACCTGCCGCCGGGATGGAAGGTATACTAGGGGGTGCAGTAGACGGCATCTGGCAGTCCTGCTCTTCGACGGAATGTTCATCTACCAGAAAGGCGTCACCTAATGTCAACAGAAACAATGGACAAAGTGAAAAGGCAATGCTAAAAGGGAGACAAGATAAGTCAAAAGTTACCTGAGGGAACAGCATGTTCTCGCTGCAGCGAGAATTCCTCAAATGAAGGTATCGGCGGACCCTCTGTATAGCTGGGCTCTGGGGGAGATGCTCCCTTCCTCTTCTTTGAAGCCCGCTTAGCCTTGGCAATGCTGGTCGCCATACTGGACCTCCGTTTTGGTGGCTTCTCCACGAGAGGATGGAAGAGAATCTTTTCATCGGCAAAATAGACCGACCTCTTGACCTTCATCATCAGCTCATGATATTTCCGCCGTCGGTCACTGGCTGAGGGATCTAAAGGAGAAGAGAAAGGGTAAAAGACTGAAGAGGCATGATAAGAAAGCAAGAGACAACAAACCCCGAAGGCAAGAGGAGTACCTACTATGCCTCTATAGAAGCGACTCAGAGGCCAATATGTGTGTACGTTCTGTCGAGCCCGGGAAGCTGCCTCCCGAACCAGCCAGCATACGTCATTGATTCTGCAGTAATCTTCGGCAAAGATGGCCAATTCACTTTGGCCAACAGAAGATAGAAAATAATGAAGGCTGAGGGAGTCCATGCCCCAACCGTCGGCATAATGGAAAGCTATGTGCAGCTCTTGCTCCAGAATCATTTCATGATCTGCTTCAACTGTCAGGCTGTGAGAGTGAAGTAGTACAAATAGCCAAGAGGTGTGTTCATAGCGAGTGCGGTCAAGATCAGACTGCACTCGAAATGCCCTGTAGGGGAAAGTGGTATCAACTTCCCCACTCTGAGACACCACGGTCGGGCGGACCTCTTCAATAGGCCACGGTTGCGCCACGGCCAACCGTTCCGAACTGACACTGCAAAGACGACGCAGAGTCGCTGAGAATTTATCCTTTGCGACCTTCGGCAGAGTCAGTGAAGGAGGAGTATCCCCTTGCTTAACTGAAAGCCTTGCCTGTAAGTAGCGGTTAACGGCCTTTGTGTCATTGGATTTCAACCGCAGCAAATGGTCCCTGTCTATGTCAATGACCGGTTCAGCCTGCAGCCTCAGGATCTGGCGCTCTGCCACGTCCCAACATTCAGTTTTGCAAGCTCTGTAAAATCCGGTACGGGCATTCCACCATTTCACGTACTCGGAAGTAACGCGGGGCGTGCGACCCGGCATGGGTACCCGAAAGGTGGACGGGTCAAAGCGATGAAAGAAGTCCCACCATCTGCGAGCTTGATCAACAATCTGGGCCCCTGCTACCGCCCGAGCCGGCACATCAAACTTGGCCGATGAGGAGGGAATGTGCTGATCATATCCAAAATTTCGGCTAAAACGAAATGGATAATAGGGCTCTAAATAGACAATGCTCCCCCGGCGGAATGTCAATACACTGGGCCGGATAGACAGGGCCCAATCTCTAAGCTCCGGCTCCAATAGTGATCTGGTCAACCTCTGGCCACTGGACGGATGCACATAGCTCTCAACCACGCTGTCAGTACATTCTCGATAGCGGTTGACCAACGGACTAGTATGACTAGCCGAATGCCAAAAATGGATTGTCCCGGGGGAATCAGTGGGAATGCTTGTCAACTTCCCACGAATTTCAAAAAGCTGAGCAGTGGTGGACTGAGGCTCTGCGCTGGCGAACTCTAACATCCTCGGGAACAACCGAGGAGATTGAAGGGATCTTGGAGCAAACTCCGGAAAGAGGCTGCACGCCCATGCACTGATAAAGTGCCAAGGGCCAATCACGCGGTGATGCCGCGGAAAAGAATGGCGATGCAATTCGCCAAGGGCTCGGTACACCAGACATAGGGCAGCTGGGCACAAAGACAATTTCACACCCCAAGCCATTTGGCAGGCGGGGTATATGACTTCTGGGCGGAGAATGGTTTCGTCTCTCACTGGCAGAGCGAAAGAACAGATCCAGTACGTCAAATAGGCCGCATAGTGGGTGTGCGGATCAGCATTTGTTGGATTTGGCCCCTCAAGCCGATCTTTAAGAATTGATTCTGGAAGGGTCACCTTCTGACGGCCGGGATTTCTCTTGGCAACGGCCACGCCAGCATAGGCGAAATCTTCGTACCGCTGCTTAGTTGAAAAGAAGTAGGTCAACCATACATGCAGGCTGATCTTCCTCCGCTCGCCTTTCTTCTTTGCCCGGACGACACTGCAAGTAAGACTCAGGTGGCGATATGCCTTCATCAGATATCTATATGAGTAGCCCAAAGAGTACTGGCCCTGACCGTCAGTCCTGTCCTTCAAAAGATCTGAGAGGCACACCTCCTCGTAGGGTTCTCCATTGATGGGCAGGCCAATCAACTGATGCAAACTCCATAGATCTAATGAGGTCTCCCCTTCAGCCGTGTAAAAGGTGTTGAACTCCGGGACAAAAACCTCTACTAGTCCACAACAAAGGCCCTTGGATAAAGGATACCGGTAACGGGCCGCAAATATGCTGTGGTAGACGCCCGCAGTCATCAAGATCGGTGCATAATGCTGAAGCACGAACTCAGTAGCTTCCACAACAAAAGAACGAAAGTGATGGGCATCCGATGCTTGTAGGTCCCCGAACCATCCAGTCGCCAGTTGATGTTTAAAACGGATGGCCAGGCAATCCAGTAAAAAGGGCTCATCTCTGTAGCCCCATTTCAACGGACACAGAAATAGCCCAAAAGACGGCCGCTCTCGGTTCACGCGGCCCGCCGAATTGTCCCACCTTGCTGGAGTAAAAGTAGGGGCACGGGTAAGCCTGTTGTCAGCAGGATTCAGGTCCCCCAGCCCTAGAATAGCAGCCCACCGTCGAGGTTCGCCTATCTGATAAATGGGTTCGGAGCGGGGAACGCAGTTCGCCAAACTGTCTCGCCCCTCCAGAATAGCTGCCTCCACATCTCGGGTCATGAAAGTGTCTCTTCTACCGCTCGGGGCGTAAGAGTGAAGGAATAGCAGCAGATGCTTGTCCTTTGGGTGGTCGATTCTATAATCTTCACCTCGAATGAAAGAGATTGGCGTCGAGATAACATCAAGTCTTGACTCATCCATGGTATCTGCTTCATCATCAGAAGAGTCGGCTATCATAGCGATTCTATCATGGCCTTGACTTAGCCTCGGAAAGTCCTCCCACAACACCAGTGGAGCACCTTCCAAACGGTCTGCACCGCCAGCACGGGGTTGAGCAGCCATGACGTCTACAATAGAAAAGAAAAGCCATGTTAATAGATTGATCAAAGGAAATTTCGGCAGCACCTCCCCTTGTCAAGCGTACAAGAGGGGGGGTTCAGTGGGTACTCATCCACGCACTAAGGCGAGACGGCCCCAAAACAAGGACATGCTAGCATGTCAAATGGCTCTCCGGGAATCACTGCCATCCCCAAAGGACCAGCCTACGGGGGGAGCAACCCAGTGCCTGGCTGCAGTCAAAAGACCCGCCACCTGAAGTGTCAACGTGGGAAGAGACCCGTACAAGTGGGAGCCCCGCCGATTCGAATCGGGTCCCCACCAACAAAGGAAAAAAAAGACAGCAGGCCTCGGACCTAGAGCGTCCTCCCCGGCTCCCTAGAGGCTCCGGGCCCCGCTAAAGCTACTCTAAAGCGTCATTGTCCCGCGATGACCTTTTAAGCTAAAGGCGACTCTGTTTGGGACCCGCCTACTCTAAACGGGCCCCTACTAATAGCTAAAACTCAGAAAAACCCTTTTTGGCGGTCCTATAAGGGCATTGGGCCCCGCTCTACCGCCCCAATGGAAAGAGACAAAATCGAAACAAAAAAAGAACCTCGGACTGGAGGGGTTTTCCTCACAGTCCCCTAGCGGCCCTGGGACCTACTGGGCCTCCCCCGTCGGGTTTGGGTCGGGGAAGACCCCATCGAGACACACACACACACACAGGCGTTCCCCTGTACAAGAGGGCCCCCTGGCCTCAAAGAGCACCCAGCCACCGGTCCCCCTTGGACCCTGCTCATCCATGCACAAGAGACAAAGAGAGAGGGGAAGGGCATGCAAATCCTCCATTGGCGCCCCTCTGTAAACCCTTTTTTTTCTGGCTCCCGGCCAGACCTACACCCTCTCAATGGGTCGGCGCCCTAAACCCTCACCGGCGCTGCAAAAGCAAAAACAAAAAAAACCCCACAAACAGGCCGACGACACAGCTGGAGCCCTACTGCCATGCGCCGCCCTAGTCGGAAGACCACTCCTCGGTCACCGCCGAAAGCTAGAAGCCCGCCGTGCCGCTCCCGGAGCACGACGCCGTCTTCGCCCTCAGACCGCGGCAGTCGCGCCTCGTCGTCGATGATCGCCGCACCCCCCGGTCGTCGCCGGGGCAATCCACCGCGCCCTGCACCGCGCGCAGTCGCCTGATGCCCACGTCGCCGTCGACTGCTGCTCGCGTCCTCGCCGTCGGCCACACCCCGCACCGCCCGCGCCGCAGCCGCCTGCCGTCTGTGCCCCCTCGCCGTCGACTACGCCCTGCGCAGGCTCGCCCCGTGTCGTGGTCGCCCCCGGCGCCCATCGCAGTCGCACCCAGCCGTCGAGGTGCCCCGGTCACTGGCGTGCTTGCTGCGCCCCGCCGTCGACTGCTGCGCGCGCAGCCACACCGTCGAGCTCTGCACCGCCCCCGCTGCCGCCGCCTTCCCCTCGGCCGAAAGAGGGAAGACGAAGGGAAGGGGAAGGGACTCGCAAGAAGAGAGAAGAGAGAAGAGATGGAAGAGGAAGAGAAGAGGCGCGTTTACGTGTCAAAAAAAAAAAAAAAGTTGGAGTCGTGTTTGATGTAACAGAAGCAGTTTCCGTTAATTCCCACGCAGTAGACGGGATTGTCCGAGCCCCCACAAGAGAAAGGGACACCATGTCTCACACCGCAGACGGGAGGGCTCCGCAAGAAATCCAATCCCATGTGGGGTGTGGGGCCCATCCCAATTCCAACGCAGCAGCTGCCAGCTGGGAGTGTACAAGCCACGCATTTAAATCCATCTCAAAACGCAACCCTGCCACCACCGTCCACGTCTTTGCCCCTTCCTGGCTTCCTCCTTTGGCCCCATTACATTTGTTTACTTTGCCTTCGCTTTCTATAGTATGAAAAGTACCCTCCCGCACAACCAAGGGCCCGCGGGACCGCCTGCCCGGTCGGCATCCCTCTTCTCCCCATTACATTTATGTTTTTTTTTTCATTTCTATATTTGCAGTGTTCAATTTCAAAAATTTTAGACATGTGATCTTGTCATATCCTAATGAAGTCTAACTTGAGTAGGGGTGTTTAAATTTCGGTTCAAACCGAAGAATCGAACCGGACCAAACCGAATTGGCCGGTTCGATTCGGTTTGGACCGAAATTCGGTTCGGTTCAGACCGAACCGTATAAATCGAATAAATCGATTTTTAATATAATTATAATAATATTTATATTACAAGTATTAAAATTGTAATTATATGACTAAATTTACATATAAATATGTATATTTTTGAATTTTATTCTTATTTTTATTGTATAAATATTAATAACTTTAATTATATTTAATTAAATATAGAAATTCGGTTTGAACCGAACCGAACCGAAATAACTCCGGTTCGGTTCAGGTTGAGATGTATGTTCGGTTCGGTTCGGGTTGGCCAAAAATTGGCCAACCCGGACCGAACCGAACCGTTATACACCCCTAAACTTGAGAGGATGGTTTTGTGATATCAACAGGACATGGATATAAATTCAATTATATATATATAATTTATGTTTTATGATTCATAGAATTAATATGTGAAAAAGCCATATGCATTCATACATATGCATATAGGAAAAAAAAACCTTCATGTGAAAGAAAGAAAAAAAAGATGAAGGCGTTCTCCACAAAGTGATATATTAGAGAAAAATTTATTGTACTTATGAATTATAATTTCTCACGTACTTTGATTTCTTTATTAGATGGATACAATATACCTCTAATATATTAGCTAATAAGAAATTCAAAATATATGGAAAAAAAATACAATTGTTAGGTACAATAAATTTTTCTCTAAACAGGGAAGTAAGGCTGAGATGGCGAAGTCCATGTGTTCTTAATTCTTATAATGGGAACCCATCAACACTGCATGGCGCATGCATATCAACACCAAAGCAAGAAAGTTAGGACTTTGGAGGTGCATTGCTTTGTTTTATACGGGCATTTTAACCACTGTACTGGATGTATATTTTTTATGAAAAATATTTATTATATTTGTATATTGTACTTTAAGTGTAATGTGATTAGATAATAATTCATGTGGCACCCCTCACATGAGGAGTGATAAAATGATAATCTAATTATTAGATGTCACATATATTTGTTGTCTAATCACATTACACTTAAAATGTAATGTGAAAGTGTAATAAACTTTTCTCATTTTTTATATAAAGAACACATAACACCGACAAACGACGGGGCCTCGACGAGAAGGTACATGTGTTAACTTGGGCGGACCTTTGTTTTATGGGAGCTGTCTTTTCTTTCTAATTAAACAAGGGCGGGGTAGATGGAGGAAGGGGGAGGTAATGGTTACTTGGTTAGGGCAAAAAAAAGGGTATCTTTCTTCTCATCTTTTCCTTCTTTGTTTTATTTTAGGGCATCTAATCTCCGGGTCTCGTCCGTATATAGGCATCCAATTGTTGACGGGTTTCTAAATATTAACGAGATCACGTGGACTTCAGCACCGCAAACTGCCCACTAACTCGAGTTAATTTGCGTCTCCTTTTAGTATCAATTTTTTATGATTAGTCTATCTTAAACAAGGATCGAGAAGGGGTTGCTCATCCTTTCCCTATTATTTTTTTGAAAACATTAATTAAGAGTCTTTCTTAAGAAGGTGATTTATTTTCTAATCCTTATCAGAATATTAAAAAACAACGAAATCCTTATTTTTTGGTGTAATTTAATTTTTAATATTTATTTCTATTTTTTCAATATTGATGAGTCTGGAGAGATGATTTTCATCCTTTTAGTGTTAATTTCTTTTTTCTAAATTCTTTTTTTATCCTTCTATCTTTTCGTCTTCTCCATCAACTGTAGACTTATATCACTTACAACAAATTTATATATCACTAACATATCACTCATAGTAAATTTTTGATGTCATTCATAGTAAGTATTTGATATCACTTACAGTTTATAATTATACGTAAGTCTACATATCACTTGTGGTAAATTTTAATAATAATAAAAAATTCTATTTATCTATGATTGTTAAGATTTGAACTTAGGTCCTCACATATTCAACGTAGAAATCTCATCAATAAACTACAACCATATTTATGTTACATCATGACATTCTTTGTTTTTCTTATATATTATATTTACAGTAAGTCTTGATATCACTTACAGTAAATCTATACATCATTTACGGTAAGTTTTCATATCACTTACAGTAAATACATACATCATTTACAGTAAATTTTCATATCACTTATAGTAAATCCATACATCACTTACAGTAAATTTTCATATCACTTACAGTAAATTCATACATCACTTACAATAAATCTTGATATCACTTATAGTAAATCTACGCATCATTTATAATAAGTCTTGATATAACTTATAGTAAATCTACACATCATTTACTGTAAGCACTTACAATAAATTTTGATATCATTTACATTATATTTTTTGCATCACTTATAATAAGCTTTTATATCATTTACAATATTTTCTTCTACCTCATTTACAAAATATTTTTATATCATAACCACTAAACTAATTTCATGATTTAATTCAAGAGTCTATAATTGTATGGATTTATAACTAGTGTTGTAAGAGTCTATAACTAATACTATAATAACTTACATTAATTGTAGGTGTAACATTTTATAATGCAACTACTTTCATCGAATACTATAACATGTTACAACTTATATTGTAACAGATTATTGTATATATTACAATAATTTAATGGTTATGATATAAAAAATATACTGTAAGTGAGGTAAAAAAATAATGTAAATGATATCAAGACTTAAAATAAGTGATATATATTTTTACAATACTTATAATATATTTTTTATATCACTAGAGTCCATGATTCACTAATTTCAATGTTTAATATAAGAGTATATAAGTGGAAGAATCTATAACTAGTACTGTAAGAGTATGTAAATATCACTGTAACAACTTATATTAACTATAAATGTAACATATTACATGATTACTATAACTACTTATGTAGCAACCTGTTATTTTCAATAATTTGTAAAATGAAAGAAAACTCAAGTTGTACACATAAATAAATTGGTAAACTAATATATGATGGAACCAATAGTTCAATAAGTGGACAAACAAAGGTAATTAATGTTAAAAATTCATGTTATCCCCATACCCAATAGTAAAATGGGTCATTTAAACCTAAACACGGGAAATTTGCACCATAAAACATGTCTAAACCTAAGCCTAATATGGAAGCAAGAAATTGCTCTCTAATACATACCAAATAGGAGTGAGATTGATGGGGAAATAGCTCTTATACAAGTTCTAATTATGGTAGGACTCCTACCATGAGATTAGGAAACTCCAAACTCGGAATTGAACAATCCTAACATTATAAAACCATCATAAGACCCTCTATGGCCGACTTTAGCAATCTCTCTTCATTGTTGGACGTGGGAGGAACTTCTAGGAGTGTAATACCCCAAATTTATATTACTATTTATTTATTCCAAAACAAGGATAATTCAGTTATAATACCTTAACGATATCAATAAATTGAAATAATAGACATGTAAGTATGACTGGTGGTAACGAACATTATCCCAGTGACGCGCATCGAAGTGCGTGCCTCCACAGGGCAATTATGGAAAACGACGTCAAAATAAAAATCCGAGAACATCATAATTTCCAGAAAAATGTGAAGAAATTTATTATGTAATTACATGAATTTTTCGAAGTACGGATTTTAACGTACAATTGACGCGACCATTTTTCGGGTGATTTTTCACCTACTGTGAAATAAAATCTAAAAATTAAACTAAAATTACTAAAATTTTTAAAACCATCTTATTAGCCTATGGTTAAAATTTCATGATAAAAGGACACCATTTAAATGTGTTTGCATAGTAAACATTAGACCAGTTGAATTATTAAGCATTTACGGTTGGCATTTTCTTTTATTTTTCTGGAAGCTTGCGTGTTTGGCCCTGGGAAGGCCAGCACACCCAAGGGAAGGGGTTACCACGTTCACCCCCAGCTGTTAACAGGAATGGGTGCATGTTACCCGTGTCATGTGGTAAAAACTTTTCACTCTTACTGCGACACCTAGGTGACTATCGTGTCACCTTGCATGAGAAGCCCCATTGCCTATAAAAACACCCCAAGGACCATCGTGCATAGGTTCCTCTTCCTATTTCTTTGTTCTTCCTCTACCATTGCTTGAAGTAATCTCAAGAGTGAGAAGTTTCTGAGTGAGAAACTTGGTGGAGAAGCTATTTCGGGAGGAATTGCTGTCTCTCTCTCTTCTCTGTACATGTCATTCTGGTTCAAGCTTGACTGGAGCTACTACTAAGGAACATCTGGAGAGTTATCTTGGAAGCTAAAGCTATTGTTCCAAGCTACATCTGATTACTCATCTCTTTGTGATTATCTTCTTTACCTCCTTCAACCAAGGTAGGATTCAATCTTTTGATCACCATCTTCTATTTCTCCTTCCTTATTAAGTCTTGAAATCCAATAGCTATCTTGACTTCATGTGAATATGGATTTAGTAAGCTTCCTTGATTAATTTGTTACCATTGAGTTCATATTGTTGCTAATCAACACTCACGACTTTGATTATAATCTTATGTACAGGTAGAATTCTATTCTTGTATCCATCTTCCACACACTCTTGACATCCTCGTTAGTTTAAGAAGTTTGATCACTTGTTAATTGCCTTAAGTGTGTGAGATATCTTGTGAGAATCATGTATCTACTCTTTACAAGATTTATCTTAGTATGAGATCTTAGAGATCCATTCTTATTCATGTTATTTTCCTTCCACAATTCAGTGTAATCTAAGTAGTTAAGTAATCATTTCTCTTGAGTTTATCAACTTTCAGATTTGGAAATTCATTCCATGATAAGGTTCAAGCCTTCATCACATAAGGTTTTATGTTTTCCATGAAAGACAATGTCATCCTTTTCTTCCATTAACCTTTGTGCCATTTTGAGATCATGTTGACTACAATTCTTGGATCTTATCGATCATTTAGATAAACTACATTCCATATCTTTTCCTTGACTTTCTTGTCATGTTTAGCTTCATGTTTGAGGCTAAAATCATACCTTATAAGGTCCCAATCATGTTAGGTATGATAGGTGGATATATTGGTATCATTTCTGGTTGATCTTAACCCATTTTAGTAAGTTTACGCTGCACCTGTCGACAGCCGAGCATTGCCCTGTTGACAGGGGCTTCTATCCAGAACCCAGAAAATGATACCTGTGCTGGGCTGTCGACAGCAACCTCCTTGGCGGTCGACAGCCACAGACAGTCAGAGAGAAAAGCTTCTGAAAAAGCCTCCCTGTCGACAGCAAGACCTTATCTGTCGACAGGTACCTTCAGTCCAGTAATTTTTGCACTTGTTTTGACTTGTTTTGTGATTGGAATAACACCCAATTGATCCCATCAAATGATCACTCAATTATAGATGTTTTTACCACTCTAAACACCTACTAAATCAGTCAAAGTTTATCCCTTTATACCTGAACTTTCACTCCAAAGTTTCGAGCACAATTGACATCGTGAAATTGTCATTTCCTGAATTCAATGAAGGGACATAGCTCCCAAAAGTTTGTATATAAGCCATAATCTTGTATCCTTGATATATTGCATGAATGAGTGTGTGAAGATGACAATATTTGAGTCTTGGACTCGTTTGATAATTATGCCAGGCAAATAAGGGCTGGTTCAGTCCTGGGGAGAGCGCCCGAATTCGTCACTGGCCGCGCGGGGACGTTGAGAATTGCCGGATGTTGGCATGCATCAATTATGTTTGATTAGTCATCATATCATGCTTGTGTGTATGAGAATATCTATTTCTGAATTTAAGTATCCTCTTGCGAGAATACTCTTGCTTCTGAAAGCACTCATGTGAATTTGTGTATCTTGATTATGTCATACTTGTTCGTTATCTTGAACTTCATGTCAGTGATCCACACTTGTTTCTATCCTTGATTATAATCATCTAAATCCTCTTGATTTAAAAGAATTGAGTTCTACTGGGCTAGTTAGCTCATTAAATTTAACATTTTCAGGTGATCAAGAGGGAGTTGATGCTTAAGGGGAATTTGTGTGCTGAGTGGATAATCCGATGCTGAGCAAGCTATTAGTTTTTGCTTTCTTTGTAGATAAAAGGAGAATGTAATAAAGATACAATCTACTTTTGTTTAATCCTCATTTAGACTGAAATGAGGAGTATCGTGTAATAAGTTCCGCGAACCGAGTTGGTTATAAATATACCTTTCGTTATTTGCATGTTTATAATCTGTCATTTCCGATAAATGCAATTTTATTAGGACGTGACAAGGAGCAAGGGGGATGAACTAAGAGCAAGGATTTGAGGAGTCTTCATCTCCTTTGCACCTATATCGGCCTGTAGAGACCTGGGAGTTTGTACTAATCAAAGGTAGATAATCTCGGGCAAAAACCTAACATGACATATACCATTTGAAAGCTCTTCGAGTCTACTTTTATTACCTCTATTCTGCCTTTTTTTTTACGTGTGTAAAGAGTACTAAGCGTTTTGTGATCATTGCGTAGTTTTAAGGCTTAACATGTTAATCTCATGATTCACGCATCCCTAAATCAAATTGATTCAAACCAAATTTCTACAAGTTTTATGTTGAAAGTTTTGTCTAAAAACTCTTGGAACCTCGAGTTTTCATCCTAAACATGAGATTGCGCAACATAGTCCACGTTTGGGTTGAGCACTTGAATCGCGTACAATCCAGTGGACGCAATTTAAGTCCTCTAAAATGTGTCGACTGAAGTGGACGCCAATTTGAGGTGTTTAAAACCGCATTCGGTCATCCTCACGCGAATGTGAAGCCAACCCTAACCCCTATATGCATCGTTTTACACGTCATTTCGATTTCCAGGTCATATGTAAACTGCGTCCAACTACGTGGAGGCAATTTTAACGATTTTTCCCACCCACCTAACCCCTCGATTTTTGTGTATTGAGATCCAGTGTGAGACTGGAAAAAGGCGTCCAGTCAAATGGACGCGATTTAGATCCAGAATTAATTTTGTTCTATTTTAATATGTTAACCCTCCTTAAAGCACGTCGACTAGTTCCGACGTGATTTTACTGTGTACCAAAGACTTCTTACTTTGACAAGCCTTGATTTTCTGGTTATTTTGTACCTCCTTATAGTGTCCTTTATGTCTATGTGTACCCAAGGCCCTAAAAACAATTCACCACATGTTAAAAGATGTTAATAATGTGAATATGATTCTTATGCTCTATATGAAAGTGATTGATCATTCTATTCATGTGATTATGTTTCATCTTGTCCTTGTTCTTCAGTTTATTATAAAAATCTCATGATATAAGTTATGTAATTAATCAATGTAACGACCCGAACTCCCGGACCCCCGCCAGGGACCCTGAAGTTCGCGTCGCCACCCATGGATCCGAAGATCCAGAAGGGTTAGAAGAAATAGTCTAGTGAGATATTTACTGAATTTTAATAACTGTAACAATATAACAACTGTACAACGTGTCCCAAGTAAAAGTACAAGTACAAGAAGAAAGGTGCAGTCCTTAAGGGGCATACTCCGAGAACTTACAAAGCACAACTCTCAACTCACTCAGGTACAAGAGCTCACAACATTTCCTCTCACTGTTGCTGACAACACACGTCGCCATAGCCGTCTCCGCAACCTTTCTGACACCGAGCTCCCACGACGACGAGCCCCTAGCTGAAGGAAGTAGGGGGGTGAGCCTCGCGAACAAGGCCCAATAGGGATTACCAGTCCCTCACCGGCCAGAGCAGCAGGAACTCCAAAAATAGGAAGCTACCCTCGACAGTTGTAAAGCAGAGAGCACCTACAGCAAGGTACTACAAAGTAGCAAAATAGAACAGTGCAACATCAGGACCACCAACCAAGGTCGTGACACACACACGACTCCCGCAAAAACCAACGGAGTCGGGCACAAAGCAGAAGCAACCCTTGGCACGCTCACCGAGACCACACAACAACCAGGTGAGAATGACGTCTCACCACAAGCACGTCCACCTGAGACCTCCACGAGGTCGAAGGCCGACAAACAAAACCACCTCGGACCCCGGACACACCACGAGGTCGGGAAGCCACATGCGCCGGTGCCACCATGGACTGGCGCCCAAGAGCGGGACTACGGAATTGAGATGACACTGAAGCAGAAACCACCAGAAGCACATGCCAACAAGGCCAAACCAGCAACGCCTACGAAAGCTAGACACAGCCAGGCTACAACCACCGTGCAGGCTCGGGAAACGAGTCATACTTGGAAGTGTCATGAGGAAACGTCGTCACAACAACAGCAACCAAGCCACCGCCACTAGCAGCCAAGAGAGGAACATGCTGTCCACGCCCTCTGCTCACCAGCCTAGCTTCTACCTCCCCTCCACGGAAGAGCGAGACAGAGCTGCCACAAAAACACACAAAGACACGCAACATCGTAGCCTGGCCAAGCTGCGGCCCCACGCCTAGCACCACTACGTGGCTCCGGAACCAACGCAGAGAGAGGTAGTGAGACAAAGGACTATCTGGGTCACGCCGAGAAGAAAACAACTCGAAAACCTCGGCATCCCGCCCCAGACAAGAGAGCTCTATAAATGACTCAGCGCCGCTGTCCAAACCTCGTTTTCCTCTCAGCTCTAGAGTCCGCCAACTCGGCTGCCAACTCGAGCATGCTCGTAGCCCGGAGCACTCCCTCAATAGGCTCCCGAGGATGGGGGTCCCAAGCAATGGAGACAACCTCTAAACGGGACAAGCCCTCAAGTGCCAAGCACCGGGTGAAAGGTGGGGCAAGCACTACACCACGTCGAACCGCTGGCTTGTAACCCACGATAAGCCCAATAGGCGAGAGGCACGCACGGACCTTCAAGAGGGCCGTCAGCCAACCAAGGCACGCACGAGCAAGCCAGAACCTCAGAACACCACCAGTTAGTACGGAAAACATCACTCTGCTAATAATCGATTGATCATCGGTCAATCGATTATTAGACAGATGTGACCCTCCTGGCACCGCCGCCATGACACGGCCACGAAGGTGTCACCTTCAGTCACTGAACGCAGCCAGGTTACCTGCCGTGTTCCCCACCTAAAGGTCCTAAGGGCAAGCCTGCCCTGGGGCACACGCCGACACACTAATCGGGCCACGGAAAACACCCGACGCAACACAGGTACTGTCACGTCCCTCTAGGCCGTCGCGATACCATCGCGATAGGGAAAGGCACCACGACAGCAACCCTATCGCGACGAGGCAAAGCGTCGTGACAACAACTGTAACGTCGCGTGCTTTTTGGATCCATGCGGATCGTGTGTGTTGTGAATGTGGTGGCCATTGTGAGGCCAGTGTGTGTGGGTTGTGTGGAATGCATGGTGTGAATGTGTGGCTTGAGCAGGTGAAGAGCAGGGTGGGTCCTGAATTGAAACAGGACATGCTGCTGTTCTGT
This sequence comes from Colocasia esculenta, assembly GCA_014218235.1. NCBI lineage: Eukaryota > Viridiplantae > Streptophyta > Magnoliopsida > Alismatales > Araceae > Colocasia > Colocasia esculenta. The sequence goes on along the minus strand of CM024763.1, from coordinate 127,583,621 downwards.
TGAAGTTGGCGGCCAAGGGGTGGCCGTTGACTGTTGGCGTCCAGATTCATGGACGTTTACTGCATGAACTAGGCGGCAGTATATGTGGACGTTTAGACTGGCGGTGGCTATTAGCGGCATGGGGGTTGACGCCAACCTGAGAATGGTGCAGGTTATAGGCTCACCCGAGGGCTGTTCTCTCAGCTCACTCTCTTTCCCTCTTGCCCCAGCTTCGCGCCCTGGTGTTTCTGAAGCTTCTAACAGGTTCCGAGGAGTAGTTGGACGATCGTAGAACGCGCGGCGTCGCTGAATTACGCGAGGAAACGTCGCGGCGTGGTGCAATTCGCGTGGGAGCTCGCGGAGGGCTCGGCGTGAACCGGGAGTTTGCGGGGGATTCTAACGCGTTCTGAGGTAGGGGACGAACCCGTTAAACTCCGTAGAAACATTAAAACACATCATAATCACTTGAACCAGCTTGATAATCCACGTTTGAATAGAGTTGCACCATGCGGGATAAAGGGTGGTTTGAGTTATTTAATGTTCAGAGCATGTTTTAGTGGGTTGTGATGGGTTCTAGCATGCTAAAGGAATAGCATTTGCATGTTTTTCAGTAGTTAGAATGGTCAGAAAACCCGCAGAGCCGGATTAGGGTTTCTGCAGGGTTTATGGCCGGAGAACTTGGCGTCAACATCGCTTGCCGCCAAGATCCCCAGCCAGGAGATTAACGGCCAAGAACCTTGTCGTTGACTCCCAGTAAGCGGCAATCGATGTGGCCGCCTACTTCTATTTGAGCAGAAATGTCTAAGTACAATAATTATCGATAATACATGTGTGTTGACGCATGAGGTGCACTGAGTGCACTTGGTTTACGTGTTAAGCATACAAGGTATGCTGTTGGTTGTTTACTTCGATGACTGCGCGTTGTGTACGCGAGTCAGTTGGGTTCACATGTAGTGGACCAGTGGTTACTTGTGGTTTACGTGAGGTTTCACGTGGTTTGTGTGTGACGTGCACGTGGTTTTGTGTACGTAGCGAGTAGTACGACGCCTACCGTGGTTACCTCTTCAGTTGGGTGCCCCAGGTTCTTTGTGAGCCAGGCTGTTTGCTCGGGGCTTTGTCCTGGTACTCGTGTTGTACCGTCGAGGTCTGTGTCGTCTGACCTGGACACCCTCACTCTTGTGTTGAGTTGCACGTCCGGCTGAGGGAAAGACGACAGTGGGACAGTGACAGTTGTGGTTGTTGTTAGTCACTTGTAGCGCGCTCGTAGTTGGGGGTACGGACACCAGTAGTCGACACTGGACCCCAGCTAGTCCTTTTTCCAGTGCCTCACTCTAGCGAGCCCAGGCCAGGGTCTCTGGAGGTGCCAGGCATGGGCCTGTGACCGTATGGTTTACAGGTGGTGGTGTTTTAGTTGGTCTCCACAACTGTTTGACCTTTTTACGTGGAGCGGCAGCTGGACCTTTCGTCCGTGGCTGCGAGACTGAGAGGTAGACCTGTGTTAGTTGTCCGAGTCAGTTTCTGGTGTCGCGAACCAGTTTACGTGGCTCGTGTTGGCTGTCTCTACTTTGGCTTGTACACCTGCTTGGGTTTGCCGTTTAATTATTACTGTTGTTTCTCGTAGTCGGCAGACGGTGAGCACTTTTACAGCTTTACTTACCTGCTTAGCTGTTATATGACTATTGTTGGTATTGTTTACTGTTTCGTACCTGTGGTTTGTGGTTTGTTCGGCTTTGGGGGAGTTCCCTACTGAGACAGTGACTAGAGAGGCTCACCCCCTACCCCCACAGGTGAGGGCGAGGAGGACATTTCCCGTCCGACGTCCAGTTCCGGGCCGCGTCGTAGCGGTGCAGGGTCAATACCTCCAGCAGAGTAGCTCCAGCAGTGTTAGTTTAGTTAGTTGTTTACTTTCTTTGTTGTACCTCGGGGTATGCCCCAGACTCTTGTACATCTTTATAGTTTTTAATGGAATATGACTATGTAAATTGTGAAAAATATATGTGAAATGTGGTGTGTTCCTTTATGTTTACACGGACTGTGGTTTGGTTTCCCTTGCGAGGCTTCGGCCCGTTCGCGGGAGGCAGACTCGGATCAAGTGCGTTATCGGTTTAACGGGCTTGGCCGAGGCGTTCCATCACAGTTGGTATCAGAGCAAGGTCCGTGTTAATATAAGGGAATTAGAATGATACATAGCCTTATTTTGGTCATCTTACACTGCTGGTAGGGACCCTGGTTTTTGATAATTTGTCGTTTTGATTTTTGTTTGATGTTTTGTCTATGTAGAAGTTTGAAATGGCTGATAGGAGAGGTTGGGGTGGTGGAGGAGATGATCCGGAGGAGAGTACCCAGCGGATGATAGAGAGAATTTGGGAGAGCCTCACGGATATTAGAGCAAGAATGGACCAGTAGGCGCCAGTACCGCCAGTTGCAGTGCCACCTGGGGAAGGAGAGGCAGTACCTGTTGCTTCAGTTCCACCGAGAGTGGAGGTGCCTTTTGTAGCACCTGTGCCACCACCACCACCAGTGCAGTTAGCTGAAGAACCCGTGATGCAAGTTGAAAGATTTCTGAGATTGCAGCCGCCTACTTATTCAGGAGGGCCGAATCCAGATACCGCCGAGCATTGGGTTCATGAAATAGAAAGGGTTTTTGCAACCATGAGATGTTCAGCAGCGGATAAAGTGGTATTGGCTGCTTACCAGTTGAGGGGTTTTGCCTTGGAATGGTGGCGATTGAAGATGCAAACCACCTTTGCAGGTAGGACAGAGGAAGCCATCACTTGGTCGGAGTTTCTTGAAGTGTTTAATGATACATTCTTTCCGATCCAAGTGCAGCAAGTGAAAAGAGAGCAATTTTGAACTCTCCAGCAAGGTAACTCTTCAGTCTTAGAGTACCAGATGAGATTTATGGCACTTAGACGTTATGCGCCATATGTGGTTTCTGATAATAACATGATGGTTGAGTATTTTATCAGAGGATTGAGAGTGGAATTGCAGGATGCGATAGTTCCTCTCATGTGTAAGACAGTGGAAGAGGCAGCGCAGAGGGCAGCTACTCTTGAGAGGTCTATTCGGACTCGCCAGGCGGGTGAGTCAGGTTCAGGTAGTTTCCGGCTACCGCAGCAGACTGTAGGTGCAAGCAAGGGCAAGGCACCAGCAGGACCTCCTTCATCAGGTTTTGGGAAGTGGAGTCAGAAATTGAAGCAAGCACTTAAGGGAAAAGGAAGAGGATGGGGAGGTCGTTCGCAGTACCAACAGGGCTGTGGTAAGCCTGAGGTGGAGGAGTCTCAGCAGAGCACTGCCAGACAGCCTATGGTTCCTCCAGGGTACAGATGTTTTAATTGTAATCAACCGGGACATTTGATTCGCAATTGTCCCTATGCAAGAGAATATGGGTATAGTAGAGGTGTGCAGCAGCAGCAGCCTCAGCAGTTCCAGCAACCACAGGCAGGTCGTGGCAGAGGAGCACCGCAGCAGCGGGGGAGAGGCCGGGTTATGGCTATCACCCGAGCCCAGGCAGAGGCATCAAATATGATAGAAGGTACTTTACCTCTTTATGAATATTCAGCAAGAGTATTATTTGATTCGGGTGCCTCTCATTCTTTTATTTCCGAAGAATTTCTGAATTGTATAGCTTGTCCATTGGAAGAAAAGTCTTGTGAATTAGTGGTAGAGGTTCCTTCAGGTGAGTTTTTGCTCACTTCAAGTTATATAGATGAAGCTCCAGTTATAATTGAAGGGAACCAGATGCCGGGTCGATTGTATGCCCTGTAGTTGTCAGATTATGATATCATTCTGGGTATGGACTGGCTTGAGATGTATGGAGCAATGTTAGATTGCAGAAAGAAAAGGATCAGGTTTTGTCATCCTAATGGTGCAGAGTTTGAATATCAAGGTATGCCTTTTTATACCTCCAAGTTTTTAATTTCTGCAATTAAAGCTAGAAAGTTGATAAATGATGGGTGTGTGGCTTATTTAGCCGCGGTAAGCCTGGTAGAGGCCAGCCAGTCAGTAGGAGCAGTTCCCGTGGTTAGGGAATTTGCTGATGTTTTTTCCTGAGGAATTGCCTGGTTTAGCTCCACATAGAGAGGTGGACTTTACTATTGAGTTGCTGCCGGGTACCATGCCAATCTCTAAAGCTCCATATCGGATGGCACCAGTAGAACTCAAAGAGTTGAAAAAGCAATTAGAAGAATTGCTGCAGAAAGGTTTTATTAGACCGAGTCATTCCCCGTGGGGAGCGCCGGTTTTATTTGTGAAAAAGAAAGATGGAAGCTTTCGAATGTGCATAGATTATAGAAAGCTGAATGATGTGACCATAAAGAATAAGTACCCGTTGCCGAGAATAGATGATTTGTTTGATCAGTTGCAGTCAGCAAAAGTGTTTTCTAAAATTGATTTGAGGTCCGGGTACCATCAGTTGAGAATCAGAGAAGAAGATATAGACAAGACAGCATTCAGGACTAGATATGGTCACTTTGAGTTTGTGGTAATGCCTTTTGGGTTGACTAATGCTCCTGCAGGTTTTATGGACCTGATGAATAGAATATTTCATCCGTATTTAGATCAATTTATTGTGGTCTTTATTGATGATATTCTAATTTATTCAGCATCTGAAGAGGAGCATGCAGCTCATTTGAGGTTTACTATGCAGTTGCTAAGGGATAATCAATTGTTTGCCAAGTTCAGTAAATGTGAATTTTGGTTAAAAGAAATTCAGTTTTTGGGTCATGTTATTTCAGCTAAAGGAGTCGCAGTGGACCCAAGTAAAGTGGAAGCGGTAATGAGATAGCAAGTGCCTAAGTCAATAACCGAGATTAGAAGTTTTCTGGGGTTGGCAGGTTATTATAGGCGCTTTATTCAAGATTTTTCCAAGATTGCAACACCTATGACTAAGTTGACCAGAAAAGGAGTGCCTTTTGTGTGGTCCGGTGAATGTCAAAGAAGTTTTATGGAATTGAAGAAAAGACTTACATCAGCACCTATATTGACATTGCCGGCAGGGAGTGGTGGTTTTGTGTTATATACTGATGCTTCAAGGAGAGGTCTTGGAGCAGTGCTTATGCAGCATGGTAAAGTGATAGCATACGCATCCAGGCAGTTAAAGCCAGCAGAGGAGAATTACCCCACTCATGATTTAGAGTTGGCAGAAGTTGTATTTGCCTTAAAAATGTGGAGGCATTATCTGTATGGCGAAAGGTTTGAAATTTTTACATATCATAAAAGCTTGAAGTATATCTTCTCGCAGAAAGATCTAAATCTTTGCCAGCGCAGATGGATTGAGTATTTGAAAGATTATGATTTCAGTTTGGCTTACCATCCGGGTAAGGCCAATGTTGTAGCTGATGCCTTGAGCAGAAAGGCATATATGAATTTGATGATGATTAAGGAATGGAAATTGTATGAGAAGGTAGTGGAGAACTCCTTGTATGTGCCTAGCAGTCAGCGACGGGCAATTTTAGCTGCTAGTGCTGTAGAGCCATCATTGTATTGGCAAATTATTGAAGCCCAGAGAGCAGATGCCAATCTGGATGAAATTGTGAAAATGGAAGGAGTCACTATTGATGATAACTGTGTAGTTAGGCTCCGAGGCAGATTGTTTGTTCCTGCAGAGAGGGAAGTAAAGCAGCGAGTTTTAGAAGAGGCTCATAAATCAAGGTACACTATTCATCCGGGTAGTACTAAAATGTACCATGATTTGAAGAAGCATTTTTGGTGGCCTCATATGAAGAAAGAAATAGCAGAATTTGTGGCAAGGTGTGCCATTTGTCAGCAAATGCCAGAGGGGGAGAAGAGAGGGGAAAGAGGGAGAAAGGGGGAAAGGGTCGCCGGCCAAGGCCTTAAGCCTTCGACACCCAAGTCGCGACGGGGCGACACTTCGCGTTAAAGATCTTAACACGATGGGTCAACGCACCGCGACAAGAACGCATCACCTAGGGACGCCGCGACAATGCGACAGGTTATGCCTAAAGTTTAGCCTACTTTATTTAAATTACCATAGATTGATACATGCTATTTATGGACTTTTTGTATTTGGATTTGCTTTATTTGTGACTCTTTTCATAGATTGTTTTAGCTATTACTATTTCCATGCTTGCACAATTAGGAAAGTTTTCGTGTACGACACTTCATTCTTGCACGCTTTAGGCACAACCTTCTTAATGATTTGGAATCTCTCCTGTCAGATATTGCTTCTGGCGGGCTAGGGACTTTATTGTTAAGACCTCCGTAAGTCTCCGTACTCTGTGGGTTCATAAAAACTGAGCTTGTTATACCATGTAGTTTTCGGGAGATAGAGAGCACTTTGTTCCATGTACGTTCTGTCATATCTTGGTCAAGACATTAAAATTTAAGAAACTTAAAAATAAGTCATTATGCTATCCCATTAATCCCTCAAACTATTGTTATATTTTGAACTCCATGAAAGATCATTGTTCTAATTACTTTGTGCTTGTTCTTAGAAATATGTGGCCATAATATGTATATGTTTGATCAGTAAAATGTGGGATTTTAGCCCATTTGACTAATGTTGTGCAAATAAGGGGCCCTATCTAGTCCTAGGGAGGAGTGCACCAACATGTTTATTAACTGCGGGAGTATGGACTTGTGGTGTGTAGTGTGACACCGGTATGTGTGCAAGATTTGAATGTGTCATTGTGTGATGTGAAACGTTTGACCATGTGAATATGTGTTATTTATGTGATATGGTCAGTTCTTGATCATGTGATAAGTTCTTTCTTGAATTCCTCGCCCAATGCATATGAAAGTCTACATGATTCGTTAAGAAATCAGTTGAGTGTTCTACTCTATTCAGCCATTTGATCTTGTTAGTAATGCTATGCATGTTTTGTCATTTGCACATGTAGGAATTCTGCTTATTTAAAATGTTAATCACTTATATCATTACCCACATATTGAGATATAAATCCTACTGGGCGTAAGCTCATTAAGTTCCTTGACAATTTCAAGTAGTGATGATGAAACTATTGAAAACGATGGAGATGGGCAAGAGTGAAGAGTGTCCCTATATCTTGAAGCTATGGATTAGAATATTAGTAATGTGACGTAGAGTCAACGAGTTTGTAAAAGATCATTTTTACTTAAGTCTATCATTTATTTGAATAATGGGCTCTCTAGTTGGCTCTGAAGTTTTATGGTTGTAGTAAGAAGTATTATTTGGAATTTATAATGACATTTACTTAATTTTGTCATTACATTATCTATATTTACTTTAATTATGATCCGAATATAACTACGCATTCCAATATTTTGCGTGGAGGTGTGACAACTTACATTGAATACTGTAATACATTACAACTTATATTGTAACATATTCTAATGTATAATGTAACAACCTAGCTATAACTGCAAACTTATATCAACTAGAGATGTAATAGATTACATGATTACCATAACTACTTATATTGAATACTATAACTTGTTACAACTTATACTATAATATATTATTATGTATAATGCAATAGTTTAGTGGTTATGATATAAAAAATATATTATAAGTGAGGTAAAAAATATGCTATGAGTGAGATGAAGACTTAGTGTAAGTGATGTAAAAAATACAATGTGATATCAAGACTTACAATAAGTGATGAGTAGATTTACTGTAAGTGATATCAAGACTTATTGTAAGTGATGTGTAGATTTATTATAAGTGATGTCAAGACTTACTATAAGTGATGTGTAGATTTATTATAAGTGATATCAAGATTTACTGTAAGTGATGTGTAGATTAACTGTAAGTGATATCAAGATTTACTATAAATATTACAAATATATGAAAAAAAATAAGGGATGTTATGTTGTCACATAAATATGGTTGTAGTTTAGTGATGAGAATTCTACGTTGAATTTGTGAGGACTTGAGTTCGAATAGATTTGAGTTCAAATCCTAACAGCAATAGATAAATAAAATTTTTTCTAGAAACCTACAATTATAGACTAAGTGATATCAAAACTCACCGTAAATGTATGTGATATCAAAAATTTAATATAAATGATATATAGATTTATCGTAAATGATGTAAGTTTATTAATAAAAAAAAATCACCGGTGTAAGTAGTTTTTTGTCATGCCAAACTGATCAATGTGGCAAAATAAGTGAGACATAAACAATCTTATCCATTAATTATCAAATCGGTGTTTTACGATGGGTCCTGTGAGTATGTTAGCAGTAGATATATATATATATATATATATATATATATATATATATATATATATATATATATCATTCCATATTAATCTGGAAACAAGGCAAGTACAAATCTCCGACGGAGGGGCTGGGGTCGTTGTTGACGGCAACGAGGTTGAGGAGCCACACGGCCGCCAGAACGACGGTGGCGACGCCCACGACAACAGCCATTTTAATGGCTTCTCTACAAACCTGCGCGCAGGATGCAGCCAAAGAAACAGGAGGAGGAGCCGGTGGTGGTGGGATGGAGGCGTGCTGCAGCAACACCTGTTCGCTACTTGGCCTGTGATGAAAGCAAAGGTTGGTTGCCTTCATGTTTATTAGGAGATAAGGTCTCATAGGAGGAGGGGAGCCGATCAATACAATAGGGGGAAGTAAAATTTTTTATATTTCAACTCTCTGTGCAAACTTTCTTACATATTTTGCAAGAATAGAAACGCAAAAATTCCCATTTCTCCTCCTCCCATATAGAGAGCATCCGATCCCATTTGTAAGGGCCGGGACTCCCGCGCGCTTTCGCATTCCTTCCGACTCAGCATCGTCTGGGCCACTCAAAGTAGGAACGAGACTTTTCTCCATGATCTGTAGGGTGTACAGGTGCACAGCGATGTCAATTAAGTAAGAATTCTTTGGGCCAATCCAAGCAGGATAAAGACTTTTGACCCCATAAAGAATTCTTTGGGCCAATCAAAGCAGGATAAAGACTTTTGGCCAATCAAAGCAGGATAAAGACTTTTGACCCCATAAGACTTGAAGCGTGACACCTGATCAATCAGGTCCAGTGTCATGTAAGCCAACAAATATTTTTTACTCCGACGTTCGGATAAAAAATATTTCTCTCTCTTTTCTTTTTTTCCATATGTACTCTTCTTAGAAGACTAATTGAATAAGATTTTACACATATATCTTTCTTTTGATATAAAATATCTTTAGACATCTTACATAACATCTAGTGACAGAAGTCAAAAATATACTTCAAATATTTCTTCATGACCATTTTTAACAAGGCATAAATACATAATTGAATAAAATATTTTAATTATCTTTTTGACGTTCTTCATGACATGTTACGGTAATAATGTCATGAAAGATAGTTTGTATTCATAATAAGAAGGATACATATGTAAATATAAATTTGAAAAAAAATCTCATATAATTAATCTTCATAGAAGATACATATAAAAAAAGATAAATTAATTAGAAATCTCTACAGAGATTAAAAAATAAGTCAAAATTTGATAAAAACTCTTAATTAATTTACACTAAAGAAAACCTAAAACATATGAAAGTGATCACTAATTGAAGGAGGTCCGGAGTCTTCCATTGGGTAGCAACTTGTCTCCACATCCTCCCCCTTGCTCTTTTCTCATAGGAATAATCTTCTTTTGGGTGGCACCATCTTCTTTAGGAGATGCTCTCTTAGATCTCTAGATTTAATCTAGCTTTGTCCCATGTTCGGATGGTGTTTTTAATCTCCTTTTGTGTTCCTCTTGTTATCTAGATCTTTACTTGTCTCTTTCATGAACACTTCTTTTATCTAGATCTTTACTTAATATAAGCCCACATTAGGGCTGCAAACGGATCGGATTCGAAATCGGAAATATAGATTTCGATTTCGATTCCGATAACCGAAATATGGTTCCTATTTCGATAAAATCGGAATGGTTAATTCCGATTCCGTTACGATTCCGATAACATTACCGGAACCGAAATTCTGATAAGCTAAGGTGTTTACCATAGTTTTACCCTTTAAGTTTATGATAATTTATCGGAATAACCAATACCGATTTTGATTCCGATTATTTTTCAATTTCGATTCCGATAGCTTATCGGAATATCCGATACCGATTCCGATAAGTTATCGGTATCATTTTTCGATTTCGAAACTGATAATTTTTATCAAAATCGGGTCGAAATATCGGGTTCCGTTTACACCCCTAACCCACATGCACACCATTTAGAACAAGGATCATCAATTAAACGAGAAGTCAAGGGAGGAACACCCTACCAATTTGAAGAACCATCCTTTTAAAGGGTCTTTAAGAAGAATTCCAACTTATATTCATGTTTGATATTGGATAGATCAGAAATAAAGTAAAAATATCTTCAATTTATTCTCAGTCTATAAAACAGCACCTAATCCTCATCCCAAACTCCTCCAAACATTAAAAGCCTATCACAAAGCCACAAATATGCTTAAACCAAGAAGATCCTCTAAGTAAACAAGTTGAAGCATGGAAGTCTCTCTTCCGAAGTGAAGATCTAACCTCGATGAGCCTTATTCATGTTAGGATCCACTTGAGCAACTAGAAGGTCAAGTCGTGCCGCAAAATTTTGGCACGTTCAAGCCCAACTAACCTCTCATCGTTACCAAAAGTGGGTAGAACTCTTGCTCTAGGTCTTGTAGAGGCCACAACATTGGGTAAACCTAATAACGGAGGATTCGAAGACCCCAGACATCATAGGAAGAGTCCTATTAATTTGTCACTCTGATAGTTAGATGCTATAAAAAAGGATACAAAAATCAAGTCTAGGTGAAAACAACTATCTATCATACTTAAATAGTTGTTTGTCATACCTAGACAACTATTTGTCAGTAGAAGTGACTATTGTGTGGCCAAATTTATAACTTTTGGAAATGAAACATAATATATTCTCAATTTTGTCCTTATCTTGTCAATTATGTATGAATGATTAATAGTAGATACCTTTCCAATTCAAAAGTTGCTATCAGAAGGGACAAAAAACCAAGTCTTGGTGAAAATATCTATTTCTCACTTAAATATATTTTTATCATAGCTAAGCAACTATTTGTTACAGGAAGATACCTATTGATCTCCCTAACAATAAGGCATTGTGACAAGCGTTGTGACACATAGTGATTAAAATGTCTATATCTGACAAATAGATCTTTTTCGACAACAAATAAATGTATATCTGTGACAAATAACTATTTAAATGTGACAAATACATATATTCACCCAAACGTTTTTCCCCCTTCTAATAGTGCCTCACTGTGAGGGTGAAAAATTTGCCTCTTCTAATGACAAATATATATATATATATATATATGTTGTACCCCAATGGCAAACCCCATTGGATGCATGCAGCTTGTCCCGTCTCATGCCTCGCCTTAAATCCCTCCAAAAAAAATGCCAAAAGTGCACAAGGCGCATCCAACGCAGGTTTCGAACCCTGCATCCAGGTGTGCAGTGGCGTGCCCCACCAATCGGGCACGCCTTCGCGCACTAATGACAAATAGTTATCTAATTGTGATAAATAACTATTTAAATGTAACAATTTTTTTTTCACCCACATTTTTTTTGTGTGTCCCTTATCACAACTCCATATCCTCATAATGACAAATAGACCTTTTTTGAGTGATAAATATACGTCTAGCTATGATAGATAGTTATTTAAGTGTGATAAATAGTTATTTTCACCTAAACTTGATTTATTTTTAGAGGGACAAATAAGATTCTTCCAGTGACAAATAATTACTTACTTGCGACAAATAACTATTTAAGTGTGACAAACATATTTTTTAACCGAGAGTTGATTTTTTTTGTCCCATGTCACAACGTTTTACTATCAATGTGACAAATAGGCCATTTTCCATGGCCACAAGATTAAGTTCCAAATTTTTCCTCTTCTTCATTGCGACTAACATGGATGTTGACTATTACATGGTGTCTAGCTTCCCACCCCTTCTTTTGTAAATGGTTGATAGCTCGAGAAAAATGAGATGCGGAGACAGAAAGAGAGGAGACATAGTGCAGGCCCATTTTTTGTTTTCTTAGTGTTTCATATGTGAGAATTGAGTGGATGGCGCAAATGAAAAAATTGGAATTATTTTCTTCTGGATTTTAAAAACGTTATGACATAAGGATGACAAAGACATGCGCAATGGGAAAGGTAATATTGAAATTACAAAATCTACCTTTACAAAAACCAATATGGTTTTGTTTCTGAAGAGAAATACTTATTGCACTTGTATATTACAGTTTAAGTGTAATATGACTAGGTAATAGCTCATGTGACACTCTTCACATGAGTAGTGATAAAGTGACAATCTAATTGTTGGATGCCACATGAATTTATTGTCTAGTCAATTGTGGAAATAGAATTAATTTCTGAAATCATTTTTTAAAGATTTAAATCTATTTGTAAAATTTAGATTCTTTTGATTCTCATGCATGCGTGTTGCTAATCCAAGTCCCGCCGAACGCTACACGAGCGACGATGGCGTGAGATGAATCGAAAATTCGCATAGCGCGAGCGTGCCAGTCACCGAGGTGACAACAAATGGTTTGCCTCCGAGAGTCGAAGGGCTTGAGGTCTATTGTGCGCGCCGTTTGACTTCGTCAAACGAAAGTGAGGTGTCCGGTCCTGGACCAAAATCCCGTTGTTGCCTAGACGCAATGACGTTAATTACATCCCTCTGAGAGGGAAAACCCTTGATTAATCGCCAGATTTAGAAAGCCTCATGACCTGAAGCGGAGACATCCGATAGAGGTGTGAAACATAATTTAAATTGGAGCCAAGGTACCATTAAGCGAAACGAACGCCTATTCGGACTCATTTGATCTCTTACTTAGTCGACTACCGGATCTCTTTGCCTATTTACTCATTTGTTTTTTTTATCATGGAAAAGTTCAATTTGGTCCATTGGATCTATTTGAGAAAGACGAGTCAAGAAATAGTCTATTTGATCATTTTCCGAAAACAATCTTAATTTGAATCTCTTGTCCTTTACAAAACATGAGGTGATCTTTTTTGCATGGAAAAAGTCCAATTTGGTCTTTTGTCCTTTTGCAAAACACGATATGATCTTTTGTCATTTAGAAAAAGAAGTTTGATTTGGTCTTTTGTTGAAAACAATTTCGATTTGAGTCTGTTACCCTGTGGTAAAATATGAGGTGATCTTTTATTTCTTTTGGAAAACATGAGATGGCCTTTTGTCCTTTATTGCTTGAAAATGTTCAATTGGATCTTTTGTTTCTTTTACCATGAAAATGTTTCAATTTATTCTTTGGTTCTTTTGGAGCATTCAAAATGGGGTTCTGTTCATGATTTGGCGCTGCTCAGCCATTCGGTGGCCAGTTGGCAGCAAGGGAGCATTCGATCCGGCGGGCTCATCCGATCTGGCGCGGCAGAAACGAATCGGCGCGGCTCAACTGATTTGGCGCGGCAGAACCGAATCAGCGCGGCAGAAAGCAGAAATTGAATCGGCGCTCATGGGGGGAGCAAACCAGTAAAATGGGGTCGAATCGGCGCCATACCACTGAGGTGACTGACATCACCGAATCGGCGCTCATTTGAAACGTCGCCGAATCAATTGAACGCTGATGGCTTCCTTTAGGAATCTCGCGCCGACTTAACCTTCGCGAAAAAAAAATCGGCAGCATTTCCCCTTATCATGTTCAATAAGTGGAAAGCTCGGTACGCATCCACCGTACACGGAGATGGCACCAAAGGAAGGAGTGTATGCCGAAGAACGACATGGCGCCAATGGCACATGACGTCGGTCCCCAAGGCACGCTAACGGGGATCCGGACGATATCATGACCATGCAAACCCACGGGGCGGATGGACAACATATGAACTCATCTGTCCAGACATAGACATTGTATTGTCCAACCCGGGGGTACGGATGTGTCTTATATTAGTCTATTTGGCTCTTGGTTGTTTGATGCCACATTGAGCAATGGTCTTGCTTGTGCAACTTCAGCCAAGATGATCACTGTCCGCCGAATAAGCGCAACCTTCCCCAGACCTGCAGACCGAGCCAGGACCGGTTCTGGGCTGGCCGAATCGGCGCAGAGACCCCTGCTCCAGCAGTGACAGACCTCAATCAGAGCAGTCATGCTCATGGCGGTGGATGATTTCTAGGCTTGAGATGAGGATTTTGGACTTGTTTACATGAATGGGATGTTGCCCAGCTAGCTAGCCCAGAGGGGGGGGTGAATGGGTTATTAAAAATTAGATCTTTGATTGAAACCTGTTCACTAATAAGATTACACAACAACTTAAACGAAAGTTAGGGTTAGAGGGAATGAAACAGAAAACGCACAAAACACAGCCACAAGACACAAGGATTTTATCCTGGTTCGGAACTCCTTTCCACAGGAGACCTACGTCCAGTCCCTGAGCAATACCTCAGGATATCACTATCAAGGGTACTATCCCCCTCACGGATCCTTACACCCAGCCACAACCGGTCTTCCTTCAACCTGAAGGGAATAAAACCACCCTGGATACCACCAGGTCTTCCTTCACACAGAAGGGAATAAAACTAATAAAAGTAAGCACAAGAACAAGCTTCAGGAACTAGCTCAAACAGCTATAATCTGAAGCAAACAAGCCTCGAGAGAGAAAGGATTTTGACACTAGTTTCTCTTAAAAGACTTCACTGGCTCTCACAGGAATTCCTTTTTCAACACAGAGAGCAAAAGAGCTAAGATCTATTGGAATGGAGTGCTTCACTCTTGTTTTCAACTACTGAGGACTTGGAAGATTGGCTATTCTCTATCACAGAATGTTGTTCTCTTCTCCAAAAGTATTTTTCTCAATCTTGTAGTCTTGTATTTAAGCTTCTACTTGAAATTTGAACGTTAAAGAACCGTTGTCTCTCATTCTGGTGTACGTTAGACTGGTCTGCCAAGGAAGCTTCTGATCTTCAGTCTTTTATCCTTTAGTACACGCCAAAGAAATGTTTGATATCTTGTATATTTTGTGTCCAACGTTGTACAGATAAATCTTGTCAGACATCTACAAGCATATCACCAATACATAGGAGACAGCTAGGGCTGTCGTTGATTGTTAGTCACAGTTGGAAAAGATATTGCTATATTTAGCAAAGCTCCTTTCTGTCAAAATAAAGATGTAGACATAATAGCACAATAGTGGAAGATATCATCTGTATGTATGAGAGATACGTTCAGAGTGCATTGAATGCATAGCAGTCAAACAGGCGAGACACGACTTTGACTATTCAACGTATATTAAAGAATATTGATATAACAATAAAATCGATATGAACAGAGCCGATCCCTTTATGACTTATGAAATCGTTATAAGTTGATAGGCAAATCGTTATGACAAGGAATCATTAAATCATAATGAAATCGTTATAAGCACTTATGAAATCGTTGTGCAAGACAAAACGTTATTAGCATCAAAGAAATCGATGTGATTACTTACCAAGTCGTTACAATACAGAAATCGTTGTGAGTTCTACAGAAATCGATGTGATCACTTAAGAAATCGTTGTGGTAGACAACTCGTTATGAACAATACAGAAATCGTTATGAGTTCTACAGAAATCGATGTGATCACTTAAGAAATCGTTGTGGTAGACAACTCGTTATGAACAATACAGAAATCGTTATGAGTTCTACAGAAATCGATGTGATCACTTAAGAAATCGTTGTGGTAGACAAGTCGTTATGAACAATACAAAAATCGTTATGAGTTCTACAGAAATCGGTGTGATCACTTAAGAAATCGTTGTGGTAGACAACTCGTTATGAACAATACAGAAATCATTATGAGTTCTACAGAAATCGATGTGATCACTTAAGAAATAGTTAAGAAATCATTGCGAGGAGCAAATCGTTACGAGGTCTTAAGAAATCGTTATGACAACTTAAGACGTCGTTGCGACGAGCAAATCGTTACGAGGTCTTAAGAAATCGTTATGACAACTTAAGAAATAGTTGCGACGAGCAAATCGTTACGAGGTCTTAAGAGATCGTTATGACAACTTAAGAAATCATTGCGACGAGCAAATCGTTACGAGGTCTTAAGAAATCGTTATGACAACTTAAGAAGTCGTTGCGATGACTTGAAAGAAATGAAGTGAGAGTTTTACCTGACTGTCTTTGAACTTCCTTTTACTTTTATTTCCTGTCCTCAAGGCGCGAGTAATTTGTTAGTATTGTTTTGTTAATCATCAAAACTAATGTATACATAAGTGAATTAATTTATATGGGGAAAGTTTGATCATCATGGGCTAAGCAAGAAGGCATGAGCATTACTTGCTCAACCTCTTGACTAGCACAATGGGCATACATTAACCCAAGGGGGACTCTTAATGGGGCTGTTTAGATAGTGATAAAACAGTCTTTTTCAAGGCTAAAACAGGGGGAAACGTGGCCTATTGAAGGGAGAAAAGGGCATGGTATGCATGCATTGAATGAGATATGGGGTTCTATACCCCCATGACCTCATTTATTGAGGTATGGAGGACATAAAAATTCCATGTATTACCAGTTAGGATGGGGAGGCACACCATGCAATAGGTAACCTCTCCATATCCCGGGGTCTCTTACCCATGCAAAGAGAAAAACACTTATATAAAACTTGCATGCAAAGGGGAAGATGCTATGCATTAAATGCAAAGGGATGATCCATCACATCAAGGAGAGGTGGGGATAAACATATAAAAATGGTGTTCTCTTGCTAAGGAGGGGAAGTAGTACAAAAGCTTCAAAGAAACAAAAGGGAGGGAAAACCCCAACGTGACACCTCCTCTCTTTCTCTTTCCTTGATGGGATAAGACAAATCAAAGAAGAAAACAAGATGGAGAAGAAGAGGGGGTTCTCTCTCTCTCTCTCTCTTTCTCTCTTTCTCTCCTCACCTTTCTCTTCTCTTTTTTTCTTCTGCAGAATCCTCACGAGAGGGGCTCTTGGAGCAACAAAACGCAGAGCTCCCCTTCTTGCCTCTTTGTTGCTGGCTTACTGGAGAAGAAAACCACACACCAGCCTCCTTCCTCCCCTTCTTACGCAACACCCCCTTTTTGTTCCCCTTTTTTTTAATCTTTCAGAAAGGGAGAACCCAAAAAGGGACACAACACCCCCTTCTGCCTTAGAAACGCAACAAACACCTTTTTCTCATGTTTGGAACCTCCTTTTGGGAGGTGTTCCATTTGCCTATCTTCACCTCCCTTCATGGGTGAGATAAGGTTGCCTCTTCATGGGCCCTTGGGGGCCTCCTTGATAGGCCTTTTTCTGCATTTTTGTCTGCTCATTTGAAAGGGAATGGGCCGACCATGTGGGGGTCCATTAGCAGATTTGGGGTGTCCACATCAATATAAAAGTGCAATAAACCTTTCTCATTTTAGAAACACACAAGTGGAGGTGCCATGATGTCACCCTCGACGTGGAAAGCTTTCCATGGTGTCCAATCATGGCTGGCCAGCCATTCCAGTGTGATGTTTACTCCCATTTTAACTGGTAGCAAGTGTTTCTTGAATAATATTGTGTATGTAAGGGGGGAGGGCAATTCGTGCCTCTACTCTTTCTTCCCAAATAGTATTTGAAGATGGTTGGTCTTGAACCTTGATGCAGATTGTTGGACAATCTTGGGATCTATCACATTGGAGTGACGGCTGCTACACTTCTATTGAGCCAAGGGCTCTACCAGGCTAACAATTTGTCGAGCTAAAGGCCTAGTGTTGGGCTAAAGGTGTATCGGATTGACATTTCGAACGTGGTTGAACTAGCTTTTTGTCTTACCGCATGTTAAGGAGTTATCTCGGGAGTAGGACTATCAATGGATATTCGATTTTCGACTTTTTGATCTGTTTTCGATTTTTCGTATCCGTTTTTTTCGTTTTCGATTATTTTTCGTTTCCGTTTCCCATAAGATATAATTTTTATTTTATTTACAAAATATATATTCTCAAAATCTTATTTCTTAATATTAAAAAACTTTAGACTAAGTTTTTAACTTTTCTTTAATTTGTAAATAGAATCTAATTAACATATCTCTCTCGTAGCATTTATTATACCTATTATTATCAAATACATCTCTTTTACCATTGCTTCTAATGTTACATACATCTACCATTTGATCGTACCAAATGTTTCCGATTACTTTTCGTTTCTGATCCGTTTCTAATTTTCTTATAAGAAATGGATACGAAAAGTGTCATTTTCGATTCCGACTCCGATCCGTTGGCAGCCCTACTCGGGAGTCTCTCACCATTGCCTTGGGCTCTCCCTTTGACTTCGATGTAGAGATAGAGAACCCTCCTCTTGAGTTGCAGATCGGATATTTGTGGCGCTTCACAGTGAGTCTAACTTGATAATTGCGTTTTCATCTATTGAGTCTAATTCAATAATTAGGCTTTTATGATTTATGTCAAAGGGCCAAGATTATCCCTCTTTAGCATCCATTAATGATCATTACTGAGAAGCCATGATCCATAATCTTCAAACACTCGGGATTAAGTATATTACAATTTTGCAACTTCTTACAGCACAAACATATCTGACCCACAATTTAAACACCCAACAGGGAAATGCCAAATCTGACGGCAATAATAGTAAAAAAAACATCGACAAAATAGTAAACAGAGGACAGAGAGGACGAACAGGGAGATGGGTGGACCTCCTCCCAACCCCCCACCCCGTTCAAGCACTCCCACTAGCCAAAACCGGCGACCTCTATTCTGACTATAGCCCCAGTAGGGACAAAGATGCTTGAAGAACGTACGGACAATTATTGTTCGTAGACAGAATAAGGAAGACCTTGGCTTCTCAGCGACTGAGCACCTCCAAGTAGAGGAGGACGATTCCGGCGATGTGGACCAAAAACGCAGCCAAGGCAGACTAGACGGGAATGTCCGAAGGACTATGGCCATCTCCGACGAGGGGGTTTGGGTCGTTGTTCACGGCGATGAGGTTGAAGAGCCACCCCGCGGCCAGAGCCATGACTACGAACCCCGAGCCGGCAGCCATTTAATGGCTTCTACCACCTGCAGCTGCGGCAGCAGCAGCAGAAAGAACATGGAGGAGGAGGAGGCGGCGTGCTGCTGCTGCGCCGTGCCGGATGGCCATTTATAGATCTCAAGAATGGATGTTAAGAACTTAAGAAAATTCGTATGATACGAGACTTCTGTTCTGGTTGAGTTCGTCTCAAGACTTTGCCATTCATACAATGTTAAAAAAATCAATTTTCTTTATAGATGTCTCTGCGCCGTGACGGCAAACCTCACCTTCTTAGTTTCGTCACAGGGGTTGTGGGAGCGACCGTGTATCATCTGCTCCTCCACGTGATCAGCCGCTCGTCCGTCGTCGTCGGAAGCAGGTAGCACTAGAGAAACCATATCAATCGCCGTCAAAGCCTTCTCCGGGGTGGGTATCCTCTGCATTCTGCAACGTGGAGCGAGAGCGACACATCAGCTTCGTGCCCAGATCGGCGTTTGAGTTTTGACGGTCGTCGTCCCTGGCCGGATATCCTTTTAAACTTGGGTCCCTCCCATTGCCCAGATATCTTAATTTTCTCTTATATATATATATATATATATATATATATATATATATATATATATATATATCTAAAACAACACACATTGATATGAACTTGCTAACATTACACTTTCAAAAATTTGAAAAGTTGTTCAATAACCATCCCTCGACTCCTCTTTTAACTGTAACAACTTAGCTTTTGGACGTCAGAAGCCCATTGAATTACTTTAATTAAACCTAATAAATCGATTGGCACATTTAATTATGTGGAGGTCAGAAAGCGCGCGGTTGGTTCCTTCACTCTCCTTCTACACTTTCAGTAATTGGAATGGTGGGAGCTCTGTCGGAGATGCGGACTTGCAAGAAAGAGGAGCATCAGGGGGGTAAACTAAGGGAAAATTTTCCGATATTTAAGTAGATATAGAGGCTTGTGGGAGTTTAAAGATATGTTTGGTATTAGGAAAGACATATTTTAAAAGATTTGGAAGTAAGAGACTCTGTACTTGATTCCAAATAATTTGATCTCTTTGTATAGGTGAAATCTAAGCGGTTGATGTGCCAACAAATTATAACTATCTCTTAAAAGGCGGCATTTATGACCCTGATAAAGGGGGGACAAGGTCATAGTGTTCGAGCCGGTCAGGACGTGGTGTGCGTATGAAAGTATTTTCTTATTGTGCATGGGAATGACTTAAGTAATAATGTTTAAGTGTGCATATGAAAGTATTTTCTTATTGCATGTGCCTCTTTAGTTTGTGCTTCTTGTTCCTTCATGCCCCGATATTTGCAACGTCGGGAGTGATGGTGAAGGGGGGGCCTTACATGGCCATAAACAAATACAATAATATAATCTGTGAAAGCGAGGCCTTCCGTGACCATTAACAAATTACGTACAATAACTTAATCTGTGAAAATGAGGCCTTAGGAAGGCCGTAAACAAATACAATAATATAATCTGTGAAAGAAAGGTCTTCCATGGCCGTAAGCAAGTTTCTTCCCTGAAGCGCCAGTGAGATATATACGCCTGAGGATGGTGGGTCCGCGTGGAAGGAGGGTTTTTCTTTTTTCTTTTTAATAAGTAAATGATGGGGACAGAACGTCCTAAGATATAATAAATAATATGGACGGGAGTGCCTTAAGAGAGTCCATGAAACATTTTTCCCACGTTTACAAAATAGAAATGGAGTATGATATGAGGCAAGGTTTGTAATGAGTTTTAACACCAACAAAATGCTTCAAATTAAAACAAAAATTAAGAAGAAAAAAAAATTCAGATCTAGAGTTAGACATTTATTTTGGAGAGGTTAGATATCCAAGTGAAATCAAACTATTAATAGAGAAGAAATTAGCACCTCGCATACTATTAATTAATACACTCTTTTTGGCATCGTATATTTGCTGTGATGATTTATAGGAAGTTACACACTAGCTAGTAAAATCAAAAAGGGCCTTAATGAATATAGAAGATACAGGATAAAAAAGTGAAAGCTAAGTGTGTGAATGATTTCAAGGGGTTAATTGTGCCAGGGGAAATTAAGATTCTGGTTTGTGTTACGAAATCTGGGTGACAAACAAAGAAGATAAATTAATAAAGGTCATAAAGGTACATCATAGAATTACATAAAAAAGTAGAATGATCTTGTGTAAATATGAAATCAGAAAATGGAACAGCTTCCTTCATACTGCCAATTAACAATATTTTGCCATCATGAATAGCCAACTGATGAACGACCACAAAAGTTGACAAAAGCATGCTAGCTAGCTAGTTTAGTAGTGGATGTACGTAGATTCTAGTTCCATTTTGTCCAATATTGCTTTTTACGTATGCCAAAAATATGTTGCATCTCACTTCAGAATATCTTATCTTCCATCTCATGCACTCCATCATTACTAACTTTCTTCCCCAATAAGAATATAGTGAATTTAGTATATATGGTGTTCAGTTTATTTTGTTTTTCCTGTCTATCTAATGCCAAATGTCGTGGTTTTTTTCGTCAATCAAACAGCTCTATTGAATCACCACAACAATTAACGGGAAGAGAAAGCAATCTTTTGCAAACACATGAAACAAGGAACTACAAACGGCAGTAAATGGAAGACAGAACATGATTGAATAGACCACAAAAATGATACATATTGGACCCGGAAAAACATGTTTCAAGTGGAAACTAGGGAGGAAAAGATTTATGATGCACGAGCCAGAAAACGTAATAATCCAAAGTTTTTTGCAGAAAAGTCCCGAGGGATTGCCTTGCTCTAGAATAACAGAAAGTGGCGAAGGAGTCATGTCATATAGAACAAAGGGTCTAGGTTCCTAGTAACTTAACCAAATTTTGTTGGATATATGCTCACCAGCAAAGAGTTAGAGAAGTATCCAAGAGAATGATTAGTTATGTCGCTAGATCGAACCAAAATTCTGTGAGATGATATAAACCGAATCGCATCGCACTGCTTTGGTTTGGACAATTCGGCACAAATAAAAAAAAATAGATTTTGACTATAAAAGAAATTGATGAAGAAAAAAGGAATAGAATGTTGTGACGACTATGTCTGAGGTCTTGGGCAGTTCAACTAAAATAAAAACTATATTTTGACAATAAAAAATTTGAACAAGCAAAGAGGATAAGGGTGCTCTGCCAATCGTAAATTCTCAAATATGATATGACATGACCAACCCTACCTTATATGAGGTCGCACCTCTATGTGGTAAAAGAGAGACTTATTATATTTTTCATATTGCACTTAAGTGCAATATGATTAGGTAACAAGTTTATGTGACATTTAATAATTAGATTGTCTTTTTATTACTCTTCATATAAGAGATGTCATATAAATTATTGTCTAATCATATTACACTTAAAGTGTAATATATAAATACAATAAATTTTTCTCGTGCTAAAAATAAAATAAAGAAGCAAGGACTTGGATCACTGATTGGCATAGTTTTGAAGGGACTTGACATCAGTGATGAACTAATATTTTTTGAGAGAGGCTTTGTGCACTTATGCAAAGTGCACAAATGCAAGTCACATGGATATTTTACCCATGTGGCATCATGAACATGGGCTTTTTATCCATATGGCACCATAAAAGTTGGTGCCACATGAGTAAAAGGCCCATGTGAATTGCACTTGTGCACAAGTACAATAAACTTTTCTCATATTTTTTTGACTTACATGGCCTTCAGCAAAGAAATCAAATCATGGAAAGAAACAAACTTCTCTACGTAAGCAAATCACATCACATGATGATGACACCTGAAAAATCAGGGGTGAAAGCTAATCAAAAGTGCGGAGGTTGGATTTATAAGAACGAGTGGCCCGCACATGATGATGACGCGTGCCCGATATTGCAAAGGGGAGATTTTTATTGGAGTTCAATCACATGATGACACGCGTGCAAATGTGTTCCGAATTGGAAAGAAAAACACTTGTTGTTTGGGTATCAAGAATATTTAAGTATCAGCACTCACATGATAGAGTGGGTCTCACTGCTAATATGATAGCAGATCCTAGTTGTTAGTTGACATAAAAAGTGCATACAACAAATCTTTTTCAATTGGAAAAGAGTGAAGAGAGTTGGTGGAAACTTAATGCACATATTTACAAGTATATCCCTAAAAGTGTAAAAATTGCCCTTGTGCACCTCCATTGGCTCACCTCCAGCCGATCCAACGGTGGGGATGGGCCTCGGTATACTACACTACTAGTTCTCCTCCCGTGCGATGCATGGGTGTAGTTATAAAAAAATTTAAAAATATCAAAAACTTATAAAAAACATTTAAAAATTTTAAAAATTAAAAAATGTTTTAATAAATTTTAAAGGGGGCGGGTTTTAAAGGGGCGGGCCTGGGCCGCCTGCCTGTTTGAAAACAGGCGGGAGACCCGCGTTGTGGGCGGCTGCCCTATTTGAAAAATAAATAAAAAACATTACAGGTTCCCGCCCCTCTCATTTTGGAAAAAAAAAAACTGCTGCAGAGACTTCTGGTGCAGCCACGTGTCCAAGGCAAAACTGTGTTTTAGATAGATAAGATAGATTGTTTAGGTCAATTGGTCTCCTTCCCATGCAAGGAGAACCCATTTGGGGTTTTGAAATGACCAACCTCCATGAGAAGTCCTATTCATGGGTTCAACCTCATAAAAGAACCAACCCTCATAAGAAAAACTGTTCATGGGGGTTGGAACCCACAAAAGAAACCACCACAAAGAACCAACCCCCATAAGAAAAACTATATTTTTTCTAAGAACTAGATCTCTACCCGTGCGATGCACGGTTTTTTAAAATAAATATTTATTTATAATAAGTTTATATTCATGAATTAAATTTAATATGATTGTTATTTATATAAATAAATAAATATTAAAATAAAAACATTATTTAATATATGAGTTTGTAATTATTTCCAAAAAAAATAAAGCAAACACAAATGAACAGAAACTGATTGAACAAAAAGATACATCATCCTTCAGTAAAAAAACATTGCATAGGCTAATCATGTCTTCTTTTGTATATCTCCTTAACTCGTTAATATATAAATATAAAGATATTAACATTTAATCTATAAATATTAACATTTATATTATTCATGGAAGTAATTTTCTTTCATTTTGTTATATCTTCTTTTGTATATCTCCTTAACTCGTTAATATATAAATATAAAGATATTAACATTTAATATATAAATATAAAGATATATAAAAAGTTATACATGTAAAAATAAATAGAATATTAAGTAACATGTTAAAATCTATGTTAATATTTACTACATTAAATAGTGAATGATCTAATGTGATTGTACGACGGATATGTTAGGAGAGAGTATGGTAGAGCAAAAGACTTTAGGTTGACATTACTCTAACTTTAGAAGAGAAATGCTAGCTTCACGTCCGCCCGGGCAACCGGGCGGATGTGGATCGGCCGCGCGGCCCTCGCCGACCTCGCGTGGGGCCCACCCGCGGCCGACCAATGAGGTCGGCCGCGCGGCCGATCCACATCAGCTAGTTACCTGGTTGCCCGGGTAACTAGCATTTCTCAACTTTAGAAATGAGAGGAAGTGGAGGTGGTGATGGTATTGCCACATCATCTCTACACATGTTGCGGTGTTACTGTAATATAAAAATATAATATTAAACTATATAATAAATTTAACTGTTGATAAAAACTATCAAATTTCTAACAGAATAATAGATATAGAATATTGCCAGTAAGAGCTATATATCTAACTCTACAACAGACTTTCATACCAGTTAGGCTAATTTTTTGTGTGGAAAAATATTTGGTGCACACCTAAGCATCTCTCTACATTGTTTTGAGTGAATGAGACAGAGAGAGGGGGAGAGAGAGAGATGTATGAGTTATATGTATAATAATCATGGGGATGGATAACATGGTTTTTTTACTGTGGTAGCAGAAGTTGATCCACACTGCAGGAGGCACCTACATTGCGGGGCAGTTCTGCATGCATCATGGCGGGCACTGGCAGGGCATGTGTCCCCCACCAACATCAACAGTCAGGTCCCCTTCCTTATCCCGGCCGGGTACTACGGCAACGGCTTCACCTTTCCGGTGGCGGTGTCAACTTCTGCGGAGCTCTGCTACAACTCCCTGGCCTACGCCATCCACCTGATCCATAGGGCCAAGGTGGACATGACGGAGGAGTACGCGCAATCGGTGGCGAACCTGATGGTTCTGAGGGGGCGCCCGCACTTCACGGAGGCCGCAGGGACGTGGTTGGTGTCGGATCTTACCCGGCTCAAGTTCCGTCAGGTGGACCTGGGGTGGGGGGACGCCATGTACGGGGGACTGGTGGAGGCGGTTGGGGGCCTGGGCAGCTTGTACGTGGCCTACAAAGACGGGATCGTGGTGCCCCTCCGGCCTCTGACTGCCGCCGGCGGCCATGCAGAGGTTCGCAGAGGAGATTGGGAAGATGACGTCGAGTCCACCGCTGGAGTCAGAGATTGATACGGCTTATCCATACGATGATACATCGTCCACCCTCGCTCTCCCTAAACTTTAAGAACTGCATATGGTTTAAACTTACACGGTGTAAGTGACCGTGTGTCTGCGGCAATGGAGGCAAGGCGCTGCACCAGTTAATGCAGGGGTTCACGATGGTGCTGAGGACGTCGACGTCGTCTGGGGCGCCGTCGTCCCCCGTGCTAACGATCCTCTCATCTTGTCGGAGGGGAAGGCACCGAAGTCCAAGACCGGGCCTCTCAGCACGTCTCTGGAGGGGAGGACACGGCGGCGACAGCGGCTTCGGCTCGACCACTGTCTGCCATCCCTCCCGGATACGTTGGCACGAGAGTGGGGAAAAAAACGCCTCAACTGCATAGTACAAAATTTTAAAATAACTACGTAGTACAAAGTGAATCGCTGAGCAGATGAGCAGAACAAAATGTTCACCCCAGTTCACTTGCCCCCGTGTCTGTGGATGGCGGATGGGGGGAGGACGCGGCAGCTCCGCTTCTGCTCCGACAGTCCACCGCCGGCGACATGCATGTATATATGTCCGGGCCGGCTGAAAAAAAAGAACTTTTTGCACACTTCTGTATGCTTGGTGAATGGTGGTGCTCGGGGATTTTGGCAGGGGTGTGGGGGCGGCAGGCAGAAAGTCACTGTGTGAGTTTGGCTTGGGATCAGAGAGAGACAGGGCGGGTAAAAGCATGGGACGTGGAAGATGATCGATGGGAAAGGAAGGAAGACATGTATTGCAGGAGACGGGGGGGAGGGGGGGGGGTTCGTCCGATTGAAGAAGACATGCGAATGCATGTAGAGCATGGGATTCGGTGCCATGGCGTTATAACTGCAGCAAAGCGGGGGAGAGGAGGTGGGCTCCGGAGAACGTGGAGAGCAGTTGCATGTAACTGCAGATGTGAATGTGCGCAGAAATAGGTTGGTTAGAGTGGGAGTGGGAGAGGTTGCTGACGTGGCTTTCATTCTCAAAAGCAACTGTTCGTTCCAAGCAGATGAAGCGGTTTGATTTTTAAACATGAAAGAAGCAGCGGTTGGAGGGGGGGGGGGTGAGAGGAGAGAGAACACGGAGGGAGGAAAGAGAGAGTTGGGAGAGGTTGCTTACGTGGTGCTCTATATAGCCGGGCCAAAGGGGCGAACGGTAGCTCTTTCATAGTTGATACCGCAGCAAACTTCTTATCCTTAGCCGGGCCAAAGGGGAGAGTTTTACGGTGGTACTGCCACGCTGCTCCAAACTGTGTTTTATATATATAGTATAGATTACGGAATTGAAGCATGTTCATGTACGTACAGAAGTTTAAAAAGTTCAATTATGTTAAAGAAATCCAAGGGGAACACGAAGGAAGACTATTATAGCCTATAGGCATTATCCTATATATCTCAGGGTTTTCAAATTTTTTATATTGTCAATATTTCACATAATGTTAAAATTTTGCATATTATTTGATGGTCCTTGACTCTCACTGGATATAATTGTAATAATATCTTAGATATAGGGATGCATATGAAAATTTATGAATGTAAAGATTAAATTTAACCGTACCCACACTGTACCTGAGCCATACGACAGTACCGAACCGTACTTAGAACGCTACCGTACCAGGTGCGGTCGGCACAGCACCTCTCCTCTGTCCCACCTCTTCCCTCCCCGTCGCCGCAGCAGCTGCACCCGCAGCATGTCTCCGCCCTGCTCCTTCCCTCCCCGCTGCAGCAGTAGTTGCTGGGCACGGTCAGCGGTGCACGTAGCCTACCACCCACTTCGCAAGGTCCCGACCATGTCCTGCTCCGGCACTGGCGCCTCCGTGCCCATCATTTCCGCACCTTTTCCTCCCTTCTGTGCCTCCACAATCTCCGAAGGTCCCCCAGCCCTCCTATCGCCGGACCGCGCCACAATGTTTCTGGACCGCTGCATTTATTGATAAAATTTTCTACCTTTTATTTTTCAAAGATACCAATAATAAAAAAAATAAAAATTTCCTTCAAAAATATTTTTCTAGTGGTATTTTCCGTTTCAACAAACGAATTCTTAGTTTTAAATTATTTTGATAAACTTGGTAGTAGTAGTAAAAGTATACGAGATTGGTTCACTCAGTGACACCTTATTTGAACGGCCATTATTTATATAAAATTATTGCCACTCTTATGATTTGACAAGTAATTATAAAAGTGACAAATAAATTTTATGTAAAAGATGATGGCAAGCCTGGCTCATGCCGGCCATGCTCTATCTTGAACGAATATTGCTAGTACCTATCCGAAATGAAAACGAAGCGTTTCTCTGCCTATATATTTTTTTGGACAGAAAGGTACAGTTAACGCTTCAATTATTAAGATAAGTCAAAGTTTTAAATACAACATAAATAAGATTGCCTTAAACGGAAGGAGGACATATCTCAGAGATACAACGACACTAACAGTAACTAATCAAACAAAGGACACATGTAATAAACTTGAAGAGAAGAGGCCTCGACTCAATAGAAGTGACCGTAAGAACTCCATGAAAAGAGATATGATCACACACAAAAAAGTGATATTTGAACCAGAGTTGGCCAACTTATTTGACTCGGCTATGTTGAATTCTATCAAGCATAATATAATACGATCTGTACTGTACTGGTCTTCACGCGTCCCACCCCCACCCCACTACAATGCCCCACCTCGGCAAAAGAGGAGCTCTCCGCCCTGTCCCTCTCCCTCTCTCACCATCATTGAAACAAGGGTGGAACAGTGGGGATGCCAGAGGTGTAGGAGGGGAGGAGGGGGTGGGGGGCGCCGCACACGACGGTGGGGGGGGGATAGGGAACAAGGAGGGTGTGTGGGGCACCAGAGGTGAGGGAGGAGGGGGAAACGGGGGTGGAACAGTGGGGGGCACCGGAGGTGGGGGAAACTAGGGGTGGGGGTCAATGGCGGAGCTATGAACAGGTCAGTGGGATCACGTGACCTCACTAAAAATTTGAAACTTTATTAATGAGTATGTGTTTTTCCTGTTAAATTGGGTTCCCTAAAACTTTTTCTATGTAGAGTGTCCCACTGAATTTTAGCACAAAATCTATTAATGCATCTTAACTTTTAGAATAACCCTATTGAATTAAATTTCTGCGTCCACCATTGACGGAGGTGCCGAATGCGATGGGGAGGGGAGGGGGAATAGGGGCGTGTGGGGGAGGAGGGGGAAACAGGGGGTGGGGGTGCTAGATGAGGCAAGTAGGGGAGGGAGGAACAAGAATGGTGTGCTGACCATATTAGGGTTCACGATGGCCTTGGCACCGTATGGATCATGGCATCATAGTTAATTCTGATTCTAACGTTGTCGAAACGAAGCAAAGATAGATTGCTCTGACGATGAGAGGTTGTATTAGTTTTTAGCGGCCAAAGATTGATGGTTGTTTGGAAGACACACACAACCAAAGTAGGCGTGTGGATGAGTTCCAAGACTCAGAGTAGTGTGGGGGAGGAAATTAAAGAGCAATGCATGGCTCCACTCTTCCTTCCCTATCATATATCCATAATGTCCTAAACACTCATTGGAGTTTTGTAACTTCTTACAATACAATCATATATATATAACGATAGCGTAATTACACCCAATGGCAACAGGAAATTTCAAATTTGGCCGTACACACTACAGCCCTATCGGCCAAGCAGTAAACTGAAGACAGCGTACACCGAAGGGATCTCTACCACAGCAGCTTCTTGTAAAGCGTGTTCTAGTAATCTGAAGTCGGATGGGCAGAGGGACCTCCCGTATGAGCACTTCCACTGTTTGGCTTATTAACTTCTCACAACACAATCATCTGACCACACAATCGAAACACCCAAATGCAACAGGAAATTCCAAATCTGACGGCAAAAACTGTTACAAGACCTGAAGAAATAGTAAACAGAAGAAGACAGAGAACGAACAGAGAGGTGGGCAAAGGGAAGCCCCATACAAGCACTTCCACTAGCTCGAACAGGCGGAGAGAGAGAGAGAGAGACGCCGGAAAGGCTCTCCAGTCTCACCCAGGCCCCAGCTTAATTAAAAGCAAGCGAGCACCTCCAAGTAGAGGATGACGATGCCGGCGATGTAGACGAGGAATGCTGTCAAGGCAGAGTAGACGGCGATCTCCGTCTGGTTATGGCCGTATAGGCTATTTCCGTCGACGAGGGGATTGGGGTCGTTGACGGCGATGAGGATAAGTAGCCAAACGACCGCTACAACCACCGTCACGAACCCCACACCAGCAGCCATTTAATGGTTCAGGCTCACCACCAGCCGGAAAAGAAAGAGGAGGCAGAGGACGAGGAGGAGGAGGTGTGTGCTGTTGCTGCGGCGTGATGGATCGTGTTCTTTTATACTGGATCTGCCTGGTTCCCTGGTCAGTTTCACACTCGATCTGGCAACTTAGACCAACGCTCACACGATGAATAGTCGACGAGACAATGACAGCCACAAAACTCACATCGTGGTTGGGCGGTGGATGGCGATGAACTTGTCAGCTTTTTTGTTTTTTTGAAGTCTGGAAAAATTGTCATCTATGTTCGTCAAAGACTCACGAATATTATATTTATATCTTCCTCGTAATATTTTTTGGAATAAAATGACTCCGTAAGTCGAAGCGAAATCTTCTGCAGAGCACTATATTTACATGTCGACGTCCCCCACTTCTATGAAATATTAAAATTGCCCTTAATATTATCTCAGTGAGGAGGAGGACAACAACAATACTTTCCCTGAGACTATAAATTTATGATTTTAGTATGACAGGGGTGTCAGTGGAACTACCTACATCGCGATTACCCACGCATATTAAAATAATGCACCAATCTGGTGTGAATATGTTGTTATGGCCCCATCTGTCATATTAAAGGGAAACTATTACATCTCAAATGCCCACCCTAGAATATTTCACGAATCTCGTGTGAACGTGTTGCGATTCCACTCTCGTTCTTTATCCAATCTGTTGAAATATTCTGTATTTTTGCACTTGACGCCCATCCAACGTATTCACTTGATGTCCACATCATTGATCCACCATGGTTCTCTCGAAAACTAGTTCTCAGTACGACGTCTCCGTCCACTCCACCTTCGCCTCGCGCTACGTCCGCAACTCCCTCCCCAGGTGCCCTCCTCTTTCTGATCTGTTCATATCGTAACCTCACCGTCACCCATGCCCGCCCTCCGGCGGCACCAGCCAGGCAGCCACCGTCCTGCCGGGCTTCCGGCCGCCTCTCGTTACGCTTATGGGTGGGTGTGCTTATGGCCGTACGTGTTGCCGTGGGGGGTTTCCAGGTTCCGGATGCTGGAGAACTCGATACCGAAGGAGGCGGCGTACCAGATCATCAACGACGAGCTGATGCTGGACGGCAACCCGCGGCTGAACCTGGCGTTGTTCGTGACGACGTGGATGGAGCCGGAGTGCGACAATTAAGTTCATCATGGCCGCCATCAATAAGAACTACGTCGACATGGACGAGTACCCCGTCACCACCGAGCTACAGGTAAAACACCACCCCCCGGCCCCCCCTTCCCCCGCGACCCCCACCGTCAAATTTTTCTAGGGTGAGAAGTTCCGAGTGTTTTCGCCATTTCGCCTCCTTCTTGTCTTAACTTCTCCGTCATCGTTTTGTTTGGTGGGGAGTAGGGCTGTCAAATGGGTCTAAATCATGGTTCGACCGTGCCGCCCGTACCGGGGCGGCACGGTCGAACCGCACCGTGCCTGGGCGCCGCGCTGGCGCCCAGGCACGGTCGGGTCACCCCAATGGGGTGACCCGGGTTATTTTTTTTTTTCATAATTTTTTTATGTTAGGTATATTAAAGTGATTTAAATGGTGTCCAATTAAGATGAAAATTTAAACATAAGTTAATTAAGAGATGATACAAATTATAGTACTTTTAATTTAATTTTTTAAATTATTATTTTATCAAGTAAAAATTATCTCAAAAATTAGTAAATCGACTTAATCTCAACATTTAAGGGATCTAATGGTGTTTAATTGAGATGAAATTTCAAACATAAGCTAATTAATATGTGATACAAATTGTAATAATTTTAGTTTAATTTTTTTAATTAATTTTTTGTAAAGTAAAAACTGTCTCAAAAATCATTAGGTCGACCTAATCTTGACATCTATGCATCAATAACTCATGATATTTATATTTTTATAATCAATACATTTTTCTAGTAATTATGATGACTTCATATTTGACTTTATTTTCGAAACCAAATATCGTCCCGTTGAAGTACGCGCACATAGAGTTCGTCGTATCGCGACAAACTCTGTCTGCACTTAAGTGGTCTAATTAGTGTCTAATTGAGATAAAATTTCAAACATAAACTAATTAAGAGATGATACAAATTATAGTAATTTTATTAATATCTGAGATTAATTAACATTAATAAATGATGGCCCAATGCCATACTCAGAAGTGCGCGCTCCGACGAGACGACACCAAAAAATTGTAACAAAAATGAATTTTGAGAACACCATAATTTTCAAAAAATTGTGATGATATCAAAAATGTAAATATCCGGAATTGTTGACATACGGATTTCGATATTAAACCGATACAACTATTTTCCGGATGATTTTTCACCCAGTGTAAAATAAATTCTAAAAATTAAATTAAAATCACCATAATTTGTAAAACTATTACATTAGCTTATAGTTAAAATTTCAACACAAATGGACATTATTTGAATGTGTTTACAAGAGGAGAATGAGTTTCAACACAACATGCCAATTTTCCACCGTATCTCAGCGGTACGGTACGGTTCGATACGTACCGTGCCACGGAGAATACGGTACGGTCGATCCAGTCGGTACGGCGAACCTTGGTCTAAATGGGTCTAATATATTCATACTTAATTAGGACCCAATAGTGTTAAATAAGAGATATACCCCTACCTTATAACCCCTCACAAGAATATATCTATACCTATTTTTTGATTACTTTTAAATAATGGGTACGGGTCTCAAATTTAAAATCCATAATGATAATTTTTATTTTTATAGAAATCTAATCTTGATTTCGCATGTAAAATATTCTGATGATATTTTCAGATTTTTATGGTTATTTCATATCATCCTAGCCGGTACAATTACTTGGATGATATTTTCAAATTTTAAATAATATCTTAGATCCTATTGTTGGGTACAAACAATTTAGATGATATTTTCAGATTTTAAATAATATTTTAGAAAGGATGCGGTGGCAATTGATCCAAGCTTGTCTCGCACGCCCAGGCATACCGCTGCCTTTGCCTTCGCATGCATCGCCACCTCCACCTCCTCGGCCGCCCACAGACACACCGGCTCCTCCGCCTCCGCCTCCAACACCAAGCCCTCCGCCACCTTCACCTCCTCTAGCGCTCCCTCCCTCGCCAGGCTCCGGGACTTCCTCCCGGACTCCTCCGTCCTCTACCCCTTCTGCGAGACGGAACTATGATGAAACTATTTGAAATTGGTAATGAAAGTGTAACGTGTGACTCTATCTATTATAATGAACCATAATCTCTTTTGTCACAATAAAATAGTATATTTAATTTTTTAGATATAAAAATATCCAAATAATATCGAACCTCACAAAAATAGTCAATAAAAATTATTCTAATTATAGTATATAGCTCCATAATGGCAAGTGACGAAAGGGTATTTGAAAGAGTTTTTGGTGTGAAAAACTTTGTTTAACAGGATTTTTGGTGCAAATACATGGTAATTATTGCTCCGCCGCCTCCTCCAACACCAAGTCCTCTGCTGCCTTCACCTCCTCTTAGGACTGTTTATTATTTGGTCCAAAGAGAAAAATCGAACCGAACCGACCGGTTCGGTTCAGTTCGGTTCGGTTTGGTTCGGTTTCATAGGTTGGGTGGTTCGGTTCGATTTTTGACTGGGAAACCGAAATGAACCGAATACCTATATATAATTATATAAATAATAAAATTAAACAAAAAAAAACAAGGTAGCGCAGTGGAGGGCTTCGCGCGCCCTCCACGCGCCTGGCGGTCGCGAATTCGAAACTCGCGACCGCCAAAAAAATCCCTTTTAATAGTTTTTGCCAAAAAATGTCATAAAAACCCCCCAAAAATGCCATAAAAATATTAAAAAATATCAGAAATATAATATTTCGGTTTGAGCCGAACCGATCGGTTCAAACAGTAAATTCGGTTCGGTTCGGTTTCTCCCAAAAATGGAGAAAACCGAACCGAACCGAACCGTGAACACCCCTACCTCCTCTAGCGCCCCCTCCCTCGTCAGGCTCCGAGACTTCCTCCCGGAGTCTCCTGTCCTCTGCCCCTTTTCTGAGATCTACTCGCCCACCAACAAATTCCCCGCCAAGTGGACAAGGTCTGCATCGTGTCCATGTCGCATGCCACTGGGAAATCCTGATGGGTCTTTAGAGACCCAATATATAGATCCAATTAGACCCATTAAATAAAATTCATAAAATAGTTGAATTTCGGGACCCATCCACATATTTATTAGCGGGTAAAGACAACACACTTTACCCATTTTTATTCACTAATCCGGTTTGGGTTTTAGGTAAATGGGTTTTTTTGACAGCCCTAATGGGGAGGGTGTTTTTGCTCCTCCGTGAAACCCTCTCCCCGTCTCTGATTGTCCCCCCTCATTAAGCGGGAGATAGTTTTTGCTCCTCCTACATTTATAGGAGGTTTTGGTCTCCATCGACTAGGGTCTTGCTCTTCAGAGGTTTACATTCTTGATTTGCCTGCAGTGTCCCCCCCCCGGTGATCGGAGGTTCGGCTATGATAAGGTAGTAGCTAGTGTTCTAATTTGCACTATGTTGTTGTCTCTTTACTTCCCCCTTTGTATGGATCTTGGACGGCGAGGTTTGATGTCGTGCTCATGGTTGCTCTACCCATGTCAGCATCTCCGGCGGCCGCATTTGTTGTTGCTCTATCCCTATTTGCATCTCCGATAGTCTATTGGCTGCAATATCAAGCTTCATCTCTACCACGATTGTCATGCTTATGAAGTTATTTGGGGTACCCCCACAACCATCTGTCAAGCTCTTCCCCAGCAGTCGTCACTACAACAAAAATGGATTTCACTTACATCGAAAAATCGTAAGTGTAATTGTCAAAACCGTAAGAACAAACGTATACTTACGAAACATTCTACGGTTAGTTTTTATAACTACAACAAGCATGGCTATAGTCTTACTTACGGTTACAATATGTAATAAGTACACTCATTTATAAACCGTAATAATATAGACTTGGCCTATTTTTATAAAGCGTAAATATACATATAAACGATCGTAAGAAATAACCCAATAAAAGATGACATTCGAAAATTAATCACTACGTTAGAAACCGTAGCTATTATCTGTAGTTACGCATTTTTGAACCGTAAGAGAACTCCCAGTGCAAATATATATAATCCATAGTTCGACTAAAAATATAACCTACATATTTACATACATCCATACACATAGCACACAACCTACATATTTACATACATACACACCACATTTTTCACACATCACCAATGTATGACATTTAATACAACCAACTTTCTTGAATTTACATTACACAACTTACATTGTTTGAAATGAAACATTCATATAATTACATCGCCAAAACAAGTGCATATAGTACTGATTTATATCACACCACAAATCTACAACATAAAATTTAAACATCGCATACACATCATTGTTTGTCCCTAAGATAAGACAAGCATAATTGTTTTGGTCATAACATAAATCCAATGACCATAATTGTTTCATAAGGTGAGAGTGGACAATGTTAGTCCTCTGCTTAAGGGAGGAGTGCTGTTCTATTGGCACGATAAAAACTTCAGGTGTCATCTAACTCAACCTGCAAAATAAACATCATTCAATTATTATACGTATAAACAAGTTCATTTATTTTCCAAAATAATTCTACAAAATAAAACTTTAGGTGTCATAAACTTACAAAGTCTTTGAACCACACAATGTGACTTTCAACAGCATCTTGGATGGTTTTTCGTTCATTATCTTTCACAAATAGAGGTGCATTAGGTTTGTAAGCAAACAAAATAACTACCTCATAATACTCCTCGCCCAAACTCTTGCCCATAGCCATCTTAGATTTATCTAATGACATGATTATGGCATTGGCTACCGGGTGTCTTTCTATATCACACAACTTCACTTTCTTGCCCAAAATCAAACTCTGTTATTCAATTCATTTTATAGATCACACATCAAGACACAATTAAGTTTCTAATGAGAATATAAAATATAATGAGATATGAACATATTTATCTCTTTTCTTTTAGGTTCTATTACACTTGCAGATAATTACACGCATCTTTCCATATTGGGAGTACTTTCTATCTATTTTGACCGTCAAGAAAAAATTCTAGTAAGAAAAAAATATTTCACAAAAAAGATTTTCTAAGCACAAGCCAAGAGTTTATATCTACTGCTGCTAGGCCGCAGTTAGATTCTATGGCTTCAGTTTATTTCTACCCAAATTGTTGAAGTGAGAGCAAAGGAAGTGGACTCCTTCCTTTCTTTCTAATCTGGATCAAATCTTGAAATCATTCTTTCTAATCAGCTCTTTAATCATTCTGCAGTGTATTGCTTTCTTAACACTCTCCTACCCAAGTTGATGAAGTGGATTCCAAATCGATCCATGGCATTGAGCGAAACAACATCAGCCACCAGCCACTGATTGTCTCTTGATTTCTTAATAAAATAGAAAATGCTAGAATATTGTTATCGATGGCGCACGCTTAGAAAAATTTTGTTCTCACCAATATGAACTTTGCCATCAAACATTAATATTGTTACGTTTCTTGCTAGCCACAAGCGTGCCGGGACTCCCGCTTTCACATTCCTTCCGACTCTCAGCATCATCTGGGCCACTCAAAGCAGGAACGAGACTTTTCTCCATGATCTGTAGTGTGTACTGGTGCACAGCGATGTCAATTAAGTAAGAATTCTTTGGGCCATTCAAAGTAGAAAAAAGGCTTTTGACCCCATAGGATTTGAAGCGTGACACCTGATCAATCAAGTCCAGTGTCAAGTAAGCCAACAATTTTTTTTTTTTACTTTGACAATCAGATAAAAATGTATTTTTTTTTTCATATGTACTCTTCTTAGAAGACTAAATGAATAAGATTTTACACATATATCTTTCTTTTGATATTATCTTTAGAGATCTTACATAACATCTAGTGACAGAAGTCAAGAGTATAGTTCAAATATTTCTTCATGGCCATTTTTAACAAGGCATAAATATAAAAATGAATAAAATATTTTAATTATCTTTTTGACGGTCTTCGTGACATGTTACGGTAATGTCATGAAAGATATTTTGTATTCATAATAAGAAGGATACGTATGTAAATATAAATTTGAAAAAATCTCATATAATTAATCTTCTATGAAGGTATATATGAAAAAGATAAATTAATTAAGAGTCTCTGACTGTAATAGAGAAGTCTTTACTGTAACAAAATTTAATACATATTGTAACATGAGATAATATTTACTGTAATGATTTATAACCCTGTCAGAGATTAAAAAATAAGTTAAAATCTAATAGAGACTTTTAATTAATTTATTTTTAAAAAACCTAAAACAAATGAAAGTGATCACTTGACCGAATTGAAGGAGATCCGGAGTCTTCTATCGGGTAGGAACTTCTCTCCACCAGTTCGGTCTGTTTCTCTGTAGTGTGTGTGGGCACCATCTTCTTTAGGAGACGCTCTTTGGTAGATCTCTAGATTTAATCTAGCTTTGTCCTATGCTCGGATGGTGTTTTTAATCTCCTTTTGTTCCTCTTGCTCTCTAGATCTTTACTTGTCCCTTTCATGAACCCTCCTTTTTTTTAGATCTTTACTTAGGGTCTATTTGTTTAATCGTAAAACATCATCCAGGAAAATTTTTTCGAGAAAACTTTATATTTTAGGTC
The DNA here is from genome assembly GCA_014218235.1 of Colocasia esculenta. NCBI lineage: Eukaryota > Viridiplantae > Streptophyta > Magnoliopsida > Alismatales > Araceae > Colocasia > Colocasia esculenta. The sequence continues at coordinate 127,546,299 of CM024763.1, read as the reverse complement.
ATTTGTTATCATGTAAAAACAAAATAAGTAAAATAACATCCATAAATTTCTGAATTTCGGCATCCGCGCATAAAAGGCAGATGCTGTTTTCCAGGTGGTGCAGCTGCACCATTTCACCCATTCCACCTGTATGCACTATTCATTTAAGATGATTTTTTTATTTTTTTCCACTTATTTAAACAGTATTTGTCAAATTTAATTATTTCTCAATAGTTAATTTATTTTTTACTTTTTTATTAAGATATTTGTAGAATATTATTCATTCAAATTATATTTTTATTTTATTTCTCCAACTTTAAATTATCTTTGTCAAAATTACTTATTTTTTATTAGTTATTTAATTTTTTTAACTTTTAAAAATATTAAAAATAAAATAAAATAAAAAATTGATGAATAATGTTAGTACACAATGAATATATGACTCTCTCTCATTTGAGTAGGATCTCATATCCCTCCATACAAATTTATATTTTCCAAACAACTAAATAGACAATTACGTTTTCATTTTCACGAAAAATTTATTCCGTGGAAAATTATTTCCCTCTGAAACTGTTTTACATACAACCAAATAGACCCTTAATGTAAGCCCACATGCACACCATTTAGAACAAGGATCATCAATTAAACGAGAAGTCAAGGGAACACTCTACCAATTTGAAGAACCATCCTTTTAAAGGGTCTTCAAGAAGAATTTCAACTTATAATTATTATATTTGGTACTAAGATAGATTAAAAATAGAGCAAGAATACCCTCAATTTATTCTCAATCTATAAAACAACACTTAATTCTCATCCCAAGCTCCTCCAAACACTAGAAGCCTCTCACAAAACCACAAACATGCTTAAACCAAGAAGATCCACTAAGAAAACAAGTTGAAGCATGGAAGTCTCTCTTCTAAAGTGAAGATGTAACCTCGATGAGCCTTTTTCATGCTAGGATCTTTTTAAATATTGATTCCTCCAAAGCTACGATCCACTTGAGCAACTAGAAGGTCAAATTGTGCCGCAAAATTTTGGCACGTTCAAGCCCAACTAACCTCTCATCGTTACCCAAAATTGGGTAGAACTTTTGCTCTAGGTTTTGTAGAGGCCACAATATTGGGTAAACTTAATAACAAAGGATCCGAAGATCTCAGACATCACATGAAGAGTCCTATTTGTCACTCTGATAGTTAGATGCTATCGGAAGGGATAAAAAAAAATCAAGTCTAGGTGAAAACAGCTATTTATCATATTTAAATGAGTGTTTGCAGACCTAGACAGCTATTTGTCAGGAGAAGTGCCTGTTGTGTGGCCAAACTTATAACTTTTGAAAAATAAAACATAATATATTCTCAGTTTTGTGCTTATCTTGTCAATTATGTATGGATGATTAATGGTAGATAAATTTAATTATACCTTTCCAATTCGGGAGTTGTTATTAGAAGTGACAAAAAAACAAGTCTACGTGAAAATATCTATTTGTCACACTTACATAATCTTTTATCATAGCTAAGCAACTATTTGTTACTAGAAGATACTTATTTATCACCCTCACAATAAAGCATTGTGACACATAGCTATTAAAGTGTCTATATTTGACAAATAAACCTCTTCCAATAACAAATAATGTATATTTGTAACAAATAACTATTTAAGTGTGGCAAATACGCATACTCACCCAAAAAAAAATTCCCCTTCTAGCAGCGCTTCATTACGAGTCTACGAGGGTGACAAATTTGCATCTTCTAATGCAAATAGTTGTCTATCTGTGATAAATAATTATTTAACTGTAACAAATACTTTTTCACACAAATTTATTTTTTTGTGTCCCTTGTCACAATGCCATATCTTCAGGATGACAAACCTCTTTGAGTGATAAATATATGTCTAGTTACGATATATAGTTATTTAAGTGTGATAATATATAATTACTTTCACCTAGACTCGATTTATTGTCAGGGTGACAAATAAGATTATTCTAATGACAAATAACTACTTACTTACGACAAATAACTATATAAGTATGACAAACATATTTTTTAACCCAAAGTTGTTTTTTTTTTGTCCCGTGTCACAACGCTTTACTATAAAGATGATAAATAGGTCATTTTCCAGTGACAAATAATTGTCTAACTATGACAAATAGCTATTTAAATGTGACCAGTAATTATTTTCACCTAGACTTAATTTTTTTTGTCCCTTGGCCCAATGTTTTACCATAAGGGTGACAAATAGATTTTTTCCAATAGTAAATACTTTTCTAATTATGACAAACAACTATTTATGTGTGACAAATAGCTTTTTCATCCAATTTTAAATTTGTTTGTCCCTTCTAATAGCATCTTACTGTTAGGGTGATAATTTAATAGAGATTTTCCAATTGCACATTACTGTCTAGTTGTGACAAATAGCTGTTTAAGTGTGAGAAATATATTTTGTAACCCAGAGCTGAAAAATGGACCTAGCATATATGATAGCGGTTGTGATCTCCTTTGTCCATGGTTTGTATGCAGTTGAACATAGATCGATATGTAAGACACCAGTGATGATATTGATGCTATCATGAATGGGCAAAAGAATGACTACTTATTTGCGAGGGTGGCATAAATAGTGGTGTAATTCTAGATGGAGGCATCTGAAATATGTTATACAATGATACAACCTCTGGCGTATTATCTGTAGACCTAAGTGGCATGGCCACAAGATTAAGTTCCAAACTTTTCCTCTTGTCCATTGCGACTAATATAGATGTTGACTATTACATATATGGTGTCTAGCTTTCCACCCCTTCTTTTGTAAATAGTTGAAAGCTTGAGGAAAATGAGATGCAGAGACAGAAGGAGAGGAAACATAGTGCAGGCCGATTTTTTGTTTCCTAGTGTTTCATATGCGAGAGTTAAGTGGATGGCGCGAATGAAAAAATTGGAATTTTTTTCTTTTGGATTTAACGTTATGACGTAAGGATGATGGAGACGTGTGCAATGGGAAAGCTAATATTGACATTACAAAATCTATATTTACGAAAACCAACATGGTTTTGTCTCAGAAATTAACACGCAAGTGGAGGTGCCATGACGTCATCCTCGACGTGGAAAGCTTTCCATAGTGTCTGTGGACACCTAAATTTGGTTAATGGGCCCATTCCTGGCCGGCCTGGTTTCTCCCCACCAAATGGAAACCATCACCCACAAAGCCATATGAGGCCCATTTACAAGGCCCATCTCACCCCATGCAAAAGTTGGGGGTGAGCTTAAGCCATGGCAACACCTCCCAAAGGTGAGTGCCAAAAATGGCAAAAAGGGGGGCCTGTGCATGAAGTGGGCAGAGGGCTGGCTGGGGCCCCTTTGGGTGAGTTTTCTAAAGAGAAGAAAAGGGCTGGCTGGAGGGGGGTCGGCCACACGAGAGAAGAGAAAGGCTAGTTGGCTGGTGGGTTTTGAAGGAAAAGAGGAAGAAAGGAGGTCTTCTTCCTCCTCCATCGGCTGCTGCTGCTGCACCCTTCTTCTCCTCAAGAAAGCCTCCCGTGAGCACCTGCAAGAGAGTCAAGAAGAGAAAGAAAAGGTGAGGGAAAAGAGAGAAAGAGAGAAAGAGAGGAGAGGGAGTTGCCATCCCTATGAATGGTCTTGTCATGTGAGTGGGAGGGAGAGAGGAGAAGAGCATGAGGTGGAGGTGGCCTTCCCTTCCCTCTCCATTTCTTTAAGTCTTTGTACTCTCTTCACCTCTTATGTCAAAAAAAAAAAAGAGATGTCTCATCCGTATCCCCTTTTGTCCTCTCTTTGATGCCAAATGCATGTTTTCTTTTGGTTATTCTATTTGATGCAAGTGTCACTTCTTTGCATTTATTGCCTCTTCCTCCCTCCCTTGTGTGTGTGAGGTTTGTTTTTTTTTTATGCCACAAGATGCCATCGGCTGGGAGGAACCACCCATTCATGTGCTTGGTTTCCTTCTTCCCTAAGGTCATAAATGAGAGCCTTCACACCTCTCCATATCCCAATAAATGGGACTTGAGAGGGGGTGAAGCTATTGGGCCTTGTGTAAATCTTTTGTACATGCTTACTCCTCATGGGTCTGCCCAAGAAATGAGACTCTCTCACTGTTTTGAGCTCCTAAACTGACCCCTCTTGCTTGGTTGGGCCGCCCCTCTCTTGGAGCCCACAGCCACCCATTGTGTGCTACCAAGGAAAAATGGGCCATCTCCATTGATTTGCCTGGCCAATGTGAGGGTTTTCTCACTGTTTTCAGCCCCTTAAAGGTTTCAGATTTGTGTTGTTAAACAGTCTCCTTAGGCACATTTCTCCCCTTGCGACATGCCCCTTTGCTAGCCAAGGGGTTGAGCAATCCATGCTCATGCCTTTTTGCTTAGCACCTTATGTAAGAGACCCATTAAACCTCCTGTTTTGACCCTCCAAGACCGCAGGTTTTCACTGGTTAGAATAGCACATTTAGATGCATTTCACCTTGGGGACATGCCCCCCTTTGCTAGCAAACGAGTTGGGCAATTAATGCCCATGCTTAAAGCTTGGCATTGCATGCAATTGATCCCCTTAAATCACCGGTTTTGATCCTCTAAGAGTTCAGGTTTTCACTGCTAAAACCGCCCTAAATGCGTGCATATTTGCCCTAGAAATGTCCTCATTGTGCTAGCAAAAGGGTTGGACAATCAATGTCCATGCCCAAAGCTTAGCATCTTGTCCAAAAGGCCCATTAGATCCCTGTTTTGGCCTCCCTAAAACTCAGGTTTTCATAGCTCCAAAACAGCTCATTAAGAGACTTTCGTGCTTAAGGGTATGTCCATTTGCAAGCCAAGGGTTGAGCACTTAATGCTCATGCCCCCATACTTAGCACCCATAATGGACAGCCCAACAAGCCTGGTTTCGGCCCAGAACCGCCCCTTCACATGGGTGAGACCAACTTCAAGAGTGTTGGCCCTTTGCCCATAAGAGAAGGGTTCCAGCTGTTGGTTCTGTGGGTGACCCTCTGATTCGGCAGCCCTGAACAGGCCCGCCGATTCGGCAGCCAGCCACTCACCCTTGGCCGGACCATGGAAGCTAAGCCATGCTTCATGTGGTTCAAGCCAAGGAAATGAGCAATGGATCGATGAGAAGCCCGTTTAAACCCCGGGTTAGACAATATGATGTCTATGCCCGGGCATATGGGCCCACACATGTCCCGCTTACCGATCGGTATTTGTGTGGTCATGGTGATACCCACCCCCACCGAAGGCTTGCCTTGGGGGTTGGTGCCATGTGCCATTAGGGTTATGTCGTTATTTGGCACACACCTTCTCTTTTGGTACTGCCTCCATTTTGGTGGGTGTGTATCGTGCTCTCCCCCTATCAACTAAGATAAGGGGAGATGTTGCTGAATTTTCGCCCTTTGCCCACAAGAGAAGGGTTCCAGCCGTTGGTTCTGTGAGTGGCCCTCTGATTCGGCAGCCCTGAATAGGCCCGCCGATTCGGCAGCCAGCCACTCACCCTTGGCCGGACCATGGAAGCTAAGCCATGATTCATGTGGTTCCAAGCCAAGGAAATGAACAATGGATCGATGAGAATCATGTTTAAACCCCGGGTTAGACAATATGATGTCTATGCCCGGGCATATGGGCCCACACATGTCGCGCTTACCGATCGGTATTTGTGTGGTCATGGTGATACCCACCCCCACCGAAGGCTTGCCTTGGGGGTTGGTGCCATGTGCCATTAGGGTTATGTCGTTATTTGACATACACCCTCTCTTTTGGTACTGCCTCAATTTTGGTGGGTATGTATCGTGCTCTCCCCCTATCAACCAAGATAAGGGGAGATGCTGCCGAATTTTCGCCGTGAAGGTCGAATCGGCAAGGGTCCTTCTCCTCTCTTAAAAGAAACCCCCAAAGTCTAGTGGAGTGGCGCCGAATCGCGAATAGAACCACGTTGCACCCTTGTTAAAAGAATAAGAGGACCAATTAAAAAAATATTTCATTGTGAGGGCAATAGATGGGCAAATCAAAGAATTCTACGTTGCACATGTTTTAAAAGAGCAAGAGATCAAATCAAAGTCTTTTCATGATAAAAAATAATAATAAGCAAATAGGCCAACCCTCATTCTCACAAGTCTCAAATGAAATAAAAGAATAAGTGAAAACCCTTTTTTTGACACAAAAGAGCAAATGGGCTACCTTATGTTTTCAAAAGACCAAAATGAAACTCTTTTTGTAATAAAAGAAAGTAAATAGATCATCTCACGTTTTCAAAAGAGCAAAAGACCGAGTCAAGATCATTTTCATGTTAATGAAAAGAATAAATGGGTAAAAGGACTCAATCACATCTAATTAAAAGACCCGGCAACCTCGAATAGGCATCGTGTCTGTTTATCATTCCGGCCTAGTTTTGAGTTGCACTTTTCATCGGATGTCTCCGTATCAAGGCCACAAGACTTTCTAATTTCTGGCGATTAATCAAGGGTTTTCCCTCCCAGAGAGATGTAATTAACGTCGTTGCGTTTAGGCAACGGCGGGATTCTGGTTCAGGACCTGACACCTCACTTTCGTTTGACGAAGTCAAACGGCACGCACAACAGACTTAAAGCCCTCCGACTCTCGGAGGCAAACCATTTGGTTGTCACTTCGGTGACTGGCACGCCCACGCTGCGCGAATTGTCGATTCATCTCACGTCACTCTTGCTCAAGTGGCGTTCGACGGGATTTGGATTGGCAATACGTGTGCATCCATGAGAAAACATGATAAAAGCCAACATTTTAAAGAGATCTTAGGAATTGCAAAATTTTCCATTTCCACAGCGTCCAATCATGGCTGGCTGGCTATTCCAGTGCAATGTTTACTCCCATTTGAAGAGGTAGCAAGCGTTTCTTGAATAATATTGTGCACGTGGTGAGAAAGGGGGAAGGGCAATTAGTGCTTCTACTTTTCCTTCCCTAATAATATATGAAGATGGTTGATCTCAAATCTTAATGCAAACTATTGGATAGCCTTGGGATCTAGGAAATAAAGAGGCACTCTTTTTTCACCAAGAGAAAGATCTACAGGAATGAACCAAGGATCAGGGTATAACCGTCTGATGCCTAAATCATTAAGGCCAAGAGCACAAACAAGAAGGTGAGATGATTTAAGATCACTCTTCACCAATTTGAGTGTCCAATCTCTATTATCTTAGGTGGCAGCCTATGCATTTTTAGAGATATGGGTTGCACCTCCCTAGTCAGTTCACACGAGGTGAGAGACAGTTAAAGTCCTTGTTGTGAGAGTAACTCTCAGATAGTAGCCTTTATGGGTTTAAACTCTCTTATTATGAGGAATGTGGGGAGAACAACTTCAATCAAAGGTGCTCCACGTACTTCATTAAGATTCCACTTCTTTCGAATGACTATTAGAGATCTATTGACTATCACATTGGAGTGACGACTACTACACTTCTATTAAGCCAAGGGCTCTACCAGGTTAATAATTTGCCAAGCTAAAGGTTTGGTGTCAGACTAATGGTCTATTGGATTGGCATATAAAAGGTGGGTCGAACTAACTTCTTGTCAAGGAGTTATCTCGAGAGTCTGTCACCTCTATCTTGGGCTCTCCCTTTGAGTTCGTTGTCGACATATAGGGAGCCCTCCTCTTGAATTGTAGATCGGATATTTGTGGTGCTTCACAGTGATCGTCTAGCTTGATAACTAAAGTTTCACCTATTGAATCCAATTCAATAATTAGGTTTTTATCATTTATGTCAAAGGCCCAAGATTGTCCCCATAAATGATAATTATTAGGCCCCATGATCCATAATCTTCAAACATCTCATGATTAAGTATATTAAAATTTTGCATCTTGTACAGCACAATGATATCTGACCCACAATTTAAACACCCAACTGGGAAATGCCAAATTTGACGGCAATAATCATAAAAAAACATCGACATAATACTAAACCGGGGACAGAGAGGACGAATAGGGAGATGGGTGGGACCTTCCCCCCACTAGCTAAAACCGGCGACGTCTATTCTGATTATAGCCCAGTAGCAACAAAATGCTTGAGGACGTACTGGAAATTATTGTTGGGAGACAGAATAAGGAAGACGGCAGCAGGGTCCATTTAGTTGTATGTAAAACAGTTTAAGAGGAAAATAGTTTTTTATAGAATAATTTTTACGTCAAAATGAAAATGTAATTATCTATTTAATTGTTAGAAAAATGTAAAATTGTATGGAGAGATATAAGATCTTCTGATCCACACAAATGAGAGAGAGTCATATACTCATTGTGTATTAATTTTTTAAAAATATTAAAAATAAAAAATAAAATAAAAAAATATAAGTAACTTTGACAAAGACAATTTAAAATAGGAGAAATAAAATAAAAACACAATTTGAATGAATAGTATTCTATAGATATTTTAATAAAAAATAAAAATTAATTTAACTAATAAAAATAATTAAATTTCAGAAAGATTACTTAAATGAGTGAAAAAAATGTAACTTACATAAATAATGCCCCAAACCATGTAACTGTAGCACCTGCTACAGCCGCCGCAGCACATTTGGGAAATGACATCCCCCCAATTTGCGTGGATGCCAAAATATGAGATTTGTGTGATTTAATTTTTCAGATTTAATTTTTCAGTAGTACCAAATGATATAAAAATTAAAATTTTTCTAAAAAGTATTCCCTAACTCAACTTTTCTCACTCAAACAAACATACTAGTTAATTAAAAAGTCATTGGCTTCTCAGCGACTGAGCACCTCCAAGTGGAGGAGGACGATTCCGGCGATGTGGACCAAGAACGCAGCCAAGGCAGAGTAGACGCGAATGTCCGACGGAGTACGGCCATCTCCGACGAGGGGGTTGGGGTCGTTGTTCACGGCGATGAGGTTGAAGAGCCACACCGCGGCCAGAGCCACGATTACGAACCCCGAGCCGGCAGCCATTTTGATGGCTTCTACCACCTGCAGTCGCAGCAGCAGAAGAAGAAGATAGAGGAGGAGGAGGAGGAGGCGTGCTGCTGCTGCAACCCTTGACAGGGAAAAACATCCAACTTATCATAGTCTTAAACAAGATATAATAAGGATATTTTTATTTGAAATTATTAAAATAACAGGAACAAGGAAATTTTAGAAGAATATTCACTTTCCATGAACATAACCTTAATTGGGACGACACATCCGTAATGTTTCACATTTACGAATAGTATTTTAATAAAGACGGCACATCTGACATTTTTTCAAAAATGATTTGTATGACAAAAACCTTCTATTTTGTATTATTACAACATATGACAAAAATCTGAAAATATTTAAAAATATTCTTAAACAAAGTTACCTTTATATCTTAATGAAGCTTTACTTGACAGGGCGGAGTTCTGATTTCCCGAACGTGACATGAGTTTAAACGCAAATATCTGGATATATTAAAGCCATTTTTTCTATGAATTACGTACGGAATTGAAGTGTATACATGTACAAGGAGAGTTTCTGATAAGGTCCAAACAAACCCAGGAGAAACAGATATCAGAAAGAATAGCTATCTTGATGTATAGGTAGGGATGTCAATGGGTGGGTTTGGACTGGTCCAATTTAAACACAGTTCAGTCCAACACTAAAATAAATTAACTCAAATCTAACTCAAATTTAATAGATCAAAGTAAAAAAAATTCATACTAGTTCATTGGGGTCCGTTTCAGCTCATCAAACTAATATGTAGATAGATTCACTATTTTAATTTAAGCATATTTTAATTTAGAGGGAACTATTGGTGTGGTGGTGACCGATTTCTTTATGTAAGCATATTTTTAATGCATGTGTAGGTACGATGGTTATTGATAGGTATGGTGGTTATTGATGTCTCTTAGCTCAATAGACTAATCCGAGTCCAACTCATTAAGCCTCACTTTGGTAATGGGTTGGAGTTTGAGTTAACTCCAACCCATGGCTAAAGTTATTCAAGGTTAACTCAATTTTTGCTTTGTGAGTGGGTTAGAAAAAGTTGAGTTAACTATGTTCCGGGGGTGTGAGTGGGTTAGAAAAAGTTGAGTTAACTCAAAGTTAACTCAAACCTAACTGAGTTAACTTTTTTTGGTTGCCAAAGTCCATTTTGAGTTAACTCTGAGTTAACCCTTTACCAAAGTGAAGCTAAGTGGTGAGTTTGACAAATGAGTTTCAAAAGAGATCCATGGGCCATCCTATTTTAACTCAAATCGAGTCTGGATTGGGCAGTCTATTGAGTTTCAAATTAACCCGTCCATTAACACCGCTACCCACAGGTGAGAATACTTATTCGCTAATTGGTGGAGTAGACCTCTTTGTTTGTTTGGCAGATTGGTTATCCGGGTATAACCTGTTTGCCAACAGGTAAAATATAGTTAGTTGAGAAAGATTTAGTATATTTTTGTATTGTATTTTAAGTATAATATGATTAAATAATAGCCCATGTAAATACTCTTTTCATGAGGAGTGATATAATTATAAGAGTGACAAATACAAAAGTGCACTAAACATTTCTGTAGTTAGTCTTAGCTAATTTTGATACACTTGGTAATAGTAAAAGTATACGTGATTAGCTCACTCACACCTTATTTCAACAGCCATAATTTATATAAATTTATGTGTCACTCGTATGATTTGACAAGTAATTATAAGCGTGACAAATAAATTTTATGTAAAAGATGATGGCTGGCCTCCGCCTCACTCATTCCAGCCAACCCTATCTTGAACGAATAAAAGAGATTGCCTTAAACACAAGGACAGATCTCATAGATATAACCACACCACCAGTAACTGATAAAACAAAGGAAACACAAATACTTAACTTGAGGAGAAAAGGCCCGAAAACCAACAGCAACGAACATGAATACTCCACGAAAAGAGATAGGATCACACCAAAAGAATGATATTTGAATCAGGGTTGGGCGACTGTTTCACTTGGCCATGCCAAATTTTATTAGACATAATATTATACGATCCTTACCGCACTGATCCCCACACGCCTCACCCCCCTCCTTGCTATAACATCCTTCCCGAACAAAAGAGGAGCTCCCAACTCATCCCTCTCTCGCCATCGCTGAAATGGGTGTGGAACAATGGGGGGGGGGCGTCAGAGGTGGGGGAAAAGGGGGTGTGGGGTGCAGCAACTCTAGAATTTAAAATTTTATAAATAAATTTAAATTACAATAAAATGAGATTAAATTAAAATTTATTAAGTTAAATTAGGTGATGGGTTAAGTAAGATGGTCAATATATAAATTAATGGGTCCAAAAGTGAAGAGCACAAGTTGGATTAGAGATAATTATGTTAAATTTGTATATAGAATATTAATAAATATAAAAGAGTTAAGATAATTATTATTTAAACTCATAATTATCTTAAAAAGAGTCTTAAACCTACCCAAATCCTTTGGCCACGGATCTACAGTCCACTCCATGTCAATTAGATGGATAAATATTAGAAAAAAAGGAGATAATTGTTGAAAATTCGAAGTTGAAGAAGATAGAAGAATTTTAAGCGAGTAAGGAGACTTTAAGCATACAAAACCCTCCATTTTGTCTTTAGCCGACCCTAGACATCCTCTGGAGCTTGGAGAATGAGGAGAAAAAGTCTTTGGACGTGGAGAGCAAGGAGAAGGAGGCTAGGAACAAGTAGATTTAGTTTTCTTCAACCTTTCTTGTCTTAGGATTCAAAGTGTGAAAATCTAAACAATCTCTCAAACAAAAATAAATTAACTTCAACTCTAGGTAGACTATGATCACATCTTCGAAAGTCTCATATTTTTCCTAATTTTTATCATCCCAAATAAGAGTATTTCATACTTCAATTTATGTTGAAAATATGTACCCGACTTGACATGTTTACTTTAAATCCATGTCCTTACTCGATTTCGTGTCCTGAAACTTTACCATAAATACTGCATGAGGTTGGGAATCTAATGACCCTCTTTCTCCAATTTCTATCAAGCATCCTCATCGAATTAAATCGATTTCTATCACTGTGTCTGTTTTGGTTACATTGTGAAGTACCATGTGAATAGCATGATCATACCATGTTAGAAGTCAAATTAGTTCCTACTGTAGATAACTCTGCATATGTCTAGTTTTAATTATTTAAAATTAATTTTGTAATTTTTCATCATGTATACTAATTTAAGTGTATTTTTGAATAACCTTATGTCAAATCCATGAAAGACTGGACCAATATTCCAAATGAATCAGTTCATTTTTGGGCTCGGTCTGACTCTCTAAGAATGCGACGGTTCGACAATAAGATACATCGCCACGGTATGAGAGAGAGAGAGAGAGAGAGAGAGAGAGAGAGAGAGAGAGAGAGAGAGAGAGAGAGAGAGAGAGAGAGAGAGAGAGAGAGAGAGAGAGAGAAGAGAGAGAGGAGAGAGAGAGAGAGAGAGAGAGAGAGAGAGAGAGAGAGAGAGAGAGAGAGAGAGAGAGAGAGAGAGAGAGAGAGAGAGAGAGAGAGAGAGAGAGAGAGAGAGAGAGAGAGAGAGAGAGAGAGAGAGAGAGAGAGGAGAGAGAGAGAGAGAGAGAGAGAGAGAGAGAGAGAGAGTCGCTGGGAAGGCTCTCCAGTCTCCCCCATCTTACTAACAAGCGAGCACTCTCTCCAGTCTCCCCCATCTTACTAACAAGCGAGCACTTCTGAGTAGAGAATGACGATGCCGGCGACGTAGACGAGGAATGCTGTGAAAGCTGAGTAGATGGCGATCTCCGTCTGGTTATGGCCGTAGAGGCTATCTCCGACGAGGGGGTTGGGGTCGTTGACGGCGATAAGGATAAATAACCAAACGAACGTTACAACCATGCATGGTCACGAACCCCTCACCGGCAGCCATTTAATGATTCAGGCTCACCACCTGCCGGAAAAGAAAGAGGAGGCAGAGGACGACGAGGAGGAGGTATGGTGTTGCTATGGCGTGAGGGATCATGCTCCTTTGTACTGGATCTGCCTGGTTCCCTGGTCAGTTTCACACTCGATCCGGAAACTTTAGTCGCAGCCGAGGATGACGACCAACGCTCACACGATGAATCGTCGAGGAGACAACGACAGCCACAAAACTCACACGTTGTAGTTGGGCGGTGGATGGCCATGAACTTGTCAGCTTTTTTGCTTTTTTTTTTTTTGTCTGGAAAAAATTGTCATCTATGTTCTTGAATGACTCATGAATATTATATTTATATCTTCCTCATAATATTTTTTGGGATAAAATGACTCGGTAAGTCGATGTGAAATCTTACTTCAGGGCACTATATTTACATGTCGACGTCCCCACTTCTATAAAATATTAAAATTGCCCTTAATGTTATCTAAGTGAGGAGGAGGACAACAATGTACTTTCCCTAAGATGATAAATTTATGATTTTAGTATGACAGGGGTGTAAGTGGAACTACTTAGATCTCGATTACCCACGCTAATTAAAAGAATAGACACCAATGTGATGTGAAAGTGTTGTTATGGAGTGCAACTATTGGCCGGTTTGGTAATGTAATAAAGAGATTTATCTCTTTTTTTATCATCAATTTTATGTTCACAAGTAATTTAGAAACATGTTTAATTTATATCTTTGAGTGATAAAATTTATCTAGGATAAAAAAAGTGATAAAGAAAATGATAACTATCTCTTCTATGTGAGGTGATAAAATTATTCTTAAAAATAACTCAATAAATATTTTATTGTACTCTTAAATATTATGTGTGTGTATTTATGTACAGATAAATAATATCAAATTAGAGATAAAAGGATGATATCTATATATATTATATGTCACCCAAATTATATTACATTAAAAATTATCTCTTACATAATTATTTCTCATTTAAATCAACTCAAATTAAAAAAAATCTAAATATAAATAACTTATATTCAATCCCCTTATCTCATTATCTAAGAAACCCTTTTATCTCAATTGCCCACCCTAGAATAATGCACGAATCTTGTGTGAATCTGTTGCTATCCCACCCTCCATCTTTATCCAATCTGTTGGGAGTGTGTTGTGAGAGAAATATTTGGATATTCACACCAAGAGCACATCCAACGTATGCGTGTCATATCATCTTTATTTTTACACTTGGCGCCCATCGATCCAATGTATACTCTTGATGAGCTCATCATTGGGTATGCACCAAATATTTCTATCACACCACCTTTATTTAATTAGATACGACAACACAAGATTTGACGACGGATGCACTTGACAAAGACACGCTAGAGCGACGTACGTCGACGAAATTGTCCCAAACAAAAAACGTCCGTCGAGGAAGATAATTGGATCGTGAGGGGGAGGACGCAGACGGCAGACGTCCAATGTGGCTTCCGACTTGGGAAGAACAATTGGGCGACCTTCAAAAGCGTCTCTTCCGATTATTTATATTCTGTTCTGTCTTAACGAATCTGAGTTTATAGATGTTAGCCGGGAGCATAGTATAGTGTGATTCAAAGTGACTGTTTTTTTTCATTGGTCTATATAGAGGGGGGGCATCCCAAGATATATTTAATGCACTTTGATTTTTTATTTTTTTATCCAAAAAAATACATACAAATACATACACAATATATATAAATGATATTTAATACATATAAATAATATAATAATATTTTATATATATTCTTATTATAGTAATTCTAAATTTTTAAATTTAATAAATAAATTAAAATTAAAAATATAAATTATTAAATTACTAAATAAAAAATAAGTGATAAATTTATACTAATAGTCCAATTCACGTGACACCATAAAGGCGTGGTCACTTGGTGACCCCATCACAGCGTGGTCACGCCTTCTCCGGAGATGTGCACTTTCACTTTCGAAACCAAAGAGAGGACCATGAGACAAACGCGGTGACCCCATCACGGCATGGTCATGCCTTCTCTGGAGATATGCACTTTCAATTCTGTCATGTCTTCTCCGGAGATGTGCACTTGTTCGCTTTCGAAACCAAAGAGAGTACCATGAGAGTCTGAGACAAATGCGGTGACCCCATCACATGAGACAAGAGAGATACTTGGTGCAAATTCTTGGTTTGCGACAAGTGTTGCAAACCCAATAAGAGTTTGCCATCTCATGACATAAAATATTATAATAATATCTCATGTCATGATCATCCAATCTTAAATTTAATGACGGAGTCAGAAATATTTAAAAAGAGATATTTAATAAGATAATTATTTATGGGTACTCAACACAATGGGGCAATCAATAAAATTAAAGAAATCCTCACATGCCCATCGTAAGGAGAAATTTTATTTGGCTATAATTAATTTCTCATTTTAAAGAAACCCTCCGCCACTGCCTAGGTGTTTGGGAGCAATTTAAAAAAAAAAACTATTTCTACCTAAAAAATGATGTTGAATTCACTTTTAACTTCAAATTTAAAACTATAAAAATATGATATTATCCATTTGGTAAAAATAATAAAATTTTAAAATTTATGTTGATGTGTTTGGGGCGGGAGGGGGAGCCGCCCGGGCGGGGCAGGGGGAGGGGGGGGGGGGAAGGAGGAGGGGGGCGCCGGTGCGGGGAGGGGTGCAGGGTGCCCGGGGGGGGGGGGGGGGGGGGGGGGGGTGGGGGGCAGGCGCGGGGGTGAGGGGGCCGGCGCGGTGGGGAGGGGAGGGGGGGAGGGCTCTGCATGGTGGGCCGGCCGGCGCGGGGAGGGGGCAGGGTGCTCGGGGGGGGGGGGGGGGGGGCATGGGGGGCAGGCGCGGGGGTGAGGGGGCCGGCGCGGTGGGGAGGGGAGGGGGGGAGGGCTCTGCACGGTGTTGGGAGGGAGGGAGGCCGGTGGGGTGGGGGAGGCCGGCGCGGTGAGGGGGCGTGGGAGGACGCGTCCGCCAAAATTTTGGAAAAAAAAAAAGGTCTTTTTGGAAGAGATATAATCATGATGGGATTTCTTCCTTAAAAAAAGATAATTGTACCAAACAGACTCTACAATTGTGTCTTCCTCTTTTAAAAAAATAAGAGAAAAAAATAATAAAAAATAGCAACCAAACAACCGTTCGTCTTATTTGGTTTGCAACAAGACTTTTCCCACGAGACAAACGCGAGGACCCCACCTTATTCGCATGTTCTGTACGCCCCGGCCTTTATAAACGCACCACTCCCTCATTTCCAGCACACAACTGCCTCCTCTTCCCTTTTCCCCTTTCTTCCCACTTTGCCGCCCGTGGTAGTAGAAGCCAGTAAATGGCCGCGGGCTTGGGTTTCGTGATCTTGGCTCTGGCGGTGGTGTGGCTTTTTAGCCTCTTCCCCATCAACGACCCCAACCCCCTTGCCGCAGATGGCCTACGCGGCCAGAACCCGTCGCCGGACACGGCCATCTACTCTGCATTCACAGCGTTCCTCGTGTACACCGCCGGAATGGTACTCCTCTTCTGGGAGGTGCTCACTGGCTAATAAGCCAAGGCCTTTCTAAAAGGGGGCGGCGGCCTTCCCCGGTCGGCCGCCGCTGTCTCCCTTCCCGTCTTTTATAGCGTTACTGGGTGGCTCTGGTTAGATTGTGTGTGTGTGGGGGGGGGGGTGTCGCCGGTTTGAGCAGGTGGTAGGTGCTTGTGTTGGGGGTTCTCTTTGCCATCTGCTTTCAGACAGCTTGTGGAAGCAGCTGCTGGCGGAGATCCTGTGGACTCCTGAGGGGGTGAAGCGTCTTGTCCGTGTCCTCTCTGTCGTCAGTTCACTACTGTTTATTTGTCCGTGGTTGTTTACAGTTTGCGCCGTCAGATATGAGATTTCATGTTGCAGTTGGGTTGTCAGATATGATTGTATTGTGAGTAATGTTGCAGAGTGCTTTTAAAGTATACTTTGACGTGTGTTTGAACAATTATGACCGAATGGCTCATGGAACCTACTAAGTGCCCAAGTGTTTAGTTTGTCGAATATTTGCCCAAATTTAAAGTGTATAGTATGGTGTTTGAATGATTACGGGAGTTAAGCACCGTCGGTTTTATGGGTTATGTCATTAAGATTTTTCAATCTATATTCTAGTATTATGACAAAATCGTTACGATAGTACAGTACGATATCATAATATGGAATTTTGATTTGGTCCAATCCGACAATACATCTAACGATGGGAAGAAAAGTGGCCATGGATCATGTCCCCTCCACGCCGCAATCTTATCTTGCTCTGGACCTCACTTCAAATTAAAGTAGAGTCCTTTGACCACACCGGTTTGCTGCACGATTATTTTTTTAAAAAGAAATTTGAGTGATCTGATACTCGATCATAATTGTTTGGACAAGTATACTAAATGGGACCTTCCGCCAACATAGGGGGGAAAAAGAGAAAAACTTTGCCTCCCTGGTGGAACTCAAACAAAAGAGACACCAATGCACGTCAAAAACTCTGAAAAGTACGCATGGTCCCAAAGGTTGGTGACCGTCTCCTTTCGGATCGAGGCCACGGGAAAATATACTTCATCCATCCAAGACCCCCCATCCCCTACTCCATCCCGTGTCCAACCCGTCTACAGGACGGTGGATTTGGATCTGATGAGGTTGCTAACATGTAAGTCACGACAATTAGAGCGCTATTTTGGAGTGGGATGTGTCATGTGTCAATACATTTTTCTAATGCCTTGTCAAACAAAAAATACATTCTTCTAATGCACTCGTATGTATGAAAACACATTAGATTTGTTTGTGTAGTTTGAGACTCTTTTCAAAATGACCAGACCTCCCTTTCGGTTCATCTGTAATTTGATACACATAAATTTAAGGATCTAAAAGATGACTTTTTCAAGGGATCAGCTCCAAGTTCTGAAGATGGAGCTGTAGACATAGAAACTACATGATAAGACTAGTTTGCGATCTGCATAGATTGGGTCTGCAAGCCGACTTCAACGGGGCTGAGATGAATATTTCGGATCGTGAGTGTGACGGAGCATGTCGTTCAAATCTGTTAACCTAATAACGAGTTTGATCCGACTCCGTCTCCCGCGAATAAGCAGAAGTCTCGCCAGAAATATCATCACACATATCTGTGGAAACATATAAGAACACACTGAATATATATAAGATTAAATATGTCACATATATTTACTGTCACATCCTAATAAAAGTCTATTTATTAGAAATGATAGATATCAGGCACAAAAGATAGTATTAACATTTATCCATTCATAACACAATAAGTGAAAGTCTTATTACAAAGTACTCCTCATTACAAACTAAGTGAGGAGCAGGAAAGAGTGAACTATTACTCATTACATTTCATAGTCACATTATTAAAAAAAATAGATGGTTTGGTTGCTTGACGATGGACAGCCCACTCAGCACACATGTCCTTTTAAACTTCAGCCTTATCTTGGTCACCTGAAAAGGGTAGGATGTGTGAGCTAACTAGTCCAGTAGAATTCAAATTCTCAAATCATACGGATTTAAATATGTGATGACCAAGATAAAAGACTACAACTTATATTACAGATGGACGAACAAGTAACTTAACATGACAGTGAAATTGGAACAGTGGTACTGAAATACAAAACATGCTCAGGAACTCACAGTGAATCTCATATTTTGACGTTCACACAGGACATGTAAAATGATGACCATAATCAAACAGTAATGATGCAATGCCAAACATCTAGGTATCTTTTATCATTCTGCGCAGCCAGTAAACGAATTTGGGTGCTCCTCACAGGACTGGACCAGCTATATTTGCACATGCATAATAATTATGTGGGGTCCAAAGACCCAATAACTATCATCATAACTTATTCATAACCAACAGAGGTACTCAAGTATTCAAGCTCTCATAATATTGAAATCTATGAACTCAGGTTACTGAACACAGGAAGTTATAGCAACTAGACATCACTTATGCTTGAAGACTTTAAGAGTAATCCAAAGAAGAGTATATGAAGCAATATGGATGATATCTATAGTGACATAACAGTAAATACATAAGGAAAGATGATGGTAGCTTATTAGGTAAATAGCATGAAGTATTAGCAAAGAACTAAGCAAAGGAAGGTGCTGGAACACTAGCCAGAACAATGGTTGTCGACAGCCAGGAAGTGGCTGTCGACAAGTGCAAACAACTAGAAGACAATTTCTGGTTCTGGGATAGTGCCTGTCGACAGGCATGATCTGTCTGTCGACAAGGTAGTGTGTCTATCGACAGACAGGGACCATCTGTCGACAGCTACTACTGTTTGCAGCAACCTGGAGTTTTGGAAGCCTGGGCCTGTCGACAGGTACTTCCTGTCTATCGACAGCCGCCAGTTCCACATACAGAAATGACTCTATTATCATTCTAAAAACTTTAACCATGAAACCTATGGATAAAAGTATGGATAATACCAAATAGAAGTACCGATTTTTAGCCCTCACTACTGATTTGTATGCTGGGCAAGATGAAATATGATGGTACAACCGTCACAAGACTATCTAGAAACTATACACACTATGGTATTGGGAGAGTATCCTTACCAACCAGTGATTATTTGAACTCAAAGAACAACTTCTACATGACATACATACGATGCTAGAGGTACTTATGGAACTAAAACAAGAGCTTGAACATCTAAACCGTAGGTTCAATAGCATGCTTAAGAGTAGAAGTGAGAGTGGAAGGAAGAGGAGATAGAATCCCACTTGATCTTAGAAGGTGGTGCTTCCACTTCTTTGGCTCACAGTAGGTGGAAGGAAGATGGTACTGAGAGTGATGTCCATGGGCAACTACACTTGTAGCTCTTCTGGTATGAGCAAGGAAAGCAGCAACTCCAGCAGCAACACCTACAGTGGAACTACTCCAGCAGCTCCTACAGCAACAGCTTCAGCAGCAGCACACAGCAGTAGGAGTAAGTGCAAGGGCAAGCAGGAACAAAGGGAGGAAAGGTGCGTACGGGGGTAATGGGGTGCTTTTATAACCTAGCTGCCTCCCCCATGCACGATGACAACTCTCTTGCCCAGGTGTATTTGGTTTTTACTGTTACACATTTCCCATGCAACCCATTCCCTACTTACACATAGGCCCCCTATGTGTAAGGTGTTTAAAACAAATGACATGGCCTTACGTTTCCCATGCTAGGTAAGCATGAAAAAAATAAAGAAACTCCTTGCCGTAAATGGCCCACAAATCAGCTGGCCCAATAATCCTCTCATTAACACATCCAAATGATGTCTGTTTGTGTTAAAATTTTAGTCATAGGCTAATGTAATGATTTTACAAATTATGGTAATTTTAGTTTAGTTTTTAGAATTTATTTTCCACTGGGTGAAAAATCATCCGAAAAATAATTGCATCGGCTTCATCTCGAAATCCGTACATCAACAAATCTGGATATTTAAATTTCTGATATCATCATATTTTTCTGGAAATTAGGATGTTTTTGAATTTCATTTTCGTTACAAAATTCTGGTGTCGTCCTGTCGGAGCGCGCACCTCTGAGTACGACATTGGGTTAACATTTATTAACACCAATTAATTCCATACATTAATTATTTCAATCTCATAATAATAATCAAGTCTAATAACCATATTATTCATGTTTTCCAACAAATAAAATTTTCCGGAGTGTTACATTCACTACAAGAAAAAATGGGTTTAGAGATCGAAATAGAGACCAATAATTTCAATCACTGTTCGATCACTAATTAGCGACCGCATTAGGATTGAAATTTAGCGGTCGCTAAATAACTATTATAGTGACCAATTTCAATTTCGGTCACTAATCAGTAACTAATTAGTGACCGAATAGTGACCGTCGACCTTTCGATGACTGAATTTTATCATTTTCCGAAAATGGAAGAAAATTTTTGAGACCAACTATTTGCAGTCCCTAATCGGTCACTAATTAGTGATCGATTAGTGACTGATATCATTTCAGTCACAGAATTTCACGTTTTCTCGGGTATGGAAGAAAGTTTTACGACTGATTATTTTCGGTCACTAATCGGTCACAAATTAAAGACCGAATAGCGACTGACAATAATCAGTAGCTAAAACCTTTTCGCCCTGGCGCCTTCATGAGGAAATTGCGACGACCGAAATTTATCAGTCACAATTCGGTGGCTGAATTGAGACCGAATTGTGACTGACATATGGCAGTCGCAAAAATTGGGCGGTGTTAGCGACCGATAAATTTTGGTCACTATTTCCCCTATACCTTGTCTCCCCCCACCCGATGACCATCTCTCCACTCTCCTCTCTTCTCTCTTCTCTCTCTCTCTCTCTCTCTCTCTCTCTCTCTCT
Source organism: Colocasia esculenta (assembly GCA_014218235.1). Lineage (NCBI taxonomy): Eukaryota > Viridiplantae > Streptophyta > Magnoliopsida > Alismatales > Araceae > Colocasia > Colocasia esculenta. The sequence continues at coordinate 127,525,157 of CM024763.1, read as the reverse complement.
CTCTCTCTCTCTCTCTCTCTCTCTCTCTCTCTCTCTCTCTCGTTCGCCGACGTCGGAAACCCCCCTCGCCGACGCCGCTGTCGGTTTTCGCCGCCGTCGCCCCCGGCACCACCCGAGCTCATCGACCTCGCCTCCAGCACCACAAACACCCCCGCAGCCGCACACCTGTAGGTAACCCCCCTCCTGTGCCTCCCCCTCCTCCTCCCCACCCCCACCCACCGGAAGCCCCTCTCCCCTGTGGCCCCCCTCCTCCTCCCCCACTAGACCCCTACACCGCCCCCTCCTCCTTCTGGTTGTCTCCCCTCCCCTCTGCCCAGGCATTACCCCTCCCCCCCTCTCTGCCTCCAAGTCGCCCCCCCCCCTCCAGTCGCCCCTCTGCCTCCTAATTGCCCCCCCTCCCCCACCCCTCCGCAGTGCCTGTAACACCCGGCCCCTTGGGCCCTTGGCCGCGTCCTCAGGGTCGCGACAGGCGCCCTGCTCGCGACAAGGTCGCGCCAGAGCGGCCTGCCTCGACGGCCTTCGTGACCCGCCGATCCTATCTGTCGTGACCCGGACGTGTCGATGGGGGGTGTCGTGTCCTTGTCGCGACTCTCTGGGCTGTCGCGACTGCGTTCTGACAGGATGTGACCGCTGTCTCATCTGTCAGAACCGTCGTGTCGGGTGGCAGGAGCGTACAGCGTTGACGCGTCCTGTCAGACTGCCGTGTTTGCTTTCCCGGTCTTCGAGGTTTGACCGTTCTTTTGGTGTCGCGCCCTGGCGGGCGGTCGCGACATGGTCGCGATGCATGTGGGCATCGCGACAGTGTTGTTGTCGCGCCGGGCCGCCACGTCGCGTTCTGGGGGCCATCGGTTCAAAACCGAGGGCGCGCCCCATTTCCCCCTCTCACCCTCTCCTTTCTCTTTTCTTCCCCTCTCTCGTTCCCTCTGAGTCCCCTTGCGATTCTTGGTGTTTCTCCGAGTTCTTGGCGCCCGTGTTGAGGAGGGCCTCGTGCTGTGCGTGTAGGGGACGTGCTCGTGTCATGCGGTGCGAGGAGGAGGCGGCCATTCCTATGAGAAGGCCCCAAAGGGGTAGTTCTTCGCGTGGAGGTAGGGACTCTTGATCCCCTCGCTCTAAGCATGCTCCCTTCCCCTTGTAGATAGTGTTTCTTGATGGTTTGAGGGCTTGGGGTGAGTGAGGAATCCATGCTTGAGGTTGAGTGAGTTTCCTTCGAGCGTAGATCCATGATTACCTTGGGGTTGTGGGTGGTTTGGTGGATTTAAAGCTTTTAATACATGTGAGCATGCTCCCCTCCCCCTTGTGGTTTGGTTGTGCCGTGTTTTTGGGTGATCTCCAGAAGAGAAGGTTCCGGAACTCCCCTCGGCTGAGGACGCGACCTATCGTAGGGTCGCGATGATGTCGCGACCGGCGAGACCGCCGTGACGCCATCGCGACGCCTAGGTGTGTCGCGACCCGGTCGCGATGGCTCGGGCCGCCGCGACCATGTCGCGACTAGGTCGGGCGTCGCGACATGGTCACGGCGGCCCGCTGCGTCGCGATCTTGACCGAGAGATAGGTTTTAGTTTTCGTCGTTTCCGCTTCTTTCACTGTACCTGTGGCACCTGTGCAAGCCTTCCTAGTATGGTCCTACACTAGTCGTTTGCCCGGTGCTCGGCACTTGAGGGCCTGTCCCATTGAGAGGTTGTTACCATTTCCTGGGACCCCCATCCTCGTGAGCCTATTGAGGATGGCTCCGGGCTACGAGTGTGCTCGAGTTGGCAGCCCGCATGAGCGAACTATGGAACTGAGGGGAAAACGGTGGTTAGGACAGCGGCGATGGTCGTTTGCAGAGCTCTCGTGACCGGTCTGGGACGCCGAGGACATTCAGGGGTTTTCTACCTGGCACAGACCAGTTAGTCCTTTTTCTCACTGCCTCGCTCTTTGTGGCCCCGGAACCACTTGGAGAGGCCAGGCGTGGGACTGTAGTCCGGCCAGACTACGGCAGTTACTGTGTGCTTGTGTCCTACCTCAGTCTGATGAGACGTGAGGGCCAGGACCCGAGTCGAGGATAAGACGCTAGAGGGCGCACCTGACTCTTGACTAGTGGTAGTGTTTTCCGTAGCTAGTGTCTCTGTCCAGGTGGGGTTTCCACTCTGTCTGCATTTACTAGCCATGTGGTGGTCACGACGAGCAGCCGTACGGAGTTTCCGACCGTGTGTGCTCTCCGTACCGATTAGTTGTAGTTGCTTCCGCACTTCCGTTGTAGGTACGGTAGAAGATATTAACTGCTACCTTTTATTTATGTTTATAATCTTCTGCCTGTTTAGAGCTAGTAGGTGATTGGTAGCCCCTACTGAGCTTCTGTTGTGAAGCTCATCCCTCCTTTTCCCAGGTGAGGCTTCGCAACAGCGTCAGGGCGCACGTCGGGCGGAGGAGTCGGAGCGGTAGGAGTGGCCCCCGTTGCTAGCAGTGGTTCCCCCCTTCTGTTGTACTTCACCCTTGGGGTATTCCCCTAAGGGACGTGTTCTTCCCCTGTCTTACTTGTACTAGTGTGCATGCGTTGGGACTGTACTCGAGACACACAGCGGACTTGCACTTCCTTCAGTTTATGTGTGTGTTCCTAGTTGTGATTGACGTTTACTTCTGGTACATATTCTGTTAGACTAGTCTTTTAGCCCTTCCGGATCCTTGGATCCGTGGACGGCGACTGCAAAAATCGGGTCCTCGGCTGGGGCGAGGCTCGGGTTTTGGGGGTCGTTACAGTGCCCACCTCTCCACCCTGCACCCTCTCGGTCGCCACCTCCTCTATAACAGGCGTAGACCCCCCCTCCAGTTGTCCCCTCTGCCTCACGGTAGCCCCCCCCTCCCCTGCACCCCCTCTCCTCTTCCACCCCTCCCCATGCGCGCCCTCCTCCTCCTCCCCTCCCCTGCCACCCCTCCTCCCCTTCAGCCCACTATCCTCCTCTACCCTCCTGCTCTCCCTGCTCCCACCCAGTGGCTGATCTAGACATTTTTTTAGTAGGGGCAATACATACATACTTTTATATATATATATATATATAACATATAATATTATAAATGAAACATTATCAAAATAATTTCATTTCTATTCTCAAAAAGTTTCATAAAACAACCAATGTCCTTTTCCTTTGTTTCACAAAAAAATAGAAAGACTTGATTATGAGCATTGTTTTGGCCTCCAACATAGGTTTGCAATCTCTCTCTCTTTTTTTTTATCAATTTGTAAACCTTATGTGGTAAATACATCACCACTAGTGTCACCACCCTACTCTCCAGATTCAGGTTTCATGATATAATTTAGGAAAATCGAGAATAAAAAAAATCATTAATGACAGAATCCCAAGATTATATACCTGGATACACAAGTTATACACTAGGTATACAAAAAATCTTCAAATGAAAAAAAAATCCAAAGAAGGTAATATTTATTCTAAGACATTAGATAACAACACAAATAACTGATAGCACTATATATATCGGTGGTAGTTTAAAAATCAAAGGCAGCATAAATAATATAATTTAAAAAATTTTCAAATTTCAGTCCCCCACTGTAGATTTCCCCCTGCTCCCACCCTCCCTCTCTCACTCTCTTGTCTCCCAGTTGGGCTAGTCCCTTTCCCTCACTCCTTTTCATGTCCAACAGTAAGCACAGTCACATGATGGTGCTTACACAGTCACAAGAGTGACTGTCTCTCATTGACACAATCATATGACTGTGGTCACTAGCAAAGAGGGCATGAACATTGATTGCTGAACCCCTTGGCTAGAAATGGGCTTCATGGGCCTTTTTCAATGGATGCTAAGCATGAGGGCATGAACATTGATTGCTGAACCCCTTGGCTAGCAAAGAGGACATGCCCCAAAAACCGAAAATGCACATGGAGGGGTTGTTTGAACAGTGCAAAACACTCATTTGAAGGGGCCAAAACAGTGGCAGAACCCTCTATTAGAAGGGGCGAACAGTGAAGAAACCCCATGCTCTTGGGAGCAAACAGTGGACAAATGCATGCTCTAAAGGAGTTTATGCAAGGTCCAATGGGCTTTAACTGTGAGGATATGCAAAGGACACATGGGGGAAAAAGGGGAGCTCCACAACTCCCAAACCTCATTTATTGAGGTAGGGGGTTTACGTGGATCTTATCCATGATATGAGGGTGAGAGGACAACCTCTCCACAAGGAGGGTCTCTCTCTCTCCCGTGACCCCTCATCAAGAAGGCTCAAACAAACATAAAAAAAAACATAAAGGAGGAGAGGAGAGGCATTGAATGCAAAATAAACAAGAGATAACATTCACATCAAGGGGAAGATAAAGGGCATGGATGTAACATTCTCTTAAACACAAAAAGTGGGGAGAGTACAAAGAAGAAGATCGACTTAAAGAAAAGGGGGAGGGGAAGATCCCATCGCCGCCACTACCCTCTCTCTCTCTTCCTACTCCCAATGATAAGACAAGACAATGTGAGTGGGTCTCTTCTCTCTCTTTCTTTTCCTTCTCTTCCTCTCTTGCTCTAGCAGCAAGGGGCTTCACGGTAGCCTTGGAGTAGAAAAATGCAGCAGACCAAGCCCCGTTTTTTCTTGGAGAAGAAGATGCCTCCCGCTCCTCTCTCTCTTGCCAAAAAGCCCCATCTTTCTGTTGGTTTCACAGGAGCCTTTTTGGCTTGCCAAAAGCTTCTAGAAAACCTGCCAAAACGGACCCCAGCCAGCCCCTTACATGCCTCCTGCGCACATCACCTTTTTGCCATTTTCTGGGTACCTTTTTGGGATATGTCATATTCTCTTATGCTTACCCCCTTGCATGGGGTATTTGGACTTCTGGTTAATGGGCCCTTTGGGGGCTTTGTGCATGGGCCATCTAAATGGAATTTTCTGTTTTGTAAGGGTCTCTTTTAGGCATTGGGCTAGCCATGAGAGAAAGGGCCCGTTAAAAATTTGAGGCGTCCACAGTTTAACAATGATTTACGGTTACAACCATAGTTCCCATCTATACTCTTTACACTCTCGACCATTCACGTTCTCTCTATACTCTCATCTATTCTTCAATTACTCTTATCTATTCTTGGTACTCTACTTAGCCATCATTTGATTGTCTAAGATAAAAACATGTTCAATGGTAGGCAACATTATAAAGGGCCCGATCTGGTCCTGGGAGGTGCGCCCAAAAGTGTTAGTGCCCATGGGAGTTAAATGATCAGGGTGTTCGGTATTACATTCAAGTACTATACTATGGAGATTAATCTGTGACAATCAATACAAGTACTATGTTCTCTCGGTTGACCAAAAGATCAACCAATGTGCTATCGTGACTAGTGCATCATTGTGTAAACTTTACATGCTATCTCGTTATATAGTCAATCCTTTATCGTGCTAGTTGTGCTATTTTTTTGTGAAAAGCGCTATCGTTCTCTTGTTATCATTACTCTCTTGACTATACTTGATCGTTCTCTCTAGTTATCTTTCTTTCCAAGACGTTAATCACTTAAAGCATGTCTATCTTTACAAGATATTAAGTCTTACTGGGCGTTATCGCTCATCTTGTGCTATTTATTATATGTATTCAGGTGAGTCCGATGAAGACTACCACACACACGAAGAAGGGAATGAGCAAAACCAGAAGAGACCAGTCATTTTGACAATCAAAACTTTTAGTAGTTAGTTAGATAGTTTAGTTTGTAGTTGTTTTATTTGAATAAAGTACTATGTTCCCATAGTTTTGGCTCTGAATTAGTGAATTTAATAGAAATAGAGGAATTATCAATAAAGTTGGTTCGCTTGGCATTATTCCAATTTGTGCAATGATTTGATATCTATTTCTCACTCTATACTATTTATTTAACAATTTATTGCTCCGATATTCTACGTCGGGGTGTTACACTTACACTATTTTGTGTACATTATTATACTATTTGTGTGTGTACTAAATCATCATTTATGCATGTTATATCATCATATATGTGTATTGTGTATGTATTTGTGTGTATTGTTTTGGGTAAATAAAAATACATTAAATACACATTGGGATGCCCCACTCTATATAGACCAATAGTGGAGGGGGACGGTCACTTTGAGTCATGTTATGGTCCCAGCTAGCCGAGATCATATCATTACTCTAAGATATATATGGTGCATATAGGGAGTGATATTGTCAAGGTGTAACTCGATTAAGTATCCAGAAGTAGGTGTAGAGTTGGACTACATCATGAAAGAGCATTCTATGGAGCTTCTCACTCCAAATTTTTCTAGATTTTTCTAGAGTGAGAAGTTTCGAGTGTTTTCGCCCCCCCCCCCCCCCCCCCCCCATCTCAAGTTGTCCAAGTTGTCCCTTCCCATTAGGTGGGAGGCAATTTTTGCTTCTCCTACATTTGCAGGAGGTTTTGGTCTCCATCGGCTAGGGTCTTTCATCTCTGCTAAGATTGTCACACTTATGAAGTTATTTGGGGTACCCCCACCCATCCATCGAGCTCATCCTCGGCGACTATGAAGTGCGTAGGTGTAACGACCTCAAGAACTCGACCCTTAGTCCCTATTGAGGATCCAATTTTCGGTGGCTCCACCTACAGATCCGAGGACTCGAAAGGGTTAAAAGATAAGTCTAACAGAATAAGTAAAAAATTAAATGTCAACTACTGAACTAGAAGCATATGTGAAAGTGGAAAAAATAGCAAGAGTAAAAGTACAACTCTAAGTACAAGTCCAATCACATCACAAATACAAGTAAACAAGAGAAGAACATAACTCTTAAGGGATATACTCTGAAGGTGAAGTACCCAAGAGAAAGGGAGACCACTATTAGAGATAAGAACAACGACTAATGTTCTGCCTCCTCCATCCGAAACATGCCCTACTGTTGCTATGAAGTCTCACTTGAAAATGAGGAAGTGAGTTTCTCAGATCTCAACATAAGTTTAGTAGAAATATACATATAAAATAATTAATAATAGTAGTTTATTAATATTTTACTTTATGATAGGAAGTACATAAAAGAAGAACTACCCACTAAACTACTGATTGAGAAAACACTACGCAGTCGAAAATTTTACGTAACTTGCACACCGTCACCATCACACAACCGTAGCACGAACAAGGGTGAACTAGTTTGGACAGAAGACACTAGCTCGGACGGAGCAGGGTGGATTCACCCATTGCAGTAGTAGAACCCCCTGAGGTGACCAGCTCAACGAAGACAATGAAAGCCACCTTCCTAGAGACGATCTGGGCCCGCGCGATGGCCGCGCAACTCAACCCGGCATACACCCAGGGGGAGTTCGAGCTCTACCTCTCCGAAGCCAAGTCCAGGCTCCCCTCACCAACCCGGAGGGCAACCTTGTGACAAAGGTCGTTGCCGCCAAGTTGGTTGTCCCATGCACCGCTGGAGGGGGGGGGGGTGCCTCCGACCCAGTCACTACAAGAATAATGCAGTTTAGCTACGGAATTTAGCTACGGAAATATTTGTAGCTAATCCGTAGCTAAATTGCTACGGATTAGCGACAGATATATTGTCGTCGCAAAATTCATAATTTAGCTACAGATGTACGATGACAATAATCTACCGCAAATCCGTAGCTAATTAGCTACAGATCCGCTACGAGATCATTCCATAGCTAAATCCGTAGCTAATTAACTGGGGATCAGCTACGAGATCATTCCATAGCTAAATCCGTAACTAATTAACTGGGGATCAGCTACGAGATCATTCCTTAGCTATGAATTAGCAATAGAATAATTCTGTAGCTAATCTGTAGCTAATGAGCTACAGATTTAGCTATGAAAAGTTTTCATAGCTAATTAGATATATATATATATATATAAACATATATTGTTGTATATATTTATACATACTTATATACTTGTATAAATATGTTTAATTATGTACTTATATGTATATATATACATATATAGTATTTTAAGTGTATGTATAAGTATATACTTATATACATATATGTGTAAGTATATAAGTGTCACATCCCGCCATTTAATATTTTGATAAATGTCGAGACGTGACCGAATAGGAAATCGAGAACAAGTTAAAAAAATTTCGAGCAAGAATTACCCGGGGGTCGTGGCCTAAAATATAATATAAATTAACAGTTGTTCCTTAAAGTGGAGGTAATTACATGATCCTCAAGCCATAATTCAAAGGTTAGACATGACAAATGTCGATCTCTCAGCACACAACTCCCATTGCCTTGCCTTCTAGAACTGATGTATACCTGGAAAAAGAGTAGGTATGAGTAGTCTTGCCCAGTAGGATTTACCATCTAATAATAAGAAATAGATATTAGAATCAAGAAAATTTGCTGCACACGAGGATCATAATTAACAGTGTTCAAGAAAGGGATGAATAATGCAAATCAAGATGTACAATATTAAACCATGCAAGATTAAATCAATACATTAATGAACTGAATCAAAACAACGAGTGTCGAGCACATAATGACATGCCATCGTTATCAAATGTGTAATCACTATCTAACAATCCACTGAAAATGTACTGACAGTAAATGCAATCCAGTTAAGTCATACTGATGGGAAACAATAACATATAATTCATCAGTCAAGCAGTAGGTAGTGTCCGATGCTGAGACACTCAGTATGTCCAGTCTCGACGGGTACATATTCGAATAGACCGATTCAAGGGCCGAGTTTGGAAGATTCATTCGCGACAGGTATATTCGAATCATGTTCGATTCAAGAACCGAGTTCGGGTGTTCCTCCCAAGGACTTGGACTTGCCCCCATAGGCATCTTGATCCAGTAGAGTCCGAAGACTCGAACAGTAAGTACACATTCATTATTGTTATGTTCTCGGACAGTTATGCAGCACTTTGGAGTTTCAAGGATAAAGCACATGTAAAAGACTGTATAAGAACCTCAAAAAAGTTGGATATACATCTATATCTATACATCTATATATTTATGTATATTTATATTTATAAATCATGTTACAGTAAGCACCTCCCTATTACAGCAAGAGACTTCTAATTAATTTTCTCATATATCTATGTATAAATATATAGTATATATGTATCTATGTAGATATGTATGGATTAATAGATATATTATAAACTATATTATATATATTAATATATGAATGTAGGGACATTAATACATGTATACATTATCTGTATCAATGTATATGCATTAATATGATATGTATATTACACATTAATCATATATGTATATATATTTCTATGTATCTATATATTCTATATACTTATATATATAAATATATATCTATATATGTATAAATCTATTATATTCTATGTATTTATGTATATCTATATATATATTATTTTTTTAACTTAATAATATTTATCAATGACTTACTAAAATATATTTTTCTCAAACCCCGCCCCAAATTCCCGGTTCCCCTCCGCCATGCCAAACCCCCAAAATAGTCTTTCATGGATGATCTAAGTTGTTTCTGGAATAGGCACCCAACAAATAGCAAAGTATGAACTATACATATACTCCTTAAAAATAGTCAATTATTTGGTGGGTAAGCACGCCATGTCACGATGCATTTTCACCTATATCTGTTGTGCAAAGGCCTCTAAAAGTACATGATATTATTAAACAATTGGTTAACGCAAACTCTGGTCCCTACTTTAAGAACTATATATGGGTGTTGGTTTGAGATCTCCTACTAGGGTGGCTTCTTCCGGTGATAGTTATGTATGTATATATTTAATTATTCTTCATCTTATTCTGATTATTTACATGTTTATGTGATATTTGTTATTTCTCTTTCTTGTTTGTAGGCCCCTCCTTGTCCCAATCATGCTATTAAGGCTCGTGAGGTCGAGAGAGATGATGATGAGGATCTCCTTATTCACGATGACTGGGAGCACGTCATCATTGTCTTTTTATATTTTTAGAAAATAATCGTACGTTTGTTGTGAACATTCTAATGAGACATTAATTATAATTATGGATTTTTGTTAATTTGTATGTGTGATGTGTGATATGTGTATGTGCATAGTTGTATGTTTCCATTGAATGAATGAGCAGGTTTACAGGTACATGTAAAAAAATCATGAGAAAATTATTTTTATTTTTTTATTTGGGTTTCCCATTTAGCTACGGATTTGCTACGGAAATATGCATAGCTAATCCATAGCTAATTGGCTATGGATTGGCTAAGGAAATATCAACAGCTAATCTGTAGCTCAATTTAGCTACGAATTCGCTATAAGTATTTCGTAGCTATTCCGTCGCTAAATTTAGCTACAAATTTGCTATAGAAATTATCTGTAGCTAATTAACGACAGATTAACTACAGCTATGTCTGCAGCTAATCCGTAGCAAATTAACTACGGATTAGCTAGCGAAATCGATTGTAGCGAATTAGCGGCCAGAAATTAGCTACAGACACAATCTATAGCTATTCCGTAGCTAATCGGTAGCTAAATTCGTTAGCTACGGATTAGCTACGGAATGGCTACGATTTGTGTCCGTAGCTAAACTATTTTATTCTTGTAGTGAGTCGCCATCACCCCCTTCGAGCTCCACTCTCAGTTGGCTGGTGGGGAGCTCCTCGGCGTCAACGATCCCTCCGATGTCACGCTCTTCCTCGACACCTCTAGCTGTCTAGCACCACCAACTGGCCCAAGGGGGTCCCCCTGGCCCAGATCAACCTTGCCGCCCCGGCGCAGAGCATCAAGTCGGTGTACAAACTCACAGACACGGACTCCTCCGTGACCGTGCTGCCCCTGTTCTACATCCACAGCCTCTTCGGCGGGATGCTCAGGTCCCTCGCCAGTGGCAGCGCCGTCACCCTGCGGCCATTGCCGCTGTCATGACAAGAGGGAAGCAGGCAGCAGGTGGTGTGGGAGTGGGGTTTTGGGTAAATATAAAAGAGTAATGCTAGGTTCCTGACACTGCCGGGAGCCTAGCCGATGTGCCCCTCCACGGGATGACATGTGGAGGGGCACGTCCCCCAGTACATTAAATGCACCTTTTTTTTCTTTTTTTTATATTAATAGTACATACAAATATTTATGTAGTACACACAAATAACACAATGGTATACATAAATTATTTGTGTGTACTACATAAATATTTGTGTACACAATATAAATATTTGTGTGTATTATTAGTGTAAAAAATATATTTAATATACCGGGGGGCGTGCAACTCCACATGTCATCCTGTAGAGGGGCACGGCCCCTCCACATCAGCTATGCTCATAACATTTCTCAATATAAAGGTACGGTTGGGTCATTTAACCCACCTTTTAACCCGAGCAAATCTCACGGAAGTAACCATCGAGAGTATAATCGCACTGTTTTACGTGACTAAAGTATGATAATATGCTTAGATTAGGGATTATATATGTAAAAATTGATATTTAGAGAGATATATATGCACGTCCGACGGTGCCCTGTACTCTGAAAAGAGGAGTGGAGGACCAGCCCACCACCGAGCCGGTGGCCCCAAATCCTATCTTGGTTTAGTTTCTAGGGTGTTTTGTTTCTTCTCTAAATCGAACCACACCGAATAAAATATGCAAACATAATCAAATTGCAATAGTTCGATTTGGTTCTGTCCAAACCAAAATTTCAAACTTTTTTGTAATATGTACAAGTTTACTGTGGCCCTTTGTTTCGCTGATAGGCTACTCGCGAATAACGCATCCGCAGATAGGAAAAAACATGGGTTTATGTCTATCCCGCTTTCGATACATATGGGTAGGTCTGTCTCTGATAATGTGGCCCATCTAGCAGAATTTTATATATTACATCATAAGAGAAGAACAAAGAGACGATCACTAAAGGAAATCTGGTGCTACAGTTGGGGTCCTCGTAAACACCATCAACAACTGGGCTATATATATAGTCGTGGTCAGTCAATAGAGTCCTGGCAGGATTTGGTATTTTTGGGTCCATCGCGTCATGGGTTTCACCAGCTTCAACACATAGTTCCGCAGGTTGGTGATATCTGCAAGCCTTCGTCTGTCCTTGACCTTGCTTTCCCTTAGCGAAAGCTTTTGATTCCTCTCCGCCTTCACCTTTCCTGCCAGCCATGGACGGATACAGCTCATATCTAGTGGGGTCACGTGATTTCATTGTAATTTTTTTTTGTTAGAAACGATCCTTTAAATTGTAGATTTTGAGAAATTTTTATATGGAGGTGATCCCACTGAAATTGACAGTGTTCTATCTTAAAATTTTATTTTTATTAAAATATTTTATTTTATTTTAAATATATATTTAAAATTAATTATTTATATTATATATAATATATAAATTATATAAATATTAAAAAATAATTTAAGTGACCTCACTAAATAAAATTTCTACGTCCGTCTCTGCTGCCAGCAAACATCAGGTGTGAGAACCACGAGGAACCCTTAAACCCAAAGAACTGGCCCTGGCACAAAAACCCATATTTCGTTGGTTATACCTTTTTTCCAATCAGCATCAACAGCAAAGAAATTAAAAGAGAGACATCAGCAACCCCCGTGTGGACAAAGGTGTCGATTTGCATCACTGATTGACACAGTTTTGAAGGGATATGGGATCACTAGTAGACCACCTTTGCGGAGACTGCATCGACCTACATGTAATGAGTCAACTGAATCATTGAAAGAAGGAAACTTCTCCACAGAGTCGATCACATCACATGGCTTTCAGCAGAGATATACAGAAACGCACACGAAACAGAAGCATCGGTGGGAGAGTACAATCACATCCATCATCTAAGCAACATCAAAAATATTGTTTTTAAAGTATGCCGAAAATATGTTATAATTCACTTAAGAATTTATTGTCTTCCATTCAAAGCATCAGTCTAACTCAATTACAGCCATTTTTTGTTTCCCCAAAAGGAATATCGTGCATTTAGCATCCATAATGTTAAATATCATTTACTTTCCTGCTTCATGTTTCCCAATTAACATGAAAGGAAAACCAATTGCCTAACTAATACCAAAGATCATGGTTTTTGAGGCATTGCTTTGCTTTAGAATAACACAGGCTAGCTTAAAAGATATTCAGAGAGATTTCTTAAAATCGAGACTAATGAAGTCATATGATACAGAGAAAAGGGTTCATATTCCTAGTAACTTACCACCTATTTTGTTTGACCTACATACGACATGCCATTCCAGTTATCCACAGAAGGAAACTTCTGCACATAGGCAATCACATCACACGGCTTTCAGCAGAGAAACCTGAAACGCACATGAACCGGAGGCATCAGTGAAGAGGATAGACCACACCCCTCATGCGAGCCACGTCCAGAATACGAAATCTCAGCACAACCATCACTAGATCACGTTCAAATGAGAGAAGGGTGTTTGACTTTGAAGTGAGGGTCCAAGACAAGACAAGATTCTGGAGAGGAAAATGATAGCGGACCCAAAATTGAAGATACAAGTAGACATCCATGGGCCACTCTTCCTTCCCGCTAGCTAGGTAGAATCCATGAAACATTCAAGGGAACCCATCATCCATATTGTTCAAACACGCGTGGAAGCAAACTAACAATATTATGTAACTTCTCGTAATACAATCATATCAGACCACATAGTCGAAACACCCAACTGCAACAGGAAACTCGAAATCTGATGTCACAAACTATATATGAACAAACTCGGCAAATTAAACAGTGGACTGTAAGACAGAGGGGACGAACAAGGCATCCATTGTTCACCCCCCTAAAAGACTCCAGAGGGTCTCTGCCACCAGCTTCTCCCTAGGCGTCCAACTCTGAAGACTGATGGGCAAAGGGAACCCCCATGCAATCACCTACCATACAAGCTCAAACCGGAGACCCATGATCTAACCAGTAACAACAAGACAGACGAATTCAGATGTTGTAACAGTGGGGCAATATATGTCCGCAATAATACGGACAATCAAAAGTGTGAATCGACAAGCGATGCGTGCGTCGAGAACACGTGAGAAAATTCTGTGACAAAAATCAACAAACACACCACAAAGAGAGACAACGAGATTTACGTGGTTCGGAAAGGCGATGTGTCTTCCTACATCTACGGGGAGAGCAGAGAGATACCACTATGATGTAGAAGTAATACAAATCAGAAAGATGCTCTTACAACGACACCGAGCGATCTTTCTCAAAGCAGAGCAATCAACCCTCGAAACGACGCCTTCTTCCTCTGAACCGGTGCCCCTCAAATAACTCTGTAGAGTCTCGAACAACAGCACCTACGATCTCCACGAACCGATCACCGGAGGAAGAAAGAGCACGGAGGAAACCCCAAAACGGCACAGCCGCCACAACCCTCACAGCCGCCTCCACGTCCTTCCGTGCGAACCAACAAAAAAAGGGGAAAAAAAACCTTTTAATTCCCAGCACGTCCTTTGCGTACGCAAGAACGTGCTGGACCCTTCCATAATTTTTTCCCTTTTGTTTTGCTGGGTCGGGTGGGTTTTAATGGGACAAATGGGTATGGTAACTAATACCCATTACATAATGGATTTGACCAAGTCAAATAATAACAATTCTCCACCTTTTGACTTGGTCAAATACAAAGAATAAAAGCTCCCACTAAACTTTCACAAAATAATAAAATCTCTCTCTAAGCAAAACACCCCCTCTCTCTGGGGCCTTCACACCTCAGCAATCACGAACATTGGCCAAGTCCAGACAGTGCCTGAACTTGATTGTTGGCAGTGGCTTTGTCATCATATCAGCAACATTCTCCGCTGAAGGAATTTTCTCAAGTTGAATGTCACCATGTGCAACGAACTCCCGCAGCTTGTGATATCTGACATCTATATGTTTTGTCCTTGCATGATAAATAGGATCTTTTGCAAGACAAATTGCACTTTGACTATCACAATGCAACCTGACGCTTCTATGAGAAACATTGAGTTCTTTCACCAAACCTTTCAACCACACTGCCTCTTTAGCGGCCTCCACTGCAGCAATATACTCAACCTCCGTTGTTGACAATGCCACGATGTCCTGCAACATTGCCTTCCAACTGATGGGAGCTCCACCTAGAGTAAAAATATACCCTGTAGTAGATCTTCTCCTGTCCAGATCACCTGCATAATCTGAGTCAACATAACCAACTAAAACATCAGTACTAATGCTCTTTTGAAACAACAAACCAACATCTGATGAACCTTTTAGATATCGCAAAATCCATTTTACTGCATTCCAATGCTCTTTTCCTGGATCTGCCATATACCTGCTAACCACACTGACTGTCTGAGACAAATCAGGCCTAGTGCAAACCATAGCATACATCAGACAACCAACGGCACTAGAGTACGGTATTCTTAGCATCTCCTGACGTTCATTCTCTGTCTGAGGACACTGCTGCAATGATAATCTAAATTGCTGAGAAAGAGGTGTACTTACAGCCTTGGCCTCATTCATGTTGAATTTGGCCAATACTTTCTGAATATAACCCTTTTGGGTTAACCACAGCTTCCCGCTATGTCGATCTCTCTGGATCTCCATGCCTAGAATCTTCTTGGCACCACCTAAGTCTTTCATCTCAAATTCTGAACTGAGTTCCTGTTTAAGCTTAACAATTTCTTGCATATGCTTACAGGCAATAAGCATATCATCAACATAAAGCATGAGAAGAACAATAGAACCATCACTGAGAAAACGGAAATAAACACAACTGTCATACCTGCTCCTGTTGTAGCCATGTGAAACCATAAAAGTATCAAATCTTTTATACCACTGACGCGGAGCT
This sequence comes from Colocasia esculenta, assembly GCA_014218235.1. Classification (NCBI taxonomy): domain Eukaryota; kingdom Viridiplantae; phylum Streptophyta; class Magnoliopsida; order Alismatales; family Araceae; genus Colocasia; species Colocasia esculenta. Next base: position 127,509,478 of record CM024763.1, on the reverse strand, counting down.
TGCTTCAATCCATATAAAGACCTCTTCAATCTGCACACCAGCTTTTCATTGCCTTTCTGGATAAAACCATCTGGCTGCAACATATATATCTCCTCATCTAAACTGCCATGCAGAAAAGCTGTCTTCACATCAAGTTGCTCCAACTCCAAATCCCACATTGCTACCATAGCTAGCATGACTCTAATAGAACAGTGCTTTACCACTGGAGAGAATATTTCTGTGAAGTCTATTCCTTTTCTCTGACCATAGCCCTTAGCTACTAATCTTGCCTTATATTTTGACGGTTCTCCATCAACTGAAGCTTCCTTCTTTCTAAACACCCACTTGCAGCCAATTGCCTTTTTGCCCTTGGGAAGTCTTACCAACTCCCAAGTCTGATTCTTGCGAAGAGAATCCATTTCTTCATCCATGGCACTTAGCCACTTTTTGTTGTCCTTACATTCAATTGCCTCCTGAAATGAACAAGGGTCAGAAGAAATAACAGGAAAAGCAAATGCCACAGTGTCTCTAAACCTCAATGGCAACTGGGTATCTCTTCTGGCTCTTCCATGTGCAATACTGTAAGGCTCTTCTGAATGTGGTTGTTCAATTGCATCATCATCCTGTGGAGATTCTCCCTGACTGGTGTCACCACCACTATCTTCATTTCCTGGCTCCACCTGAACCGAGGTACTGGGCTTCTCCATATTATGACTCTGCTGTTCAATTTTCTTGAACATAGAAGCTTCATCAAATCTGACATCTCTACTGAGCTCCACCTTCTGAGTGGTAGGGTTCCAGAGCTTGTAACCCTTCACTCCAACCTTGTAGCCCAGATAGATGCATTTCTTGGACTTTGCATCAAGCTTAGTCCTCTCCTCATCCTGCAATAAGACATAAACAGGACAACCAAAAATATGAATATCAGAGTAATCTACAGACTTGCCAGACCAAACCTCCTGTGGAGTTTTCAACTCCAATGCAGTAGAAGGAGACCGATTCACCAAATAACACGCCGTGTTAACTGCCTCAGCCCAGAACTGCTTTGGCAAGTTTGCAAACAGTCTCATACAGCGAGCTCTCTCCAACAAAGTCATGTTCATCCTCTCAGCTACTCCGTTCTGTTGCGGCTTCCCAGGAATAGTGAAATGATGAATAATGCCTTCCTGTTCACAAAAATTTTTGAATTCTTTTGAGGTATACTCACCACCATTATCTGTTCGCAAAACTTTTACCTGTTTACCGGTCTGCTTTTCAACTCTGGCCTTCCAGCTCTTGAATTTCTCAAACACTTCTGACTTGTGCTTTAAGAAATACACCCAAACTTTCCTAGAAAAATCATCAATAAAGGTAACAAAATATCTTGCACCTCCTTGAGATGTCACTGGTGCTGCCCCCCAGACATCTGAATGAATGTACTCAAGGATTTCTTTACTTCTGTTGGAAGAAGTAACAAATCTGACCCTGCACTGTTTGCCAAGAACACATGATTCACAAAAATCCAGTTTGCAAGTTTTAATACCCTTGAGTAGATTTCTATTATGCAATTCTAATATCCCCCTCTCACTCATGTGGCCAAGCCGTGCATGCCACAATAGAGTGGTATCAACATCAGAAGAGGATGAAATAGCAGCATCCCCTGTCACAGTTTTTCCAAGCAACCTGTACAAGGATCCAATCTTTTCTCCCTTCATGACAATTAATGCACCCCTTTTAACTTTCAAAATGCCATTAACACCATTGAAATGACAACCAATTGCATCAAGCGCACCAAGGGAAACAAGACTTTTACGCAAATCAGGAACATGTCTGACTTCAGTCAATGTTCTAACTACCCCATCAAACATCTTAATTCTTATTGTTCCTATCCCAATAGATCTGCATTCAGTATTGTTACCCATCAAAACTCTACCTCCAGCATGAGATGCATAAGTATCAAACCAATCTCTATGCGGGCACATATGATAGGAACATCCAGAATCAAGAATCCAAGCATCAGTAGAATCCATACCTGAGGAGATGGTCAGCACATCTCCTTCTCTCTGAATCTGAAGCCACACTAGCCTCATCTGGTTGTTTGTTCTTTTTCTTGGATTTGTCCTGAAGTTTGGGGCAGTCAGCTTTCCAATGACCTTCTTCTCTGCAATAGCGGCATCTGTTGTCCTTTCCTTTTGACTTGGATCTGGACATGTTCTTCTTGCCACCCTTCTGTTTCTGACGTCCTCTGTCTTGACCCGAATCCTTTACTACCAAACTCTCACCTGCACCAGATTTGTGCCTAACTTCGTTTGATAGCAAGGTTGTTTTAACCTCCTCCATTTTCAAAGTATCTTTACCATAGAGGATAGTTGTAACAAGATGATCATAGGACTTTGGCAAAGATGAAAGAAGAAGAAGAGCCTGATCTTCTTCCTCCACCTTGACTCCCATACTCCGAAGTTGAGAAATCAATCTATTGAAACCATTCATATGCTCAAGAAGATCAGAACCATCAGACATGCGTAAGCTGTAAAGTTGTTTTTTCAGATACAATTTATTTGTAAGGGATTTGGACATATAAAGCTTTTCTAATTTCTCCCACAGATCAGCAGTAGTCTCAACATCGGCAACGTTATACATTACCTCATCTGCCAGGCACAACTGAATTGTGCTCATAGCCTTCAGATCAAGCTCGTCCCAATCATCGTCTTTTTTACCAGACTTCTCCTTGCCGAGAAGAGCTTTGTGAAGATTGTTCTGCACCAAAATTGCCTTCACTCTCTTCTGCCATAAACCAAAGTCAATCTTGCCATCGAATTTCTGCACTTCGAACTTCGCAATCGACATCTCGGACAACACCGAAAACTTGTTAGAATCACACGGGATGCCCCACGGTGGGCGCCAAATGTTGTAACAGTGGGGCAATATATGTCCGCAATAATACGGACAATCAAAAGTGTGAATCGACAAGCGATGTGTGCGTCAAGAACACGTGAGAAAATTCTGCGACAAAAATCAACAAACACACCACAAAGAGAGACAACGAGATTTACGTGGTTCGGAAAGGCGATGTGTCTTCCTACATCCACGGGGAGAGCAGAGAGATACCACTATGATGTAGAAGTAATACAAATCAGAAAGATGCTCTTACAATGACACCGAGCGATCTTTCTCAAAGCAGAGCAATCAACCCTCGAAACGACGCCTTCTTCCTCTGAACCGGTGCCCCTCAAATAACTCTGTAGAGTCTCGAACAACAGCACCTATTTGGACATATAAAACTTTTCTAATTTCTCCCACAGATCAGCAGTAGTCTCAACATCGGCAACGTTATACATTACCTCATCTGCCAGGCACAACTGAATTGTGCTCATAGCCTTCAGATCAAGCTCGTCCCAATCATCGTCTTTTTTACCAGACTTCTCCTTGCCGAGAAGAGCTTTGTGAAGATTGTTCTGCACCAAAACCGCCTTCACTCTCTTCTGCCATAAAGCAGAGCAATCAACCCTCGAAACGACGCCTTCTTCCTCTGAACCGGTGCCCCTCAAATAACTCTGTAGAGTCTCGAACAACAGCACCTACGATCTCCACGAACCGATCACCGGAAGAAGAAAGAGCACGGAGAAAACCCCAAAACGGCACAGCCGCCACAGCCCTCACAGCCGCCTCCACGTCCTTCCGTGCGAACCAACAAAAAAAGGGGAAAAAAAAATCTTTTAATTCCCAGCACGTCCTTTGCGTACGCAAGGACGTGCTGGACCCTTCCATAATTTTTTCCCTTTTGTTTTGCTGGGTCGGGTGGGTTTTAATGGGACAAATGGGTATGGTAACTAATACCCATTACATAATGGATTTGACCAAGTCAAATAATAACATACAGAGACGTATTATACGGGATAGGAGGAGGGAGACAGCCGCGGAGGAAGGCCGCCGTCCTTTCAGAAAGGCACTCGGCTTCTCAGCGAGTGAGCACCTCCAAGTAGATGAGCAGGATTCCGGCGATGTAGATAAGGAACGCTGCCAAGGCGGAGAAGACGGCGATGCCCGACCGGGTCTGGCCACCTAGGCCATATCCCAGAATGGGGTTCGGGTCGTCGTCGGCGAGGAGGTTGAGCAGCAACCCCATAGCCAGAGCCACGAGCACTCTCCCCGCTCCGGCAGCCATGGTGGTCTCTGCCGCGCACCTTCAGCAAAAGACGAAAGAAGAAGAGGAGGAGGGAGGTATAAAGTTTCCCTGCCGCTGCGGCCTGAGAAGTGGGAAGGTACCGGAGGGATCCATTTATAGGAAGGAAAATTTTAGCTCCACGCATGTAAAAGGATGGATGGATTCCATCGCTTGTCCAAAATGGATGGAAAGCGATTGTCCAAATGGATGGATGGATGGATGGATTCCATCGCTTGTCCAAAATGGATGGAAAGCGATTGTCCAAAATGGATGGATGGATGGATTCCAAAATGGATGGATGGATGGATTCCATCGCTTGTCCAAAATGGATGGATGGATGGAAAACGCACTTGTCAAAAAATAAAGCGCCCACGTAGTAGTCGCATCCTCCCATTCTAGTATTCCTCCCAACCCATTTCAGTGGAGTCCGGATCCTCTCGGTAAATGAGAGGATTGGATTTTAGCAGTCACCAATGAGATGAGGGGGTTTAGGTGTACTTGTCTATGTTTTACGAAAAAAAACTAAATAGAAACGTGAAAAAATTTCAGATTGTAGACTTTTTTTATAAAACTCTCTCAAATATCTCCTCATCTTATTGGTGACTGTTGAAGTTCGATCCTCTCATGTACTGAAAGTAATCAAACTCATTCCAGTGTTCCTCCCATTCCAGTCTTCTTCAATGCAAGAGTTGACACCACACCAGCTTGTCATCACCTATTGGACTGGCAGACAGGGACACACGCAGAAATTTTGTCCAGTGGGATCACTCGAATTATATTTTAATATTTATATAATTATATATATTATAAATAATATAAATAAATATTTAAAATAAAAAATAAATATTTTAATAGTAATAAGATAATTTATTACAATCAATTCTTTTCTTATAGTGGGGTCACCTCCTATAAAATCCCTCCAAAACACAAAATTTATATGGTCATTTGAACCAAAAAAAAAATTCCAGTGGGGTCACCCCCTATAAAATCCCCCCAAAACACAAAGTTTACATAGTCATTTGAACAAAAAAAAAAATTTAGTGGGGTCACGTGACCCCCACTGTTTGTTCTCTAGATCCGTCCATGCTGGCAGGTCCCTCTCCGGAATATTCTATTCACAATATATATACATCACTTTTACGAAATATTAGAAATACTGTTGATTTTATCCAAATAGGGGCACTTATAATATACTTTCCATTGTTATATCATTAAAATATGTTCATAATGAGAAGTTCAAGAAAATCTCATAAGATATCTGATCCCATCATGTCCCAACACAGCCTAATTTGAGACGGTAGTTTTTTTTATTATTTCAACATGATATGGGTATTAAGTGGAAACATTTAGATATGTCAAAGATGATTTTTATAATTTATGGAAATGATGAATATATATATATATATATGTAAAACGAATTTTAAAAAACTATATATGTAGAAAAGCTCTGTGCGGTTTGGTTGGGAGGAAGGGGGGGTGGCTTTCGAAGAAGGAAGACATGACGTTGATGTGCATGAACCCGGAGTTGCATTTGTTTATAAAATTTGATCGATGATCAAAACAATAAAAAAAAATAAAAATAAAATAAACATCATACGCCTTATTTAATGGAACTGCATCCACTCTTGGTCCTGTCCATTCTTTACTTTCCAGAGATATAACGCAGATGGATCCAGCATAACAAAAGTTTTGGAAAAAGATGAAGAAGATGCTGTGGCAGCTGGTTAAAAAAAAGGAGAAAAACAACTCTTTTTATGTACGACATTTGGTACTGATCATAGTTGACTAGACTAATAATGATTCAGATCGGATTGGATTCTTCAGACATGGTGATTCAATTTAGTTTAATCCAGTTCGTAATTAAATTTTAAAAATAATAATTTTTTTTTTAAGGAAACAAAGTTTAGTGTGCCGACCATATCTAAAACTACAAGGTCTCAGGCACAGAAATGAAGGCAGGATGGGTCCAAACTTTCTTCTTTAAGCAGGAAGTGAAGTGTTCTTTTCTGCTTCTCCCCCTCCTCCGTGATGTGGGGACAGAGGATGGTGATCGTAACATCCAAACTTTATTCGTTTCTACTATTTCCACACCATGGCTGCCAGCACCCGAGATCGGCGACCGTAACATCCAAACTTTATTCTTTTCTACTCTTCTTCCCCCACCACCATGGCAGGACCCGACATCGGTGATTAAGTGTAACATCCAAACTTTATGTTTTATAAGTAGGAAGAAGATACGGGTTCTTTCCTACTGGCCCTTCTTCAATACGAGGACAACAGCAGAAAGGTCATTTCTTGTTGGGAAGTTTGAAGCACTTGACTCTTGAGATGGCTCTCTCTCTCTCTCTCTCTCTCCATATTTTTTAAGAAGAGGACTTTTGCACTTTTTTTTTTTGGACTTGTTGTGCAGTTTGAAGCACTTGATTCTTCAGATGGCTCTCTCTCTCTCTCTCTCTCTCTCTCTCTCTCTCTCTTCATATTTTTAAGAAGAGGACCTTTGCACTTTTTTTGTGGACGTGCAGTTTGAAGCACTTGATTCTTCAGATCTCTCTCTCACTCTCTCTCTCTCTCTCTTCATATATTTAAGAAGAGGATCTTTGCACTTTTTTTGTGGACTTGTGCAGTTTGAAGCACTTGATTCTTCAGATCTCTCTCTCACTCTCTCCCTTCATATTTTTAAGAAGAGGACTTTTGCACTTATTTTTGTGGGCTTGTTGTGCAGTTTGAAGCACTTGATTCTTCAGATGTCTCTCTCTCTCTCTCTCTCTCTCTCTCTCTCATATTTTTAAGAAGGGGACTTTTGCACTTCTTCTTTTTTTGTGTGTGGGAGGGGGGGTTGTTGGGAAGTTTGAAGCACTTGATTCTTCAGATGTCTCTCTCTCTCTCTCTCTCTCTCTCTCTCTCTCTCTCCATATACTTAAGAAGAGGACTTTTGCACTTTTTTTGTGGGGGGTGGGGAGACAGAAATAGAGCACGGGTCAGGGAGAGATCATGCATTAACTAGAAAAGTCAGCTGAAATAACAGAGTACAGTAGAGGGGGAGGGAAGATAGATCTCTGAGAATGGGATTGGATAAGGACAAACTCAATTTGGCCACTGAATGGACTAAAACATTATAAGATCTACGCACAAAAGAGACAACAATACGAGAGTTCTTGATGAGAAGCCGACAATCCTCAACCAGAGGAAGCACCTGTCAAGGGAGGTTTAGCGAGCCATTGATGGCGTTGACAATAACGTGGGCATCACTTTCAACAATGACTTTTCCCAAGATCACAAGCCCAAGAGATAGCCTTAAGGATTCCAATAGCTTCAGTCACCATAGGTTGGCTGAGAGGGAGAACTGGGGAGAAAATTTTAAGGGGAAAACCCAAGTCACTCCTAAGAACCAAACCAATAGAAGTAGCTTTATCACTGCGAGCACCTGTTGTAAAAGTGTATATCCGTAATAATACGAACAATCAAATGTGTGAATCGACAAGCGATGCATGTGCCGAGAAATTTAGCGAGGACGTTCTATGATAAAAATTGACAAAGGCATCACAAAAAGAGACAATAAGATTTGTGTAGTTCAGAGAGGCAATGTGTCTTCCTATATCTACGGGGAGAACAGAAAGACTTTACTATAATGTAGAAGAAAAAATAAAGTGGAAAGATACTCTTACAACGACACTAAATGATCTTTCCCAGACGGAGCAAGCCAACCTCAATTCAACTCTATCTTCCTCTAAAACGGTGCTTCTCAAATAGCTCTATAAAATCTCGAATAACAGCACCCACGATCTATACAATCAAACCACAGAGGAAGAGGAGAGCTGAAAACCCTTGAAGACCCCACAGCCACCTCACGTTCTCACAAACACCACAGCCCCAAAAGAAGAGTTAAAACCCACTTCGCCAAAACGTGGTGTGCGCAACATCGTGGCGAATTTACCGCGGATCTTCCTTCGTGTGGATGTTGCTTCGGTTTTCGTTGGTTGGTTAGTGGGTTATATATTTCCCACTAACGTACAAAAACCAATAACTCACTAAAGGACAAAGAAGACCCACAAAGGATCCATTGACCAAGTCAATTACAACAAGCACCATCCACGTCTATCTTTACCTCCCCTATAGGTCTGGGGAGGCCTTGAGAACAATGATCTGAGGTCTAGGCTTGATCCTCTCGAAGACAAAAGAGCACCTGGCTTTCTAGAATTCAGGCAATTGAGAGGCCTTAACCTCAAAAGAACAAACTCTAAGTTGCCAGAAGATATCTGCGGCTTCGACCAGTTTAACACTCTGTCTTGGAAGATGAGTTTGAGGAGTCGGGAGTGATAGCCCATCGGGAAGCAAAACCAAGTGGATCTGGCAAGCTCACATTTGAAAATAAGATGCTCAGTAGTTTCAGGTTCTTGGTGGCAGATCGGACAATTGGTGTCAATTCCATTAAACAATAAGGCGTCTTTGATACATTTCCAAGCAAAAAGTTGGAACTCTTGGAGGGATGACCTTTGATAATTTTGAGCTCCAAATTATTGAACGTATGAGGGATGGATGAGAGGAGGTTGGTCTAGACTGATCATCCAGGAGTTTATAAGGTGATTTGATGGAGAAGAACCCATCCAGGCTATGCTTCCAAATTCTCTTATCCTCTCCATTGGATATATGGTTTAAAGGGATATGGATGTTCAGAATTTGATTGACAGTCTGTCCTCCAAACATTCATACCGCATATCCACATCCCAGCAACTATTCAGCATCAATTCAGAAACCATATTTGGAATTGGGGTTGGGCATGTGTCTTTGGGGTAATGAAACACGGTCGCACGATTGACTGCGACCAAAGCACGGTCATCAGCCCAACTGTAACAACAGTCTAAATGCACTGGTTAACTATGACACATTAAGAACGTGCCATTGACCCAGCCGCGTTCACAAAACGCGTGGCTCTCTTATAGACACGTGCCACACACCCTAGTCGCGACACAATAGCCACCCGTGGCCGAAAAACCACCAATCCTAAATGTGCCGACCTCCCTAACCACGTTTGAGAACATTGATGGCTCAAAGAAATGGCAAAATCAAAAAGGGGGTTGAGTTGATTTGCAAGGGATTTTAACACTTACTAATTTTAATTTTCTGAAGACAGTGATGTGTGGATCCAATCCAATTTGATATAAAACTGTAATAAGAGATAAAGCAAGATTGTGCAAAACTAACCAGAAGTGAGATGAAAGACAATGAGGGAAACCGATCAGAAAATTTTTAGGTGCTTCAGTGTACATAAATATATATCCTACATCCACCCCTCACTGCAGTGAGGACATCCGCACACTAACATAGAAGATCTCTACAGACCATACACTGGAGGTTTGACTCCACAAGATGCACATACACACTGGAGATGACTCTCCAAATGGCACAACAGTGCCAAGAATACACACACAGTCAAGTGTGTTCCCATAGATGGAATACAATTCAACACAAATTGAATCAATCTAAAGATGAAGATTGAGAAAATTCCCTTTGTCTAAATGTTCTTTCAGTAATATAGTTCTACATTCTTCCTTTATTACTTCAGCTTCAAAGATCATTCAGATTCTTCTATCAAGATGAGCAGATGTATCATCTTCCTCTGTCCTGCTATTAATCTGCTTGCTTGGATACCATCACAGTCATATCCTTAAGCCCAGCACGGATTAGATCCTGGCCGGATCTTTGGTGATTCGGACACCAATCCAAAATCACATGATCCAAATCTGATCCGGATCCGAAACAAGGGCGTATTTCAGATACAGGTTTGGATCACATTCTGAAATCAAAATTCAGATCTGGGTCAAGATCCGAAGTCAACAGTCCCTGGAGGGCCATGGGGGACTCTTGCAGCTCTTTATCTTCACATATTTTTGATCTTATAAGTTCATGAATTGGCCTTTAAGTTATAGATCCATGCATTGGAAACCCAATATTTGCAAATGCACAATCCTAACTCTGAATTTGAGAAGTCAAACTTTGAAAGTAGGAATCAAGGATGTGTGATGTTAATATCATATAGTGCAGAGGCTGCTATTTCAAGTTGATACTTGAAAATGTATAATCACATACATCAAAAGATAGACAACGATCTGAAGGTACAATCTTTGTCAATGTAAAATGCCTATTGAAGTACACACCTTTTCTAATAGTATTTTTCAGCAATGTGATCTGTCAGCAGTGAACTGACAGGAAACTTGGCATCCTCTATCTCAAATACATCCTCTTTCCGTTCACATGTTTGTGACTTGAAGTTACTGGAACCCCTCCAGGAAGATTTACTGATTCAGGAAACAAAATTGTCTGAGACTAAGTTTACCATTTTTTGAAAAATCTAAGCATATGAATTACCTCCTGTTCTTGTTGTCCTTGGTCCCTGCTTCCTTTGTCAGAGTAGCTGAACCCAATGCTGCAAGACAATTGCCCAAATAAAAATCAAGATGCAAAGCTTTAGAGCTTGCACTTAAATAAAGTGAATGGTCTTTGTTAAAATGGTTTACAACATTTTATTTCTAATGGTCAACTTTGTGTGGGCATGCATAGAATTAGGTGAGCAAGGACACTCCTGCACCACTCAGATGCCAACACCCTTCAAAGGTCACAGGCCTACCTCTTCCATGAGTAACCATTAGTAGCTACTCATATCAGATGGACAGATTGATGGAATATTCTAGGAACAACTCAAAAAAGACAAATGCTGAAAAAGTAGGTAAAGAATAAGGGCTTACCCTGCCTTTCCCTGAATTAAGCTCCTGAGGGGAAAAAAAAAACTAAACTAAGAGAAGTCATCCTTTGTGCACAATTGTAGGGACCAACAAAGATGATACATATCACTAAAAAATGAATGATTGACTAAAAGAATAACAAACCTTCAACATCTGATTGACAAGGAGAAGCGGCCCACTAGGAAGCTAACCCAAGTTCTGATAAAGACCCATTCAATTAAATAAAGTTTACATACTTCCTCTCCTCAAGAAGCCTCAGAAATGCCTTGTTTTCTTGGAATAAACAGTAAGAGGAAAACAAAAGTGTTAGGAAAAAGAATGCATCGTGCAGAATTTGATATATCACATCGTAGATAAGAACAGATGATCATTAAAGGAAATCTGGTGCTACAGTTAGGGTTCTTCTCGTAAAACAAGAACAAATGAAAACACCATCAACAGCTGGGCTATACAGACCTTGTCAGGCGATAGACGGGCAGGATTTGGTATTTTTGGGTCCATCGTCATGGGTTTCACCAGCTTCTGCACCTGGTTCATCATGTTGGTGATGTAAGCAAGCTTCCTCTGTCCTTGATCTTGCTTTCCATTAGGGAAGGCTTTTGATTCCTCTCCGCCTTCACATTCCTGCCAGCAAACATCAGGAGTGAGAACCCCAAAGAACCCTAAACCCAGAGAACTGGCCCCGGCACAAAAACCCAGATCAAGCGAAGCAGGAGACATGATCAAGAACAGGGGAAAATGAGAGGGAAAAGAAGAGAAAAGAGGGGAATAAGCAGTGCTTCCAGGTAGATCCACCTTGTCCAATCCTTGGAACCCTAAAAAAGAGGGGAATAAGAGAGTTTAAAGGGGGGAGCCATCAGCCACCACACAAGGGCCAGGGTGGGAACTGGGAAGAACCCTGGAGTGGGACACTACGTGATGTGAGATGGGAATTTGCCCGATGTGAGAGTCGCCTTTTCTCAGGGTTTTTCAGTGCCCCAGTATTAACAATTTTGGAACAGGAAGCCATGTCCCGAAACTGAAGCTGACAAAATCTGAGCCTAACTGCTGTTCTTGTATCCACAAATCCATCTTCAGATCTCGGAGCTGATTTGTGGGTTAAGATATCTTTTACAAACTCAATTTTATGTGTAGAAAGGAAGAACCAAAAGGAAGGTCTTCATTTGAGGAGACAGCCAAGCTACACAAACAAAGAGTAGAGTAACCTAATGTGGTTCCTTACATGAGCGCATAAGGAAACTGCATTAGAAAAGTGCATCAACGATTTATTCGGGGGGATGGTTGTGGGGCAAGAGTATACAACAGTGCACGCATAGCACCACCAAGCCATTTTCTGATGCTCGAGAATGAAGTACAATGGTACTCAAACCTATGCAGATTTTTAAAGGTCATGAGTTCAAATCCCACATTTCACTTAGGGCATCCACTTTTTCCCAAGGCTACCAAACTCCGGACTCACATCTCTTGAGGATTAAATGTGAGCCCTAGCTACCATTGTAGTAAGGTTCACAATTGAATCAACAACTGTTGGGCCTTCTCTTCTTTCTAACACATCTCTTGATTGGGACAAAGGTAGCCATGCCTTTGCCTCACTTCCCTGACACAATTAGAGTAGCCATATCAAGAGTTTTAGTTAATTAATGCTACAATAATGAAACAGAACAAAAGGAAAAAGTTGAAGAGAGAAGAAACCCTTTAGGTTCTGCTCATCTTTTCCTTCCTCAGTGCCATTACAGTATCTACTCTGTGTTACATATTAAACATCTTTATGCCATTCCATCTCTTGATTGTAAGAATAGTCCCACCTTGGAAATTAAAAAAATAAAATGTTAAATGCGCTTATGATGGTCGAGCGCTCTCCACTCATCACGTTAAGGTTTGAGTTGGATGGCTTAATCTAATAAGCTTTAGCATAGTATCAAAGCTCATCATATAATAGTGCACATGATAAAGCCTAAAATTAGCCTGCAAATGAGGGAGTATAAGAACTGTTAGAGATTAGAAAGGGACAAAAAGATTAATGCTCTTTCAATAATGGAGCCCTTGCCAATTATCACCTTAAGGTTTTGGGTCGGATGATCCTAATAAACATTAAATATTAACAATAATAACCATCTTCAACATTATACATTAATTATCTTCTACAAAATAAAATTAATAAGTCTTGTTGGATTTCCTCACATGTGCACTAAATCATCAATCACAAATATGAAAAATGAGGAGCCAAGGCATACATTCAACTCTCACACCTTGAAATGACATTTTGCACATTTCTATTAGCTTTTATTCCACATCATAACCTCATTAGACTCTCCATGCAGAACTATATATAATGGGTTGTATGATCATGAAACTTGAAACCAGATTCATAAGGAAAAATGAGCATGAATGGATAAATACGCAGAACCACAATGGCTTGTATGATGTTATCTATATGTAGGATAACATCATTTTCACTTCAGTATGGTACCTGTATCATGGCTTTCTGCTGAGTGGCTTGAAGCCATACTGAAGTAAAGTCAACTATAATAAATAACATGGGAAAAACACAGATGTGAGTACTTTAGTCCAATAGCAATTTTCCCATGTTTACAAAATGGAAATGCGGTATTGAAGTCAGACAATAGTTGCATGGTGACTATAAGCATGCTTAAACCACAACAAAAGGCACATTAATATGAGTTGCGACACTAACATGACCAGCATAATGTGAAACATCTACATTCATTACAAATCTAGGCAACTGATGATAATAGACATTATCAAATTTGGCAGTTAATCTAATAAAAATGTTGTATGTTAAATAACCTAAGAAGATATAATTAATTGTCCAGACACAAATGAATTGCCATGCTGCAACTCTTTCAATAGCAATGAATACAAATATAAACTCTCATTCATATGCCCATTAGTTCATCTCTCCCTCTTTCGATATATGCAAATTTTCCTGAATCCTCGTCATTACTATTATTTGTTAACTGTGTCTCACATGTCAATCAATGAAGGATAATGTCACATAAAAGAATCATCAACCCACAGTATACTGAAATGGAAAACTAACTTGTCATCAACCCACAGTATGTTGAAATGGAAAACTAACTTGTATGAGAATGAGAATGAGACCAGATGGAGAAATGATGATAAGTGAATGGACCAAGAAGAGCACTTAAACCCCATCAAAGGGAGATTAATGTATCAAGAGTTACTGTGTTAGAGGGCACATCCAACAGAAAATTAAACAGATAGATTACAGGAAAGAAAATGCCCATTCCCATAGACATAAATGAAGAGAACATGAAAGAACTTTAAGAGAACCATGATCTTGAAAGCATTTTAAGAAATCATGGCCTACCAGATTGTTAAGAACCATGTTTGGGCAGTGACAGAGGTCATCGGAATGTAGTGACAGGTGGTTCAATTTTGGCGCAATTGCAGTAATACGGGGAGATGGGTCATAAGGTGCACTTCTATTGATGGATCCGTGCTTGGAGATTGGTGGAAATTCCAGAATGTCGACTCATTAACATTGACTATGCTATAAGGAGAGTGAATCAGCCGAACTACAGACATGATTGTTGCTGACCAGGGCCACTCCTTCCTTTGTCACATAAAAAATCAACAACATATATAGGAAACAAATGCCTCAGTTAATCAATTGATTAGCTTCATCTTTATACAAGCTAACATCCTCATCACCTCCAAAGAACTCTGATCTAGATCGTATAGAAAGTAGAAACGTCTGGTAGCATCTCATTATAATGACCTGTGAGGTTACATGACCGCAACTACAAATAAGAAAGATGAACAGGCTTAAATAATGATGATTAATGTAGAATTGCCAAGATGGTAATACAGTTAGCAAATCCACCATAATGATGTTCATTCCACCAGTCCATGATTCCATCAGTTAGCAAGATAGCCTAGGTACATGGCATGGTGAAAAGTAAAAATGATGCAGGCACAAAGCATGGTAGGTCTGTGCCAGGGAAGCAACAGATACAGAGGAAAGAGAGCAAGGATGGAGGAAAAGCCAGAGGAGGCCAAGTCAGAAGGAAGGTTTACCTGCCAAGTGGCATAATTTGCACAATGTGATGCTAGTAGACAAATTGTTCTATTATAATAACAGTGTTATTTCTACATTAATGAAACCAGCTTCAGTAAATAAAGAAGGAAGAAGACATAGAGAAGCACTTCACATACTATTAAAATACATTTTTGGCATGATATTGCTGTGCTGATCAATAGTAAATTACTCACGACCCTCATCTATGGATATGTGTAGAAAAACCACCACTAAGAAGGGCCTAAATGAATATAGGAGATACAGCAAAAAGTCCTGGCAATATCCTACTCAGTAAAACTAATCACACATTTTCAGCGTCAAGAATGAGAGAGGAGTATGTAAGAGATTTCAAAGGAAGTGGTTAATGGTGACAAACAAAGGAGAAAAATAGAGATCTTAAAACAAGGAACTACCAATGGCAGCAAATGGAAGCCAGAATATAAGTGAATAAACCATAATAATGATACACAAAGCACCAGGAAAAGCATGTGACGAGTG
Organism: Colocasia esculenta; assembly: GCA_014218235.1. Classification (NCBI taxonomy): domain Eukaryota; kingdom Viridiplantae; phylum Streptophyta; class Magnoliopsida; order Alismatales; family Araceae; genus Colocasia; species Colocasia esculenta. The sequence continues at coordinate 127,494,054 of CM024763.1, read as the reverse complement.
GAAAATCATAAAAGTTCACAATACACAAGCCAGAAACATAATATATGAGCCATTGACTTGAAAAACTTGAGGGACTGCTTTGCTCTAGCATAATACAAACTAGCTGAAAATAAATTTTCAGTCAGACTTCTCAAAATCGAGAGTAAAGAAGTCATATGATACAAAGGAAAGGGTCTATTTTCCTAGTACCATATTTTGTTGGTTATGCCATTTGTCAATCGGCACTAACAGCAAAGAATAGAGAGACATCAGCAACTCCATGTGGACAGAGGTGTCAATTTGTATCACTGATTGACACAGTTCTGAAGGGATATGGGATCACTATAGACCACTTGTGCAGGCACTGCATCAACCTACATGCAATAAGCCAACCGAATTATTGAGAGAAGGAAAGTTTTCCACAGAGTCAATCACATCACACGGCTTTCAGCAGAGATATACAGAAATACACACAAAACAGAAGCATCAATGGTAGAGTACAATCGCACCCATCATCTAAGCAACATCAAAAATATCATTTTTAAAGTATCCCAAAAATATGTTATAATTCACTTAAGAATTTATTGTCATCCATTCAAAGCATCAGTTTAACTCAATTACAGCCATTTTTGTTTCCCCAAAAGGAATATCATGCATGTAACATCTATAATGTTAAACATCATTTTACTTTCCTGCTTCATGTTTCCCAATTAACAAGAAAGCAAAGCCAGTTGCCTAACTAATACCAAAGATCATGGTTTTTGGTCTATTGAAGTACAGTAACGGTGGAAACAGAAAGTAATGCTTTATAAACATATGAAACATGGAACTACTAGTGGCAGCAAAAGGAAAGCCATAATATAATTGAATAAACCACAAGAATGACCATATTGGACCAGGAAAAGTATGTTACAAGTGGAAAAGAGGGGCAAAGTTCATGGTACACAAGCCCCAAAACATAATAATCCAACCCATTGGCATAAAAAATTTGAGGCATTGCTTTGCTCAAGAATAACACAGGCTAGCTTAAACGATATTCAGTTAGATTTCTTAAAATCGAGACTAGGGAAGTCATATGATATAGAGGAAAGGGTATATATCGTTAGTATGGTTTTCTGGATCGGATTGAATCGGTTCGATTTGGGCGAATTGGAGTGTATCACGGGATTCCTGATTCGCCCGATTCCCAAGCGAATTGGCCAGATTCTCCTGAATCGAAGCGAACCAGAAAAAATCTGAATCAGCTATGCGGTGAACCATTATTCTCTAGTAACTTACCACCTATTCTGTTTAACCTACATGCGACATGCCATTCCAGTTTATCCACAGAAGGAAACTTCCGCACACAGGCAATCACATCACACGGATTTCAGCAGAGAAACCTGAAACGCACACGAACCTAGAGCCATAAGTGGCAGAGGATAGACCACACCCTCATACGAACCACGTCAATCAGAACAATCGTCACTAGATCAAGTTCAAAAGAGAGAAAGGTGTTTGACTTTGAAGTGAGAGTCCAAGACAAGATAAGAATCTGGAGAGGAAAAGGCATCCATGGGCCACTCTTCCTTCCCGCTAGGTAGGATCCATGAATCATTCAAGGGAACCCATGATCCATAATGTTCAAACACGCGTGCAAGCATACTAACATTATGTAACTTCTCGTACTACAATCATATCAGACCACATAATCGAAACACCCAACTGTAACAGGAAACTCGACATAGGACGTCACAAACCATGAACGAACTCGGCAAAACAGTGGACTGTGAGATAGAGGGGACGAACAAGGCATCAATTGTTCACCCCCGTAAGACACCAAAGCGTCTCCGCCAGCAGCTTCTCCCAAGGCGTCCAACTCTGAAGACTGATGGGCAAAGGGAACCTCTATGCAATCACTTACCACACAAGCTCAAACCGGCGACCCACGATTTAACCAAGGCCCAGAAACAACAAGACAGAGGAATGCAGAGATGTATTATACGGGGAGAGAGAGAGGTAGGGAGACAGCCGCGGGGGAAGGCCGCCGACCCTTCAGAAAGGCCTTTGGCTTCTTAGCGAGTGAGAACCTCCAAGTAGATGAGCAGGATTCCGGCTATGTAGGTAAGGAACGCCGCCAAGGCGGCGAAGACGGCGATGCCCGACCGGTTCTGGCCACCTAGGCCATATCCGAGAATGGAGTTCGGGTCGTCGCCGTCGACGAGGAGGTTGAGCAGCAACCCTACCGCCAGAGCCACCAGCACTCTCCCCGCTCCAGCCGCCATGATGGCCTCTACCGCGCACCTTCAGCAAAAGAACGAAAGAAGAAGAGGAGCAGAGACGTCCAAAGCTTGCCTGCTGCCGCCTGCTGTCAGAGAAAACATCGGAGGGATCCATTTATATAGAAAAAAAAAAGCTCCAAGCATTCGTTGCTGCACTTTGCGGGATTCCACACCTGCCGGGCTTTCCAAGTGTTTCCCAGCGTCACAGCGTGGAGTACCCCGTCACATTCACGTGATGGGCACAACGGGGGCACCGCCCTAAAGTGGAACTTTGACGAGGAGGTTGGGGTCGTTGGGCCCCACATCTAATGACACCGAGAAGTTCAGATATATAAATCCTAATTAGATTTTTCTGCCACAATTTTTAACACATCCAACAAGATATAACACAAGGGGGCCGCAACCTTTCTGTTGATATAAGAATAAAGTAGTTTCCACGAAACTGTCCGAGCTAGCCCCAAAATTCCAATCCCCACCACCAGGGTTGGCCCCACAAGACGTACTTTTTATTTCGATATTATTGCACAACAAAGCCATGGGAACCCGGCCGTCAAAGGCTCAAAGCTGCATGCGCACGTCAAGCACCAGAGCAAAGAACGATTAGTGTCCTTGGACGATAAAGGGAGATGTGGACTTTGTTCATACACGTCGGAGGGTTAGGAGTGAAAAGAAAAGGACGAAATTAAGCACCCCATTCTAAGCTGCAGTAAGAAAAAGGGAAGAAATATATATAGATGGAAAGGGCGAGCAACAATTTTTTTTGGTAACCAGGAATCTCACCCCATGTGGTTTTGTGGATTCAGAGGTTGGTGTTCGTGAACTTCAAGATCAAAATTTGGTAGCTCTTACTTTCCGTGTACTCGTCTTACCTTTACTCTACTTGACCAAAAAAATTTTGAATCTACATACCTCGAGAATTACATGTAAATCAGATATACCCCCTCCCCCCTCTGAGAATCGAAATCGGAACCTCCTACTTTTAAGCAAGAGTTCTAATCGATTGACCCAACCATGTCACGGCTATTGTGCACAATTCAAACTTGACATATCACATAAACTTTGTTATCGTCTAAACGGTGTCATTAAACTATTTTCCCTCCCTCTCTATATCTCCTCCTCTTTGGATGGGTTAGAATTATGCAGACGTCTACTTTTTTTTTTTTTTTTTGCTAACGAGGAAACCCTGCCCCGTGTAATTTTGTGGATTCAAAGATTAGTGTTCGTGAACTCCAAAATCAGGACTTGGCAGCTCTTACTTTCCGTGTACCCGCATTGTCCTTACCCTACTTGACCAGAAAAATCTCGGACCTACACACCTCGAGGATTATATGTAGATCAGATAAGCCCCCCCAGAAATCGAACTCGAGACCTCTTACTTTTAAACAAGAGTTCTTACCGATCGACCCAATTGGAGTCCTCTATGCAGACGTCTACTTGACAACTGATCACTGTCAATATAATATGTAACGTCGCATATTTTTTTCGAATTAGATCATCTTTTATACAGCCCTAACCAAAACCGCGCTCTTGGGTTTGGAATGTTCTCTTCCCCCCCCCCCCCCCCCACAGATGTTTCCGGATCCATCATGGCCGTCCATCGGCTGTTCCCCGTCTGCCGATCAGAGGACCTTGACCGTCCAACGCCTTTTTTTGTCTTTCACGGGACGGAATTAAAGAAAAAGAAAAATAGCGTAAAAAAAAGGAGGAAAAAAGTACCTGGGACATCATGTGAAGTATCCTATTCCGGGAAAAGGACGAAAGTGGCAGAAGGTGGGCCCTCGCTTTCCGAATCCACCCAATCATCGGCGTACGTTGCTGCCAGGTTTCAGCTATAAAGGAGATTACGGACTTGGACGGTCGAGATGTGGTGTTCCAGGCAGCCGAGGTCGGCGGCGGCTGTGCGTGGAGTTGGGGGGCGGGGGTGTCCATTGTGGGGCCCAACCAGCCCCAGAGGCCGTACGGATTCGGGCAGGTGCGACCGCCCGACATGGTGGGGGACATACCCCGGCCCAGCTGAAAATTATAAAAACTGTCTCTATTTTTTCACATATTGATAGTTATTTTTGTTTCACGGTAAATTTGTTTCTGTTTACAGAAAATAAAGAGTTTCTAGTTTTCAGATGATTATTTCTGGTTAAAATTTGTCTTTCTTTTCAGGTTCTGAAAATTATTTATTTACAGTCAATTGTCTCTGCTAAAAAATAAATTCTGAAAAATTCTTACGTGCTGAAAAAATATATGGATTTTCTATTTTCATTAAATTGTGCATCGTTACTTTGTAATAATTTTAAATCATAGTGATTAGTTGTTGACTTTATATATTTGACAGTGTTAGCAAAAATATATATGGATTATATTGCCCTATTTTTGTCGATGGCTAACATGGCAAAAATAGATCACTAGAGGATATGGTTAACTCTATGCTAATTAGTTCAGGTGCACCTGAGAACTTATGAGGGAAGCTCTCTTAACTACCCACTACATCTTAAACAGAATTCCTTTTAAACAACATGATTCTACACCTTATGAAATTTGGAAAAAGAGAAGGTTTAACTTGAATTTTCTTAAAATGTGGGGGTGCCTTGCAAACGTAAAAATACCTGAAATTAAAAAGAAAAAAATTGGATCTAAAATTGTAGACCCAATTTTCATTGGTATACTATAAATTACAATGTTGTAAAAATTCTCTAGCTGTACAAATAGATTTTTGATATTTAATTCTGAAATGAGTGGCATATCAAATAACACCATAATTGAAGCTAGAGATGCAATCTACTTTGAAAATAGATTTTCTATTAAACATAGAATTGAAAGTGGATCTAGTACTAGTTCTAACTAGGGGTGTAAATGAGCCGATACGTTCGGCGAGTAACTCGACACTCGGCTCGATAAAAACTCGACTCAACTCGTTTATTAGATAAACGAGTCGAGTTTGAACAAAAAAAAAGCTTGGTTCATAAACGAGCCGAGTCTGAACACATGTGAGCTCGGCTCGATTATATTCGCGAACAACTCGTTTAAGAGCTCGTTAAAAAATCGATTAAATACTCGTTAAGAACTCATTAATAATTTATTTAAATACTTGTTATTAAATAAGTTAAATTATTAAAAGTTTTATAAAGAATAAATTCTTTGTATACTTTGACAAAATGAGATGTAAGAAATATAAATAAAAGTTAGGGGTTGGCATATAAAAGTTAAATATATAAAATATATAAGTTAGGGTACATGCACAAATTAAATAAATAAGATATATAGGTGAAAACTAGGTTGAATCAAATGAGAAAAAAGTTTATACACAAATATCAAATGGTCTAGGGTCCATAGGCACCGCGAGTCATCTTCTTCCTCCCGCCGAGCACCTGTGCAGGGCAGGGGCATGGGCATGGGCCGCACGGGCACGGCGAAGGGACTTGGTCGTCCACCCCCGAAGCCACCGGCAGCCGTCGCGGACACTCCATCAGTGCCGGAAGGAGCTCTTGGCGGCGGCGACGGTGGCTTGGAGTCTCCCTGCCCAGGTAGAAGCCACCGCAGTGGTACCTGTGTCGCTGACGCCGCCATCCTCCCTTGCCAGACACCGGGGTGGACCACGACTGTCCCTGGCTCCCCATTGTCCCCAATGCTTCCCGGCGATGCCATTGTCCCCAATGCATGGCCACCCACCCCCTGCTCCAATGCCCACCCTGCCCAAACCATGCATGCTTGCCAGAGCACCTTGTTTAGTCCCATATCGGCTGGGACAAATGTAGGCGGGACTGGGTTTCTTATAAAGAACCCCCTTCACCTGCTGTCTTCCATGTCAATTTTTCCTTCAAATATTAATTAAAAAGCCCTCTTGGCTGTCGAGCGAGGAGCTCGTTCACATGTTTTAAAAAATATAATTTATTTAAATATTTAAATTTTTATTTGATTTTGTGTTTTTGTTTAAACTCGAGTTTTTAAGCTTGCGTTTGAACTCGAAGTTGATTACATAAACGAGTTTTTTGAGCTTGTGTTTGAACTCGAACTCGAGCTCGATTACATAAACGAGTTGTTCGTTGAGTCGAGTTCGAGTTTAGAAAATCTGTAACGAGCCGAGTTCGAGCATCGGTCAAAGAAGCTCGACGAGTTTTGAGCCGAGTTCGAGCTCGACAAATATAAACGAGTTCGAATTTGAGCAGGACATAACTCGGCTCGACTCGGATTGTTTACACCCCTAGTTCTAACTCAAATGTCCCTAAAGAAGAAGAAGAAGCTCCCACAAAACTTAAAAGAACTAAAAGCACAAGAACAAACAAATATTTGAAGACTTTTATGACTTTTAGTAGAAGACTCCAACATCTTCTCTAATGCCATAAACTCTATAGATTCACCTTTCTGAAAAGAAGCCATATATAATGAAATGAACTCTATAGTCTAAAACAATACTTGAATTGGATCTTAACTGGTTTACCCCTTGGTTGTAAAGTCATTGGATATAAATGAATCTTTAAAAAGAAATTGAAATCAGATGGATCAGTTGATAAATATAAGGTTAGGTTAGTAGCTAAAGAGTTTACAAAAAACCAAGATTAATTATTTTGATGTATATTCACTTGTGGCTAGGATCACCACCGTTAGAATCTTGATTGCATTAACATCTATATATAAACTAATCATACATCAAATGGATGTAAAAATCATTTTCATAAATGATGAATTAGATAAAGAGATTTATATGGATCAACCCAAGGGCTTCATTGTTCCAAGACAAAAATAAAGTTTGTAAATTAATTTGGTCATTTCATAGATTATAACAAGCACTCAAACAATGACATGTGAAATTTGATAAAATTATTGTTTCTTATGGTTTTAAAATCGACCAAACATAATGTTTGGTGAAAATGTTATTATCTTGAACTTATATGTTGATGATAATTTAATCTTTCGATCCAATATGCATGTTGTTAAAGAAATGAAGAAATTTCTATTTGAAAATCTTAACATGAAAGATTTAAGTGATCAAGTTGATTTAATCTTAAACACTAGAATCATAAGAAGATTAGGTGGAATAACCCTAGCACAATCTCACTGTGTAGAAAAAAACCTTAGAAAATTTTACTACATAGATTTTCCACCCTTATCTACTCCTTATGACATAAGTGCTCACCTAAGGAAAGACTTAGATAACCCAGTGCGATAATGTACATACATAAATCATAAGATCACTTGAATTCCTTATAAATTACACAAGGCTAGACATTGTCTATGCAATCAATAGACTTAGCAGATATACTATTAACCCAAATGAGCCATTGAAATGCTTTAGAAAGAGTATGTAGATATTTAAACAGCACTATATCATATGGTATATGTGGTGGCGTGATCCTGTTTGGGCCTAAGCCAAACGGGCCTCCACTGGAATGAGAGAGGGAAGACGATCGCTGGTGAGGACGAAGACCTGTAAGACCAGAGAAGGATCAGGAGGCCCGGTGAAGACCGGGGAAACCCTCCGATGCCTAAGTCAGTGAGGAGCTTGAGAGGCAGGGGTTTCGGAATGTTAGAGTTGTGTTCGCGTGAGAGGGAACGTACCGTTGCATGGTACTGTACCTGTGCTTTTATAGGCGTTGGTGTAGAGGCCAACGTGCGTAACGTTGGGCAGATCGTGCCTGAAGAGGCGCCTTGATGCACGCACATAACGGGAGGAGTTATGACTCCGATGCCCGTTAGGCTGCCAGGTAGGTCACGCCCCTTGATGGTGGAGAACGTGGCCTGGGACGGTTACATCCGCTCTGTAGCCAGGAATCCTGCTCGGTGCCCTTTTGACGGACCTTCCGAGCAGGTGGTACCCCGGGCTATTCCGCGCAGCAGGGTTGAGGTCCTCTGTTCGGAAGCAGCCTGCTGACGAGCTCGGCAATGTTCCACCACGGATAGCCGGCACGGGGATCTCCTCTCTTCTGATCCGTACTAAGGGCGTGGGATCGTATGAGGAGGCCACGTCAGAAGGGGAAGGCGCTGATGGGCCTGGACGCGATGGGCCTAGGTGGCGGAAAACAGCCACCACAGTATACACTACACTAGCTATCTTTCTATTCTAAAAGGTTATAGTGATGCCGATTGGATTAGTGATTTTTCAGATGTAAAATCCACATTTGTCTTCCTCTTAGGAGGAGGTAGTGTCATGAAAATCTACTAAACAAACTGCGTTAGCTAGAAGTATAATAGAATATGAAATAATTACACTTAACACTATTTACACAAAATCTAAATGGTTGAGAGATTCCTTAGTGACATTCATTGATGTCAAATCCCTTGCCTCCTATATCTATTTTATGTGATTGTAAATTTGCAATTCATAAATGCATGCAAACTATTGCTAACGTGAAAATGATTTTAGATCCCACCGTTAGATTCCAAAATATAAATGATAGGTTTTAAAATATAAATTTTGATTTTAAAATATAAATTTAGGTTCCGGAAAAGTGATTTTAGTTCCCACCATTAGTCGTTGGTCGTCGGTCGCCGCCCTCGTTAGTTTGTGGTCGTCAACTGCCCGTTGCCACCTCAGTTCAAAAAATAACTAGTGAAATTTGAACTAGAGTAGCCATCGTCAAAGACAAGGCCTTTGCCTGCTGCGACATTATCGCACGATCAGACGGGACGAGGTGGTATATATTTTTTTAAAGTTGAGACATAAACTTTATTACTTAAAGACAAGGCTTACATCACAAAAACATATACCATCTCTCGTCAAGAGAACAACGACAGAAAACAATAAGAAAAATAGAGCAGAATGACAAAAAAACATTCATATCCCAGTTCCTGTGTGAATAAACAAACCCATCGCAGATTGAGATTGACACTCTTGCCACCCTTGCGAAACAAAATGCAGCCCTGTTACCTTCTCTGTTAATATAGGTGTTTCTCACTCTCTCCTAGTTCCCCAAGTATTCTCTTTCATAGGAGAGACCTCCTGTATATTCTCCTTCCTTCCTTACTGAAATCCCACTGAATTGTAATAACTTGAGCAGAGCATGTTTTATGGGAGCTGTCTTTTCTTTCTAATTAAATAAGGGTAGGTGGGGAAAGGGGAGGTGATGTAAAAAAAGAGAATTACTTAATGTCTATCCGACTGAGCACAAGATTTCATGTGGATTGCACTATCGGCGTTATAATTGGTCGAGCGTCAATGTGGGGCTTAGCATTTGACTAATGAAACTTGCGACCAAGTACTCTACGTAAGATTTTGTGCTAAGTTGTCAGATATAAACCAATTCTAACAGAAAAAAAGGTGCCACGTCGTCAAGTGACCGGTCACAAGGAACGTTTTTTGTGGTGCCCTCTTATTTCTTCATTTTTCTTCTTCTTCTTCTTATTATTATAAAATTAAGTGATGATCTATGTGATGTGGGTCCAATCCATATGGGAAACACAGATTGCAAATTTACTGTGGCTGCTCTTTTGCCAAAATAAAGTTTTTTTTTCTAAATAATACGTGTTTATCAAAATATATCTAGTTCTAATATATTTATGAAATAATATTTAATTTTAATATATTTACGAAACTATATCTAGATAGCTTACACAAATAAAATGTAACTTACATAAATTTACTATGCTTACACAAATATAATACAACTTACACAAATTTACTATAAATTACATAAATATACTATAACTTACACAAATTTATGTGACTTACACAAATATACTATAACTTACACAATATGTTGCAACTTACATAAATTTATGTTAGCACGTAAATTTGTGTAAGTTGTTCAAACATAATTTTGTAAAATGTTAGAATCAAATATAATTTTATAAATATATTAGAACTAGACATATTTTAATAAATATTTATTAAAATAAGTTTATTTAAAAAAAATCCCAAAAAAGGTGGGACAACACCGAAAAGAAACTCTATTATGTATGGTGCCCCCCAAATATTTGGGGAGGATCCAAGAAGATGCTGCCTCCACGGGAAAAGTAGAAAATTCCATGAATAACTAAAATTAGAAAGTATAGAAGATTCACAATGAGCCAGAGTTAGAGAAGAAAGGATATGAGGAGTAGCACAAGATGCTTGTACTCCAATTACTAAGAAATAGAGTATGAACTACTTGCTTATAAATTCTTGTGATAAAAGGAAGAATCACATTTAGGAAAAGAGAAATGGTTTTTTGCATAAGTTCCTGTTCAAATCAAGGTTTGCCGTGTCAGGTGACTCGGCCATATCGAACTCGTCTTTGCATGGTATGAATTGAACAGTATCATACGATATGGTACAGACGTTCCGCTACAGATTCAAACCATATTTGTGTGATAATCCGTCTTAAAATCACATTTATTCATATACCTCGAGCACACAAAATGACAGAATCTGCATTGTAACCTATCAATATAATAAAAATTGTCAACATACCTGTACCAAGTGAGTTTACCCCATGAAAAATATCAGTAATGTCCCTCTCTACCTGCATGTTTTTTCATACATACCCCTATGCTAATGGTATTAATGTAAAATATAAAATTACTTTGAAATAATTATTTTTATCTTTTTAGGAGTAAAAATGCCTAACCGAAGTATAATCAGTCATTAAAATAGGCCATAAAAGAATATTCAAGGAAAATTTCTCACGTCTATTGTGACGGATCGCCTCGGCCAAGCCCGTTAAACTAATAACGCACTTGATCCGAGTCCGCCTCCCGCGAACGGGCCGAAGCCTCGCAAGGGAAACCAAACCACAGTCCGTGTAAACATAAAGGAACACACCACATTTCATAAATAATTTTTCACAATTTACATAGCCATATTCCATTAAAACTGTAAAGGTGTACAAGAGTCTGGGGCATACCCCGAGGTACAACAAAAGAAAGTAAACAACTACAAAGCTACAAGGCTACATTGCTGAGTACTACTCCGCTGGAGGTACTGACCCTGCTCCGCTACGATGCGACCCAGAACTGGACGTCGGACGGGAAACGTCCTCCTCGCCCTCACCTGTGGGGGTAGGGGTGAGCCTCTCTAGTCACTGGCTCAGTAGGGAACTCCCCCAAAGCCGAACAAACCACAAACCACAGGTACGAAACAGTAAACAGTACTAACAATATATAAAACAGCTAAGCAGGTAAGTAAAGCTGTAAAAGTACTCACCGTCTGTCGACTACGAGAAACAACTGTAGTAACTAAACGGCAAACCCAAACAGGTGTACAAGCCAAAGTAGAGACAGCCAACACGAGCCACGTAAACTGGTTCGCGACACCAGAAACTGACTCGGACAACTAACATAGGTCCACCTCTCAGTCTCGCAGCCACGGACGAAAGGTCCAGCTGCCGCTCCACGTAAAAAGGTCAAACAACTGTGGAGACCAACTAAAACACCACAACCTGCAGACCACACGGTCACAGGCCCATGCCTGGCACCTCCAGAGACCCTGGCCTGGGCTCGCTAGAGTGAGGCACTGGTAAAGGACTAGCTGGGGTCCAGTACGTCTACTGGTGTCCGTACCCCCAACTACGAGCGCGCTACAAGTGACTAAAAACAACCACAACTGTCATTGTCCCACTGTCGTCTTTCCCTCAGCCGGACGTGCAACTCTAACACAAGAGTGAGGGTGTCCAGGTCAGACGACACAGACCTCGACGGTACAACACAAGTACCGGGACAAAGCCCCGAGCTAACAGCCTGGCTCACAAAGAACCTGGGGCACCCAACTGGAGAGGTAACCACGGTAGGCGTCGTACTACTTGTCACGTACACAAAACCACGTTCACGTCACACACAAACCACGTGAAACCTCACGTAAACCACAAGTGACCACTGGTCCACCACACGTGAACCCAACTGATTCGCGTACACAACGCGCAGTCACCGAAGTAAACAATTAACAGCATACCTTGTATGCTAAACACGTAAACCAAGTGCACTCAGTGCACCTCATACGTTAACACCCACGCATTAACGATAAAACACCATAAATAGCCATTTCTGTTCATATAGGAGTAGGCGGCCACATCGATTGCCGCTTACAGGAAGTAGACGGCAAGGTCCATGGCCGTCAACCTCCTGGCTGAAGATCTTGACGGCAAACGATGTTGACGCCAAGTTCCCCGGCCTTAAACCCTGCAGAAACCCTAATCCGGTCCTGCGGGTTTTCCACTCATTCTTATTCCAGAAAAACATGCAAATGCTATTCCTCTAACATGTTAGAACCCAATACAACCCAATTATACATGCTTTACACATTAAACTACACAAACCACCCATTATTCCCATTTGGTGCAACTTATCCATACATGCATTATCACGTTAATTCGGTGGTTATGATGTGTTTTAATGTTTCTACGGAGCTACCAGGGTTCGTCCCCTACCTCAGAACGCGTTAGAATCTCCTGCAATCCCCGGTTCACGCCGAGCCCTCCGCGAGCTCCCACGCGAATTGCACCACGCCGCAACGTTTCCTCGCGCAATTCGGCGACGCCGCGCGTCCCACGATCGACCAACCACTCCTCGATACCTGTTAGAACCTTCAGAAACACCAGGGCGCGAAGCTGGGGCAAGAGGGAGAGAGGGTGAGCTGAGAGAGCTGCCCTCGGGTGAACATATAACCTGCTGAACTGACAGGTTGGCGTCAACCCCCTTGTCGCCCACATGCACCGCCAGACTAAACGTCCACAAAAGCTGCCGTCAAGTTCAAGAAGTCAACGTCCATAAACCTGGACGCCAACAGTCAACGACCACCCCTTGGCCGCCAACTCAGACAGAACAGCAGCAGGTCCTATTCCAATTCAGGACCTACCCTGCTCCTCACCTGCTCAAACCACGCAATCACACCATGCATTCCACACACCCAACTCACACTGGCCTCACAACGGCCGCCACAACCACAATGCACATGATCCGCATGGATCCGAAAAGCACGCGACGTTACATTACTATCATCTAAAAAGAAAATTTCGACCTCGAAATTCATAACACAACACAAAGTCAAACGATTTAAACATACACAACTTTACAAGCACTATCATCTAAAAAGAAAATACACAAACTTATACAAACAGATAGGGATACCCTTTAGCCATTTCAGCGGCCAATTCCCAGGTATCCTCACACCCAACCTATTTTCCCATCTCACTTTAACCAACTCAATTTCCTTATTTCTCAACTTTTGATCTTTCGATCCGTGATCTGTACCGGATATTCAGGCATGGTCATATCCGGCCTCAGGTCACCACCTTGATACCTAATTATCTGAGCTGGATCTTCAATGCATTTTCTTAACATGGAGACGTGGAAAAATATCATGCACATCTGCAAAATCAGCTGGCAAGTCTAACCTATAAGTTGTTTCCCCAATTCTTTCCAATACCTGAAAGGGTCCTACATACCTTGGACTCAACTTCCCAGATTTACCGAACCTCATAATTCCCTTACTTGGAGAAACTCTCAGAAAAACAAAATCTCCCACCTCAAACTGAAGTGGTCTCCTCCGCACATCTGCATAACTTTTCTGCCTACTTTGAGCTGCCTGCAATTTTTCTTTAATAAGCTTCACTACTTCAGTGGTTTGCTGAATCAATTCAGGCCGTACTAACTGCCTTTCTCCCACTTCATGCCAGTTCAATGGAGTTCTACATGGCCTTCCATATAAGGCTTCATACGGTGCCATCCCAAGACTGGTATGATAACTATTATTGTAGGCAAACTCAACCATTCCCAAATGATACTCCCACCTGCCTCCCCAAACTAAGCAACAGGCTCGCAACATATCTTCAATTGTCTGAATGGTTCTTTCTGTCTGACCATCTGTCTGGGGATGATAAGCGGAGCTATATCTTAATTCAGAACCAATTACTTTCTGCAAACTTCTCCAAAAACCAGAAGTAAATCTTGGATCTCTGTCAGACACAATTGTCTTCGGAATACCATGCAGTGGAATAATTCTTTCAACAAAAACATTTGCCAATCTGTCCACTGTCCAAGACATACTTACTGCCACTAATCTGCAAATTTTGGTCAATCTGTCAACAAACACCCATATTCCATTATGCCCAGAACTTGTTCTTAGTAAACCTGCCACAAAGTCCATTGCGATATCATCCCATTTCCACTGTGGAATGGGTAACGGTTGCAACAGACCTCCAGGCTTCTGATGCTCTGCTTTAATTTGTTGACAAACGACACATCTTGCCACAAATTCTGCTATTTCTTTCTTCATATGAGGCCACCAAAAATGCTTTCTTAAATCATGGTACATTTTTGTACTACCCGGATGAATAGTATACCTTGATTTATGAGCCTCTTCTAGAACTCGCTGCTTCACCTCTCTCTCTGCAGGAACAAACAACCTGCCCCTAAGCCTGACCACACAGTTATCATCAATAGAAACTCCTTCCATTTTCACAATTTCAGGTAAACCTGCATCTGCTCTCTGAGCCTCAATAATCTGCCAATATAAAGACGGCTCTACAGCACTAGCAGCTAAAATTGCCAGACGCTGACTGCTGGGCACATACAAGGAATTCTCTGCTACCTCTTCATACAGCTTCCATTCTTTAATCATCATCAAGTTCATATATGCCTTTCTGCTTAAGGCATCAGCTACAACATTGGCCTTACCCGGATGGTAAGCCAAACTGAAATCATAATCCTTCAGATACTCAACCCATCTGCGCTGGCGAAGATTTAAATCTTTCTGCGAGAAGATATACTTCAAGCTTTTATGATATGTAAAAATTTCAAATCTCTCGCCATACAGATAATGCCTCCACATTTTAAAAGCAAATACAACTGCTGCCAACTCCAAATCATGAGTGGGGTAATTCTCCTCTGCTGGCTTCAGTTGCCTAGACGCATAGGCTATCACTTTACCATGCTGCATAAGCACTGCTCCAAGACCTCTCCTTGAAGCATCAGTATACAGCACAAAACCACCATTCCCTGCCGGCAATGTCAATATAGGTGCTGATGTAAGTCTTTTCTTCAATTCCATAAAACTTCTTTGACATTCACCGGACCACACAAAAGGCACACCCTTTCTGGTCAGTCTGGTCATAGGTGCTGCGATCTTAGAAAAATCTTGAATAAAGCGCCTATAATAACCTGCCAACCCCAGAAAACTTCTAATTTCGGTTATTGTCTTAGGCACTTCCCACCTAGACACAGCTTCCACTTTACTTGGGTCTACTGCTACTCCTTTGGCTGAAATAACATGACCCAAAAACTGAATTTCCTTCAACCAGAATTCACACTTACTGAATTTAGCAAACAACTGGTTATCTCTTAACAATTGCAAAGTAAACCTCAAATGGGCTGCATGCTCCTCTTCAGATGCTGAATAAATTAGAATATCATCAATAAAGACCACAATAAATTGATCTAAATATGGATGAAATATTCTATTCATCAGATCCATAAAACCTGCAGGAGCATTAGTCAACCCAAAAGGCATTACCACAAACTCATAGTGACCATATCTGGTTCTAAATGCTGTTTTATCTATATCTTCTTCTCTGATTCTCAGCTGATGGTACCCGGACCTCAAATCAATTTTGGAAAACACTTTTGCTGATTGCAACTGATCAAATAAATCATCTATTATTGGCAACGGGTACTTATTCTTAATGGTCACATCATTCAACTTTCTATAATCTATACACATCCGGAAGCTTCCATCTTTCTTTTTCACAAATAAAACCGGCGCTCCCCACGGGGAATGACTCGGTCTAATAAACCCTTTCTGCAACAATTCCTCTAACTGCTTTTTCAACTCCTTGAGTTCTGCTGGTGCCATCCGATATGGAGCTTTAGAGATCGGCATAGTACCCGACAGCAACTCAATAGAAAAGTCCACCTCTCTGTGTGGAGCTACACCAGGCAAATCTTCTGGAAAAACATCAGCAAATTCCCTAACCACGGGAACTGCTTCAACTGGCTGACTGGCCTCTACCAAACTTACCGAAGCTAAGTAAGCCACACACCCATCATTAATCAACTTTCTAGCTTTAATTGCAGAAATTAGAAACTTTGAGGTATAAAAAGGCATACCTTGATATTCAAACTCTGCACCATTAGGATGATAAAACCTGATCCTTTTCTTTCTGCAATCTAGCATTGCTCCATACATCTCTAACCAGTCCATACCCAGAATAATATCATAATCTGACAATTGCAGGGCATACAACCGACCTGGCATTTGATTCCCTTCTATCATAACAGGAGCTTCATCTATGCAGCTCGAAGTGAGTAAGAACTCACCTGAAGGAACCGCTACCACTAATTCACAAGACTTTTCTTCTAATGGGTGAGCTATGCAATCCAGAAATTCTTCGGAAATAAAAGAATGAGAGGCACCCGAATCAAATAAAACTCTTGCTGAATATTCATAAAGAGGTAAAGTACCTTCTATCATATTTGATGCCTCTGCCTGGGCTCGGGTGATAGCCATAACCCGGCCTCTCCGCTGCTGCTGCGGTGCTCCTCTGCCACGACCTGCCTGTGGCTGCTGAAACTGCTGAGGCTGTTGCTGCTGCTGCACACCTCTGCCATACCCATATTCTCTTGCATAGGGACAGTTGCGGATCAAATGTCCCGGCTGATTACAATTATAACATCTGTATCCTGGAGGAACCATAGGCTGCCTGGCTGTGCTCTGCTGAGACTCCTCCACCTCAGGCCTACCACGGCCTTGCTGATACTGCGGACGACCTCCCCATCCCTTTCCTTTTCCTTTAAGTGCTTGCTTTAATTTCTGTCCCCACTTCCCAAAGCCTGATGAAGAAGGTCCTGCTGGTGCCTTGCCCTTGCTTGCATCCACTGTCTGCTGCGGTAGCCGATAACTACCTGAGCCTGACTCACCTGCCTGACGAGTCCGGATAGACCTCTCTAAAATAGCTGCTCTTTGCGCTGCCTCTTCCACTGTCTTGCACATAAGAGGAACTATCGCATTCTGCAATTCCAATCTCAATCCTCTAATAAAATACTCAACCATCATGTTATTATTAGAAACAACATAAGGTGCATAACGGCTGAGTGCCATGAATCTCATCTGATACTCTAGAACCGAAGAGTTACCTTGCTGAAGAGTCCGGAATTGCTCTCTTTTTACCTGCTGCACTTGAATCGGAAAGAATGTATCATTAAATACCTCGAGAAACTCCGACCAAGTGATAGCTTCTTCTCTTCTACCTGCGAAGGTGGTCTGCATGTTCAATCGCCACCATTCTAAAGCAAAACCCCTCAACTGATAAGCAGCCAATACAACTCTGTCTGCTTCAGGACACCGCATAGTCGCAAAAACCCTCTCAATTTCATGAATCCAGTGCTCAGCTGTATCTGGATTCGGCCCTCCTGAGTAAGTAGACGGCTGCAATCTCAGAAATTTCTCCACCTGTATCACTAGTTCTTCAGCTATCAACACTGGTGGTGGTGGTAGCACGGGTGCTACAAAAGGTACCTCCACCCTCGGCGGAACTGGAGCAACAGGTACTGCCTCTCCTTCCCCAGGTGGCACTGCAACTGGTGGTATAGGCGCCTGCTGATCCATTCTCGCTCGAATATCCGTGAGGCTCTCCCAGATTCTCTCAATCATACGCTGGGTGCTTTCCTCCGGATCATCTCCTCCACCACCCCAATCTCTCCTATCAGCCATTCCGGAAATTCTACATACACAAAATACCAAACAAAAATCAAAACCACAAATTATCGAAAATCAGGGTCTCTACCAGCAGTGTATAATGACCGAAATAAGGCTATGTATTCTTCTAATTCCCTTATATTAACACGGACCTGGCTCTGATACCAACTGTGACGGATCGCCTCGGCCAAGCCCGTTAAACTAATAACGCACTTGATCCGAGTCCGCCTCCCGCGAACGGGCCGAAGCCTCGCAAGGGAAACCAAACCACAGTCCGTGTAAACATAAAGGAACACACCACATTTCATAAATAATTTTTCACAATTTACATAGCCATATTCCATTAAAACTGTAAAGGTGTACAAGAGTCTGGGGCATACCCCGAGGTACAACAAAAGAAAGTAAACAACTACAAAGCTACAAGGCTACACTGCTGAGTACTACTCCGCTGGAGGTACTGACCCTGCTCCGCTACGATGCGGCCCAGAACTGGACGTCGGACGGGAAACGTCCTCCTCGCCCTCACCTGTGGGGGTAGGGGTGAGCCTCTCTAGTCACTGGCTCAGTAGGGAACTCCCCCAAAGCCGAACAAACTACAAACCACAGGTACGAAACAGTAAACAGTACCAACAATATATAAAACAGCTAAGCAGGTAAGTAAAGCTGTAAAAGTACTCACCGTCTGTCGACTACGAGAAACAACTGTAGTAACTAAACGGCAAACCCAAACAGGTGTACAAGCCAAAGTAGAGACAGCCAACACGAGCCACGTAAACTGGTTCGCGACACCAGAAACTGACTCGGACAACTAACACAGGTCCACCTCTCAGTCTCGCAGCCACGGACGAAAGGTCCAGCTGCCGCTCCACGTAAAAAGGTCAAACAACTGTGGAGACCAACTAAAACACCACAACCTGCAGACCACACGGTCACAGGCCCATGCCTGGCACCTCCAGAGACCCTGGCCTAGGCTCGCTAGAGTGAGGCACTGGTAAAGGACTAGCTGGGGTCCAGTACGTCTACTGGTGTCCGTACCCCCAACTACGAGCGCACTACAAGTGACTAAAAACAACCACAACTGTCGCTGTCCCACTGTCGTCTTTCCCTCAGCCGGACGTGCAACTCTAACACAAGAGTGAGGGTGTCTAGGTCAGACGACACAGACCTCGACGGTACAACACAAGTACCGGGACAAAGCCCCGAGCTAACAGCCTGGCTCACAAAGAACCTGGGGCACCCAACTGGAGAGGTAACCACGGTAGGCGTCGTACTACTTGTCACGTACACAAAACCACGTGCACGTCACACACAAACCACGTGAAACCTCACGTAAACCACAAGTGACCACTGGTCCACTACACGTGAACCCAACTGACTCGCGTACACAACGCACAGTCACCGAAGTAAACAATTAACAGCATACCTTGTATGCTAAACACGTAAACCAAGTGCACTCAGTGCACCTCATACGTTAACACCCACGCATTAACGATAAAACACCATAAATAGCCATTTCTGTTCATATAGGAGTAGGCGGCCACATCGATTGCCGCTTACAGGAAGTAGACGGCAAGGTCCATGGCCGTCAACCTCCTGGCTGAAGATCTTGGCGGCAAACGATGTTGACGCCAAGTTCCCCGGCCTTAAACCCTGCAGAAACCCTAATCCGGTCCTGCGGGTTTTCCACTCATTCTTATTACAGAAAAACATGCAAATGCTATTCCTCTAGCATGTTAGAACCCAATACAACCCAATTATACATGCTTTACACATTAAACTACACAAACCACCCATTATTCCCATTTGGTGCAACTTTATCCATACATGCATTATCACGTTAATTCCGGTGGTTATGATGTGTTTTAATGTTTCTACGGAGCTACCAGGGTTCGTCCCTTACCTCAGAATGCGTTAGAATCTCCTGCAATCCCCCGGTTCACGCCGAGCCCTCTGCGAGCTCCCACGCGAATTGCACCACGCCGCAACGTTTCCTCGCGCAATTCGGCGATGCCGCGCGTCCCACGATCGACCAACCACTCCTCGATACCTGTTAGAACCTTCAGAAACACCAGGGCGCGAAGCTGGGGCAAGAGGGAGAGAGGGTGAGCTGAGAGAGCTGCCCTCGGGTGAACATATAACCTGCTGAACTGACAGGTTGGCGTCAACCCCCTTGTCGCCCACATGCACCGCCAGACTAAACGTCCACAAAAGCTGCCGTCAAGTTCAAGAAGTCAACGTCCATAAACCTGGACGCCAACAGTCAACGACCACCCCTTGGCCGCCAACTCAGACAGAACAGCAGCAGGTCCTATTCCAATTCAGGACCTACCCTGCTCCTCACCTGCTCAAACCACGCAATCACACCATGCATTCCACACACCCAACTCACACTGGCCTCACAACGGCCGCCACAACCACAATGCACATGATCCGCATGGATCCGAAAAGCACGCGACGTTACATCTATCACCATAGGTTATGTCAAGATTTTTTGTTCAAATTAATATGTACACCAAAGATATACAAGTAAATGCAAATTTAAGATAAATTCTTGTGCAAATAAATGATTTAAATGGGTGATTATTTATATAAAAAAACCCAAAAGAAAGGTGGCTTCTACCATAGAGCTGCGTGCCTACAAGATAGAGGTTGCTCCTTGAATATAGCTTTGAGAATCCTTACATATATGGAAAATATTTAGTGCACACTAAATAATGTACATAAAATAAGCACATACAATGAAAATGTGTCACTTCAACTCCTTAGGTTGAAAAAGTTGGGACATGGGATATATTAAATATCTCCATCTCTAAGATATAGGGTTGTCAATGGGTTAAATTTGGAATAAGAAATAGGATTTCTATTTCCGCATCTTATAAGAAGTATCGAAAATGGAATCGGAATTGAAATCGAAAATGAGTATTTCTACTTCCGCATCCATTTTCATTTTTTAACCAAAAATCGGAAACGGAATCGGATTTAAAATCGGTAATTCAAAAATATCTATATAACATCAACATATGAATTAGTAGATCTACATATTCAAATCATACAATTTTAAATGTAAGTATATGAATCCAAATTATAATAACATTTTTATAATATAAACAACTCATATGTACAAGTTATATGGATGATTAGATTTATAATTTCAAATCATAAAATCTTATATCAATTTATTAATTCATACTGCAAGAACACTTGGATAACCATCATAAATTCATAGATCCACAATGCATAGGAATGATAGGATCGATCAATAAACTAAAATCACACAATTTAAAATATAAATTTATCAATCCATAAATTATATAATCTCAACTACAACTCATAGTATATAAAAACTAATACAAAACTAAATCTAACACACATCTCTATTCACCGAGATCACATTCTCTCCATCTTCCATTACAATATCTCTCTACAAAATAAAATATGTGAGTCATGATAACACTACCATGTCTACAATTGACGACAAATATTTAGGCTTAGATCCAATTACTTGGCCAGTTGAATGAATTGGATTCAGAATCGGATTTACGGATTTGGAAATACTTATTTCCGTTTCCGCATCTTATAAGATTTGGAAACTCGATTGGGAATCTTATAAACTATCGAACTTATTTTATCAGGATTTGAAATCCTATAAAATTTACAGAAATTGATCGAAATATCAGATTTTAGATATCCATCGACAACCCTACTAAGGTAGCACACCTTTATTGGGTGTGCTCATTTTGTGCATACCAAATTATGTGCACTAAATCCTATGATGACAGCTGATATGGAAGAGAGAGATTTATTGAATGTCCGCCCCTCTCACAAGAGAATGGGTCCTACAGTATTTAAACTACTAGATCTCTACCCGTGCGTTGCATGATTTTATTTTAAATATATATTTAATTATAATAAATTTATAAATTATAAATTAGATTTGATATGATTGTTATTAATAATAATAGAGGAGTATTATGTAGAAGAAAAGAAAACCTAATTTTCATGCGGAACACTAAATAGATCAAATATGAGAGATGCATATTATAATGGAGGCAAGTACTTATATTTTTAGATGGGGGGTGGCGAATTGGATAAAAAATACTATTTTTTGTCAAGGACAGGTCAAATAGAGAAAGAGAAAGGATTTGAATTTCAAATCATTGCTGCTTGCGGTGGCAGCATATAAAGAGAGAAAGAAATACAAAAATAGAGAGAAAGAAGAAGAGGGATAATTTTAGGCGATATCACATATCTCAGTTTGGACGGGAAAAGAAAAATTCTTGTGCTGCCACGTGTACTTCTAAAACTGAATTTTATTATAATAGTATAGATTGCAAAGCCCACCTGCCTTGTGAGCAGGGTTTGTCATGCTAATGGATCATGCCAACTCTGCATGCTTAGTATGGTAAGATACATATTGCACCGGGTCCCCCCCCCCCCCCACCCCCACATGCCCTCCCTCTCCCTCTCTCCGCTCTGGTCCCCCACCCCCCAAACCCTTACATGCGAATGGCAGTAGCAGATAGCACGTAATGCGAGCAGTGATGGGTCTTCTTTTTTGCACAAGTGGTATGGCAACGCAAGCAGCACAAAGTGGCTTCCGTAGCACAAGTAGGCAGTTGTGGAGCAATGACAGATTTTCTTCACTGTGCAAAGCGGCAGCAATAGGGGCATAGGACTTCCTTCTTCAACACCGCAAGTCTTCTTCAGGCCACCGGACATGCTATTTGATAGTCGAGGGGGCCGCCGAGGGTGGAGTGGGGGCGCCTAGCGGTGGGGGAGGGGGACACAAGGGATGGGGCTGCCGGAAGTGGGGGTGGGAGGACGGTGGTGTACAATGGAGATCTGACTGAACCACCACCGGTCCGGTTGGATCTGGTCCAATCTGAATCAGATCGCTACAATCCAATCTGGATCGGACCGGATCGCTGCAGGTCGAAAGATCTGGACATCTCAACTGTGTCAAGGCCCACACTTACCCTGGCATGGTCCGAATCGCAGCAGTACGACCAACCATGCTTGTGAGATGGGTGGACATTTGACGATCACCCCGCCAAGTGCAACAAGATTTTCCCGATATGGAATGACCACTACAATCCAATTTGGATTGGACCGGAACGCCGCAGGTCGAAAGACCTTGGCATCTCAACCGTGTCAAGGCCCGCACTCGTCCTGACACAGCCCGAGTCATGGCAATACGACCAACCGTGCTTGTGAGATGTGTGAATATTTGACGATCACCCCGCCAAGTGCAACAAGATTTTCCCGATGTGGAATTATAGATTATCGACTGCATTCCCTAGTTGTTCAATTCTCTCCATTGCTTCCGGCATCGAGGACCGAAGAAACTACATAGCAAAGTCATAAATGGCATCCATGCTGTTGTATCTGTCAACCATGACCACTAATCCGGCAGCAACCTTGACCATCCTCCTAAGCACCATGATCAGAAATCTTGGCATCATATGGGGCCTGTGATTCTTTAGCATCATGATTAGTTTGCTTGCTGGTACGAGTACTTGTTCCAGTTAGCGACAGGATGTGATGAGGTTTCACTGGCTTTATTTCGAAGATAAAGTTGCGCCTCGCCTTCCACATACTTCACATGATAGCCACCGCTGATTCCCAATATTTCAATTTCTCTGTACTTAGAGAAATATTTATTGTGTTTGTCAATTATATTTTTAGTGCATTTTTTACCTTTCCATTGGCCAATATATATATTGAGGGCACATTATATCCACCCAATAAAAAAACAGTGTACTAAAAAATATAATTAACAAATGCACCGGAGGAGGTAGGGAAATGGTTTTCTAATGTCCGTTCTTGACACTTGGATTTGACACACTAATGCGTACACACCACAATATATATCCTTTTTTATGAAGTGTTTTTTATTCTTTGTTGTTCGATGATATTAATGTGGCAATTAAGTATTCATTAATCAAAATATATATATTGTATTTGTCAAATATATATTTCAAGGTATGTTTAACTGTTTCATTAATCAAAATATAGTGAGAACATGTTACAACCACTAAGAGGAAAAAAAAATGCACTAAAAAATGTAAGTATTACACAACATTATTTACCCGCTGAAGGGCCGTTGTCGGATACCCCCCCACCCTTTGTTCTATTGTCACAGCAGCACACATGCTCATATGACTAATGAGAGTTTCTCACAAATGTAATAATTAATTACACTTACGTAAGTATAATAAATATTTCTACGATTTACTCTGTGTGTGTGTGTATCCCATTTTCTGGTCTAGTTGGGTAGTGATCTAAAACACTACATCGAATATAAAAAAAAGTTGGGAATATATATATATATATATATATATTATTTAAATGATGATTACTGGGCCGAAACATAGGAGCTTCGCCCCACTGAGTCGGCCCATAACGTCAGCCCATAGTCCACTGTTCCAAGGCATCCGCACCTTCTGTGTTGACCTCATCCATATATTAACTTAAGCATCAGACAGTCTAATTTTCTTGGGTTCACCTCTCTACGTTTGCTTCCTCCTCATCAGTTCAAGTTCTATGTATGAAAAACTGCACAGTTTGGACTATGATTTGAAGGTGGGATTGAAACCAAACGTCATCATCACCATTTCCAAATACCTATACACTCTTAAAATCTTCAACCTTATCAAGTGTGTCGTGTATTTGAACGTATTTTGTCATAAATACTCTTGCCGTGAGGTTCTGTCAAATGACCCAACCTATGGTTGAGTTGAGAGGAGAAAATGAGTGAATGCGTGTGAGTCTAGTGCCCTCTCTCTCTCTCTCTCTCTCTCTCTCTCTCTCTCGCTTGAATAAAATGAGAACAAAGTAGAAGGCAGATGGTGGTCAGCTGGGATTTAGATGAATTGAAGCATTTCTTTCTTATGCCTCATGATCTACAGTTATGAAGAAGTCTGTTAGTGCTCGTGCAAAGCGCATAAGGAACTAACGAAAACACACATAAGGATCTTTATTCTGACTATACTCAGCTAGTAACCTCTTCCATAAATCTGATTTAGGCACTGATTTAAAAGTTTTATCCAAATTTCTTTGCCCGCAATATTTGTCAAAGACTAGCTTGTGCCACATGAATTCTCTTTGCTGACATAACCCAAACATGAGTTTCAAGCGCATCACACTGTTGAGGTTGTAGAGGTCCAAAAATACCCAGTCCACCCTCATTCTTGTCTAGTTTCAAACTATCCCAGCTTATAAGATACAGACCTTTGGTAACCTAGCTAGCATCCACTCCAAATAAACCTTCTATAGATATCTTCCAATTCTTTTAACTGCCATTTTCTAAAATTTGTAACTGCAGTCCAATAAATAGGTATAGCTGTTAGGACATGTTTCACCAAAGTAATTCTCCCAGGCATGGATAGGCATCTCCCTCTCCAGCTTGCCAATTTGTTTAGGATCCAGTCTTTAACATGAGTTAAATGCACCCCCAAGTATTTTCCCATCTGCCTCTCACTTTTTAACTCCTATGATTCTTGATATCTCCCCATGCCTGCTCATGCGAGATCTTGCGGCCCACCTACATAACTGACTTTTTGAGATTTACTGCCTGGACTGTCCACAATGGATTTGAAGCATCTCATCTCTGGTTCGTCTGCCTTGGCCACCAGCATTAAGTCATCAGCATATAGTAGATGATGAATTGATACACTCTGCCTTGTTTGCTTAAAACCCTGCAGTATGCCCTCATCATTTGCCTTATGCATTGCAATAGATAGTAATTCAGACGTAAGTACAAATAGATAAGGTGATAGAGGGTCTCCTTATCTGATTCCCCTAGTAGATTTGAACCATCTACTTGGGGTGCCATTTACAAGAATTGCCATGGAGGACGAGGAGATACATGCATGGATCCAATTCCTCCATTTGTAGCCATAACCCATCATGCTTAAAACTTTATCCACCATTGTCCAGTCCACTCTATCATAGGCCTTTTCCATATTCAGAACTTGAGAAGGACAAGATATCTGGGCTTTCTATTGTTAAAACATAGAGTGTTGTAGCCCCTGCGCTACTAATATTATTAACAATCGATCTCCCTGGGACAAAAGCCACTTGTTCCATTGATATCAATTCTCCTAAGACCTTGCACAATCTATTAGCCAAGACCCTTGATATTATCTTGTAGACTTCATTACAAAGACTAATTGGTCTTAGATCCTTCGGTCTTCTTGGGTTATCTACGTACCTTTGGGATAAGGGCAATAAAAGGTGTCATTTATTGCCCTAGCTAGGTAGTTCCCTGAACCAAAAGAAACTATTGGAACAAGATTATCCAAACAGATGTCCAAATGCCTGGCCGTCTACTCCCGGATCTTCTACTACTTCAACATGTGCATCATAGCGGTCGGTGTGGCGTTTTGGATCTTCTCATAGACTGAAGCAATACGTTGTCTACTGGTTACTACTAAAATTGATTAACGTTGTTTATAGAGAATAACAATTTTCCTATTCGAGAGAATTTTTGTCTTATTGAAATAGTCGGGTAATTTTTGATTGACTGTCTTAAAATGTAGTATAAGTCCCTAGACAAAATAGTATTAAATATTTGTCAGAATCTAATAAAAATATAAGTGGAAAAAATAAGAGCATAAGTAGAATTCCACTTATATACTTATTTAGTCCACTTATGTATTTATTTGTTTCACTTACATATTTATTTGATCCACTGATAAGTAGAACAAATATTTAAATAAATAGAATAAATGAATGAATAAGTGGAACAAATAAACTTACCTATCTGTTTGATCTACTTATAAGTGAAGCAAATAAGTAAATAAGTGGAAAAAATAGTTAGATAAGTAGAACAAATATGTAAATAAGTGGAATAAATAGATGAATAAGTGGAACAAATAAATTTACCTATCTGTTTGATCTACTTATAAGTGAAACAAATAGGTAAAAAAAAAAAAAAAAATAGTTAGATAAGTAGAACAAAATAAATTTGTTCCACTTAACTATCTATTTGTTTCGCTTATATACGTATTTGTTTCACTTATATATTTTATTGAGTCCTAACAAATATTAAATATTATTTTTTTATAAAGACTTATGCTGCATCTCAAAAAAGCTAATCAGAAGCCCCATGATTATTCCAGCAGAATAAAAACTCCCTCGTGGATAGGTGCAAAAAATTTCTCTTGTTTATAAACATGTTTGTTTCCCAGAATTTTTTTTTACCTTATTTTATAATTGTACTTTCTTATGTGTTTTGTACTTTTTCCCTAATTAATTGGCCATGAAAAGTTAAAATACCAGAAAAACTACAATTCTCAAGTGAAATAAAATTTTCTCTTGTTCCCATTTACGGAGTGTACGGAGGAAGGTTGGGCTTACGAGTGGATAATTATTTGGGAATAAAATTGAGATGGAAACTGCAGATAGCATCTTGTTGGCATGAGGACATTTGCTGGCATGGTTGATCTATCATCTCACTAGAGAAGCCAATCTTCTTCAAGAGTAGTAGTTTGTGCAAGATAGTTGTAAATATTTTTGTACAAACATAAATTAAATAGAAGCACTCTTATAGATAAGGTGAGCCTTACAGTCATAATTATGATGGCGTGGGATCTATCTAAATATTGATGATGACATGATCAATCCACAAGAAAGGGAGGAACACTGTTTTTTTTTTCTTGGTTTTGTTTTCATAGCATCAACAATCTTTTTACGGTAGGTGATAATGAAAAGAAGAGAGTCTTATAACCATATCTACTTACAAAGTGATGCAAAAGAGGCAACACAGTGTGGCGGACGCGTTGCTTCTTTTGGTGGTAGCTATGGCACTTCACTTGGGTATTTTGCAGAAGTGACGTCAAATATAAGTTTTATTTTCAAGAAAGGAAAACACAGATTAAACCATGGGGAGAATGCACCTTTTTTCAGAGCCATTGGATGTTAATCCTCACTCCATTGTATACTCAAACTAGGTTAAATTTTATTAATAAGTGCAATTACATCATCATTGGGCATACCCCTGAGATATACAATACTATAGAAGTTAATGAGATATTAGAAAGTAGCCAAATTGGAAGTGCTTATTGTTGAAATAGAAAGAGTTTTGGACAGCTAATTAAAACAGACACAATGTTTAAGAGGACATCTCAATAATACTATAATACTTCTCCGAACATACATATATATATATATATATATATATATATATTTGTGTATTTGAGAAATACTAATGAATATACATGTAATGAAACTTTATTTTTAAAAGTATCTTGATCAAATATAAATTGAAAGCAAATTCAACTGTCATATCTTGATCAAATTTAAATCCAATAATTAAGATTTAGATTCAGAGCTAAACAAACACGTAGATGTTGATTAGATTGTTATAGAATGGGAGCAAAGTAATAGTCAGATTTTTTATCACGATCAAATTTAATAGTCGGATCTTCATCAAATGTAGAGTGAGAGCAAATCCAATCATCTTAATCTTGATCAAACTTAAATTTAATATTTCAGAAGTAAATCTGGAGCAAATCTAATAAGTAGATCTTGATTAGATTATTTTAGATTGACAACAACGGTAGGATCTTCATCAGATGTACATATCGAGAGTGAATCAGAAGTAAAGATTGTGTTTGTTTGGATTTGGGACATTTCTGTCGCAGATTATTCATGGATTTGCGATAAATTTATTATGATGGGAATATATAACATTGTACTAATAATTATTTTAAAATTTCTCTTCTATCACAGATATCATAATAAGAAATTGTTTGGGATATGGTTATATTTTAAGTTATAATTATATATGAAATAGTTAAACATATAATTATAGTTAAATAAAATTAATTATATATATAATTATATAAATTATGTGAGTATATGAAAATATATATTGATTAAATAGTAATATAATTCAAAATATAATAGTTATATAATTAAATATACTTATATAGGTATATAGATATATATATATAAGTCAATATATATATTTAAATAATTTCAATTACTTAAATTATAAAATAATTAAAATAAATAATAATTATATACCCTATATTTATATAGGGACCAAGTCAACCTGGCAAGAGTAGTATTGCAGTTCACCCCCCCCCCCCCCCCCCATAGTGCCCCCTTGTTTCTTCCGTTTCTTCCTTTCAAGGTAGGCATTTTCTCTCTATTTTGCACCTTGTGCATGTCTCCTTTCATGCTTTATTGACTTTAGCTTCTATTTATTTATTTATTGATTTATTTTTCTTTGTCTTCTATCCAGAATATTCGCTCTATTTGGCAGTAGGTTTGAGGCTCTCGTCTAGCCTCCTATGTTCTTTGTTTCCATATGTTTGCCTTTTGTACTGTTTGTCGGTATGACGTTCATATGGCTTTGTTTATTTAGCATATTATTAGAGCATTCATTGCCAATAAAAAGGGGAGGTGGGAATCTTTTGTTTGAGTTGCTTGCTCTAAGGAAGCAATGTAGTGAGAAGTAGTGATGTGTGCCAAGACTTTTTCTAATACGAGTGATCAGGTGACAGATATGGAAATGCTATGTTGGAATAAACTTGTGAAGAGGATAGAGGGCAGAGAGGGAGGGTGCTTGCGTGTGTGAACAGAACCAGAGGAGTCATGATGGAACGTAGAAAACTATAATGTCCTCAAGTAAGTTATCCAAATATAAGTAGTACTTGTCAATTATTACTGTTAATATTCATAGGTGAATTGCTCAATATAAATTCTACAATTTAACTATTGCAAAGTTATGCATATGCACATCCATGTGTTTATATATATATATATTGCTTCTCCCATTATTATGTAATTATAATAACAAACGTTAAGTATAATTGCTGTTAGAAAATACACGATGGTGCACCACCATGAAGACATCTTTGCACTTATTCTTCTCCACATACACAGGCAATCAGTGACAGGGGACAGATCACAGCCGCCGTGTGAAAATAAGAAATCACAGCATAATTATCACTAGATCAAGTTCGAAATATATATATATATATATATATAGAGAGAGAGAGAGAGAGAGAGAGAGAGAGAGAGAGAGAGAGATGAGGGTCCAAGACGAGATTATTGTGGAGAGGAAAGGGCAATCCATGGCTCCACTTTTCTTCTTTACTAAGGCAGCATATCCATGAAACATGATTCAGGGGAATCCAGGTGATCCATACATATAATGTTCAGACATTCGTGGTTAAGCAACACAATCATATATGAGGACACGATAGATACACCCCCAACTTGCATGCAGCAAGGAAAGTTCAAACCTGAAGGCACAAAGTAAGAAACGAGTAAACTGGACACAGAGGATACGGACAAGACACCAGAGTAGCTACTAGCTAGCTCTTTCAATCCCGGCAAGAGTCGGCAGCTTCTTCCAAAGCGTGCTCAAGTTGTCCGAAGACAGATGATGGGCAAAGCCAGGACCCCCCATCCCACACGCACAGGCACAAGCACTCCCACAAGCTCAAAACCCAACAGGAATAATAGTATGACGGATGAAGGCAGAGAGAGAGGAAGAGACAGCCGCCAGTGCAAGGCCGCCTCCCCCCCTAGCTTCTCAGCGAGCGAGAACCTCCAAGTAGATGAGGACGATTCCGGCGATGTAGATCAGAAACGCGGTGAAGGCGGAGTAGACGGCGAAGTCCGATGGGTCGTGGCCGTGCGCGCCATCTCCGACGAGGGGGCCGGGTTCGATGTTGACAGAGATGAGGCTGAGAAGCCACACCACGCCCAGAACCACGGTGACGATCCCCACGCCGGCGGCCATCTAAGTTTAATGGCTTCTAGCTACAACCTGCGCGCAGGCAGCAGCAAAAGAAACTAGAGTAGAAGCTGGTGGCCAGGTGGTGGAGGAGGTGCAGCACCTGTTTTGCTGCCGGACTTCTGATGAGATCAACGGGGATTGGCTTCGTATACTTATGACTTATGAGAGTGACGATGGAAGGTTGTCCTCGCACTCATCGACACTACTCCACCCTCTAACGAAAGGGACAGGGCTTCTCCATCTCACCGCATCACGACGGCCCGGTGATATGGTGATGCATGCAAGAACACACATCACGCCTGCGTGGTGATGTAGAGCCTTGTCATCACGCCGGCGCGGTGATGGGGTGACGTAGAGCCTTGTCTGTTTCATAAGGACCCTGCCAAGTAAGATGATCTTGGCTGAAGGTTTTTTCAATTGGTTCTAAAATATATTTATAATAAACAAATTTTAAAGAATTTTTTTTTAAAAAAATAACAATACAATTATTCATTTAGTACTCATATGAATGATTTTTTGAAAAGATTTTTTGATATTTATTTTTAATAAAAATATTTTTAAAATGTTTAAATTTTAAAAGTACACTTTGATCGTCGACTATCTAGCGCTAGCCATCAAGGACTAGTCATTTGATGTCGAACATTGGTCGTCGCCAGCTATAGGGCTCTAGGATTTAATTGTCGAAATGCCAGTCGCTGTGCGTCGGGGATCGGTCCCCAACTATGCCAGATGTCGACAGACGTCAGTCGCCGAGCACAAGTTAATTACCGATCGTCGAGCACCAATCACTGTTGTCACAAGTCTGCAGTCATCAGTTGGTGTTTCAAATATGATAATTGATAGTATATAAGAGACATTAAGAATGAGAGTAAAGATTGTAATCTCCCTCATAAAAATCTTTCGTGAAAGAGAAATCAAGAAAAATGATTTACAAGAAATCTCACCAAAGATGTCAAAATTTATAAATTTTAGATTAAAAATTTTTATAATTTAAATTTTTGAAGATACCAAATAAATTATTGTATAAAATTTTTTCTAAACATATTTTCATATATAAAATTTTATTTTGAAACAAACGAACCCCTTAATTCACTCAAGTCCATTACTTTTCATCGATTGTATCAGAGGAACAATGTATTTAAAGTTGGCGTACAAAGAAAAGCTAAGCTAGACAAATTTTGATCCATTCGAAACTCATGTTATTTTTTTTTAAATTATATCATTTAATTATATAAATTATAAAATTACCACATCTGCCCCTGCCATCAGTTGGTGGCGGGTGGGCTGAGGAGGTCGCGCGCTTGGCGGTTGCTGGAGCGACGCGGTTTTGCCTAATTTGGATTGTCTAACTGAGAGCGTTGTTCTCGTCAGAGGATACAAGGAAGGCAGCGCCCAACGGGGCTTCTTTAGATTATTCTCTCTCTCTCTTAAAAAAATAGTTATTTGAGATTATTATTAGGAAAAAACTACTTGTATTTACGGGGTTACTAATTTTGTATCCATCTTAAGATAAATGTTAGGTCCATCTCTGAGCACAAGATAGGCGACTCCATGACGTCAACAAATCTCTCTTTTATTAATATATACATATATATAATATTTCTATTTTATATGTGGTGGTACGTTCCTGTTTGGGCCGGAGCCAAACGGGCCTCCACTAAAGAAGATGGGGAAGACGAACGCTGGTGCGGACGGAAACTTGCAAGACCAGAAAAGATCAGGGGGGTTCGGTGAAGACCGAGAAAAACCCTTCGATGCCTAAGTCAGTGAGAGGCTTGAGAGGCAGGGGGTTTTGAGCGTAAGGGTGTGTTTGCGTGAGAGAGAATGTACCTGTGCATGGTCCTGTACCTGTGCTTTTATAGGCATAGGTGCTGCGGCGAACGTGCATAACGTTGATAGATCGTGCCTGGAAAGGCGCCTTGACGGGCGCGCATAACGGAAGGAGTTATGCGCTCAGAGGTCCGTTAGGATGCCAGGCAGTTAACGCGCCCCTTGATGATGGGGTGCGTGGCTCGCGACGGTTGTAACCGTTGTGCGGGCCTAAAGACCTGTTCGGCAACCTCTGGACATGATTTTCGAGCAGGTGACCCACATGGGGATCGAACGTGCTGTTCGGTAGCATCTGTAGTTGTTCGGTACAAAAGGTCTGGTGACCTGCTCGGAAGTATGCTGTTGAGGGACTTGGCGAAGCCCGATCATGAGGCTTATGCCTTGGAGGCCTCTGAACTGCCCTGATGAGGGCGTGGCACCTTGAAATGGGGCCACATCCGTTGACAGGACATGAGAGGGCCGTAACAGGCCATCATGGGCCTAGGTGGCCAGATTTGGCCACCACACTATATAACGTAAGAAGAAAGTGAAAAAGAATCCTTGTAAGAGGAAAATAACTGACAAAGGGAGTTTTTTTTTTTGGGGCAGAAACGCCTCTCTAAAATGTTAAATATTTCAGGAACAAATCTTTACTTCTACGAAATATTAAAACTACCATTGATGTATCCAAGTGGTTGCACTTGTACACTTATGTATCAAAGAAATATTAAAAATTCAAAATGCCCTTCGTGGTGATCTCAGTCCATGGGGCTAGCCGATCTCCCTCAACATTGAAGTTGTGATGATCGGAGAAAGGGCAACAGAGAAATACTTGTTGCTTTTGCTAATTGTGTTCTTAAGTGTATTTTTTATTTTTCCATTAGCCAATATATACATTTAAGGAGCATTGTGCTCATCCAATGAAAATAAAAAGTACACTAAAAATATAATTGAGAAGTACAATAAATATTTTTATAAATATTTAATTTCTATCGTAGAAAGTAGTTTAGTACTATTTTGAATAGTAATACTTATCATAGAAGTGGAAGGAGTTTGGTCAGCCAAAGAAGACATGTTTACAACTTACAAGTAGAAAATTGCTAAGTCCCCCGAGTGTTCAGATATCCAATATTTGAATGTGTTCGATATAATGTAGGTGAGAACCGTGCCACTAATTAACACCACTAGATGAGCCCACGTACCATAAATATTTGTGTTTAGATATCTGGACACTTAAGTGGCGTTTGATAAAATTTAATATTTAAGTCTTAAATCTTATTTGTCATCTATATTTTAAATCTGAAATTTAAAAAAAACTTAATATATATCAGACATAATATAAGAGGTGTTTGATAACTAATTTAGACAAGATCTGAATTGTGCAATGGTTAATATATTACACTTCTAATATGGAGGTCTTGGGTTCAAAACTCAAAATAGTTTTAAAAATAAATTTTTTTTTAATTGGAAACTGCCGCCGACGATCGCCGGAAACCACCGTCGTCGGAGGTCGAAAAAAAGATCTGAAAAATAAAAAGTGATTGTTCTTAGCTTAAAAATTAAGTGTTATTTCAAATTTAAGTGATTAATTAAGACATATTTTTAAACATTTTATCAAACAGTCTGAAATCTTAAAAATTTAGCATTTCAAATAATAGACACCTATTAAGTGTAATCAAACACACCATTAATATTTCTCTTACATATATTTCCCAATAAATTGACATCTCAATTAAAGTGGGGGCAATACGCGTAGTCAAAATATCCCTTTTAAATAAAACATGTCCATATATATAATTTCATTTTAACGACATGATGCATAATACTATTTTAAGAATAAAGAAATTTAAAAAGGCTTAACAATATTTGGTAAGATATATTATCTAATTTTAAATATAAATAATAAATTCAAACCAACTTCATACGCTGAAAAGTTAAATGTGACAACTTCCACATTTTAACCTAAAGTTCAATTAGAGAATATTAAAATAACTCTTGCTGATTCAAAGTTTAAACCTAAAGTTGGCGTACAAAGAAAAGCTAAGCTAGACAAATTTTTATAATATCATATATAGGTTCTCCTTCTTCTCTCTCTTGGCTTTAATGGTAATGGGAAATAAAATATGAGAAAAGCTCTTATTAAGCCTTTTAATAAGAAGCCATATCCCCGATACTATCCATCTAGGCATAGCCACGTAAACCCGTGTCAGTTCACAAATCGGTCAAGAGCCAGTCTAATAACGTGTTATCTTACATTTTTCACCTATTAACTATCACGAAAAAAATTGTAGAAAATTTGAAACGCGCGACTCCAAATAGGCCAACATTAATATAACCTAAATTTTCCTACGTGAAATTATATTGACTTTAAGGATGTCATTTGACTAATTTAATTAAGAAAATGCGTAATAGATTCTGAGATGTGGTAGCTCTTGAGAGGTCGACTTGAGCCGAGGTGGTTAAGGCTGTTAATCGGCGCCGCCGATAAGAGATATTGTCTAACATGTGCACGAGATTTACAATACCAGTTCCAATAAAAGATCTCGTTGAAGAGACACTTCAACGTTTAAGTCATTAAATGATGGGGACGAGCAGCCATGAACTATCGACCTTTCTCGTAGATCTCACGCCATGATCCTATAACTGTTGTGCTTCATTGGTCAAATTGTGATTTTAATGATTGTCGTTACGAAGCCTATGATCTGTGATTGTTGACTCAACGGTCAAGTAGTGAGCCGTTACGTGAATTATGATATCTGAGATTCCCAGAGCTATGCCATGCGCTCCACTCAGATGGAACCGAGGCTAACAGCCTTAGGCCACAAACAAGATGATCTCGTCGGCCCAAACAATGCCTTGATATCGGCTGAGGTCAACGCTCAAAACTTCTAAGAGTGGGGAGTTATCCGTGACAAATTCCATATAACTAAAAAGAGTCCACACCTGCTAGACTCGTGTACGAGAAATCTGAGGCATATTTGAACCTGTTAAAATTAAGATGCAACACCCACAAATCTGGGACAAAGTGCAATGATGGGTCATCATCTCGGCCCACTAAGGTGTGGCCCAAAATGCCATGGCGGCCCAACGCACCTCTCGGCGGTGCATGAGCCTCGGACCGGACTCTGCACAACGCGGACCGTGATGCACCCAAATTATCCCACGGTCCCGCATGATGCGCCCAAATCACCGTACACCCCATGACGGCTTTCCCTCCGTACTGCACATCTCACTGCCTTCTTCTACGAGGACATCAGATTTAAAAGGGTCCCCAACTCATCAATGGTGAGTCTTCTAATGGTTCTGGGGAGGATGGATTCTAGAAAGGAATTTTGTCCCCCATTGCAAGTAAGATTAAGGATGTTTTTTTTTTTTTTTGACAATGAAAGATGATATTTCATTCATAATTAAGTAGGGAGAAAGATTTTGTGCACTTCTCAGAATGCAAAAATATTATGTCATCTTGTACTTCTCTCCTTTCATTGGTGAAAAAGAGGAGAGAGATCTATGGGGCACCTTAATTCTCACCGATGAGAGAGAAGAATTGCAAGATGCCATGATATTTTTGCACTTTGAGAAATACACAAAATCTTTCTCTTAAATAGGAGAAAATATATTAAGACGACTATAGGCCGTCAAAACAGAAGTTGTGATATTTGGGATTTCCCAAGTGCCTAGGGAATTAGATGCCTTAGCTCAGTGAGCCATACAATGAGTAGAGACAGTACTGATCTCTTGAGGAGAACATGATAGTTTAATGTTGTGATTCAAAACCATAACATCAACAATGGAGTTGCACCTCTAGATGGAGCAATTGGAACAGTTAATAGCTTGAATAACAGTCTGGGCATCATTGAGGAGATAAGCATCTTTCTGAAGTTCTATTTAATATCTTCCAAAATAGCCAGAGCTTCAACTTGAAGAATTAGTTGAAAAAGTAGATGATCTGCATTTTCAGATTTTTTGTGAATGGTCAATTAGGACCAAGCCGGTAGTAGCAAGTTAGATTTATACCAAAGAACTCAGATACACTTTTCTGTACTTTATTCTCTCTACTTTCTCTCTCTCTCTCTCTCTCTCTCTTTTGCCACCAGAGCACCGAATGATTCAGAGTATTTGAAAGTCGACCTCAAGAATCTCCATTCTGGGTCCAACTTCTTTGCAAGGTTAGACGACGTCGACGACAGCATCACTTTCATATGGCATCGGCTTCTTCGTTCCTCACGATCCAAAATATTCATCTCAGATCTCTCTGAGGTCGGCCTGCAGACACAATCTTTGCAGATCGCAAACTAGCCTTATCATGCAGCTTCTATGTCTACAGGTCCATCTTCAGAACTCGGAGCCGATCCCTTGAAAAAGTCATCTTTTAGATCCTTAAATTTATGTGTAACAAATTACAGATGAACCGAAAGGGAGGTCTGCTCATTTTGAGGAGCGTCTCAAACTACACAAACAAATCTACTGTGTTTTCATACATATGAGTGCATTAGAAAAATGTATTTTTTGTTTGACAAGGCATTAGAAAAATGTATCGACACATGACACATCCCACTCCAAAACATCGCTCTAATTCTCATGACTTATATGTTAGCAACCTCATGAGATCCAAGTCCACCGTCTGTAGACGTGTTGGACACGGGATGGAGTAAGGAATGGGGTGGTCTTGGATGGATGAGGTATATTTTCCCGTGGCCTCGATCCGAAAGGAGACGGTCACCAACCTTTGGGACCATGTGTACTTTTCAGAGTCTTTGACGTGCATTGGTGTCTCTTTTGTTTTGAGTTCCACCTGAGGCAAAGTTTAATTTTCTCTCCTTCCCCCCCCCCCCCCTATGTTGGCGGCAGGTCCCATTTAATATACTTGTCCATGCAATTATGATCGAGTATCAGATCACTCAAATTTCTTTTTAAAAAACTAATCGTGCAGCAAACCGGTGTGGTCAAAGGAGTCGATTATAATTTGAAGTGAGGTCCAGAGCAAGACAAGATTGCGGCGTGGAGGGGACATCCGTGCCCACTTTTCTTTCTTTCCCATCGTTAGATGTATTGTCAGATTGGACCAAAGCAGAATTCTAAAGTATGATATCCTACTGTACTACCGTAATGATTTTGACATAATAGTACTAGAATATAGATGGAAAGATCTTAATGAGATAAACCATAAAACCGACGGTGCTTAACTACCATAATCATTCAAACACCATACTATAATACACTTTAAAATTGTGCAATTCGACAAACTAAACACTTCCTTCGGCACTCAGTAGGTTCCATGAGCCATTCGAGGGGAACCCATCCATAATTGTTCAAACATACACGCCAAAGTATACTTTAAAAAGCACTCTGCAACATTACTCACAACACAATCATATCTGACGACACGACCAAGACAGCCCCCAACTGCAACATGAAATCTCAAATCTGGCGGCGCAAACTGTAAACAACCACGGACAAACAAACAGTAGTAAACTGACGACAGAGAGGACACGGACAAGACACTTCATCCCCTCCAGTGGATCTCCGCCAGCTGCTGCTTCCACAAGCTGTCTGAAAGCAGATGGCAAAGAGGGACCCCAACACAAGCACCCGCCACAAGCTCAAACCGGCGACCCCCCAATCTAATCAGAACCACATAGACACAGAAACGCTATAAAAAAGACAGGAAGAAGGGAGACAGCGGCGGGGCAAGGCCGCCGCCCCTTTTTAGAAAGGCCTTGGCTTAGCCAGTGAGCACCTCCAAGAAGAGGAGCACCATTCCGGCGGTGTGCACGATGAACGCTGTGAACGCAGAGTAGATGGCCGTGTCCGGCGACGGGTTCTGGCCGCGTAGGCCATCTCCGGCAAGGGGGTTGGGGTCGTTGATGGGGAAGAGGCTAAAAAGCCACGCCACCGCCAGAGCCAGGATCATGAACCCCAAGCCCGCGGCCATTTACTGGCTTCTACCACCACCTACGGCAAAGTGGGAAGAAAGAGGAAAAGAGGAAGAGGCCTAGGCAGCTGTGAACGGGAGACGAGGAGTGGTGTTTATATTTATACAGGCTAAGCGGCGATCACTTTTGCAGAGCTTGTCCGATTCATGTGTGAAATCTTTATAATAGACACTGTTGTAGTCGATGGTTCCAGCGGTACTGTGCTTCCCACAAAAGAAATCACAAGGGCAGTGACGTAAATGCACAGGGCGCTTCGCCAGTGGGGGTGATCGGCGTCGTCCACAACATGCGAATAACCACCGTATCCACCCTTTTTTGTCTTCTAGTTACACGTTCCGTGCCGCAAACTTTGACTTTTGAAACGTGAGAAATATTTAAGAAAAAATTATAGTAAGATAAATTAATTAAAACTTTTTTATCAAATATTTAACTTATTTTTTTAGTCTCTAATAGAATTGTAATTTATTACAATAAATGTTATATTTTATTATAATATACGTTAAATTTTGTTACAGTAAAAACTTCTCATGTTACAGTTAAAGATTATTAATTAATTTATCCATTATAATATCAATGAGATCTTAAATGTAAGTTGTTGTCAAAAACAAAAAAATTTAGTACATTTGAATTTTACACTTTACATTTGTACTTCTCATTTTTTATTAGCCAATGAAAAAATGACACAATACACCCAAAAATGCAACGATAAAGTTTAAAACTCAAATACACTAAACTTTTCTCAGTCAAAAATATCTATACAAAAGAAATTAAGTATTTTTACTAATGTTAATTTCTAATCTCTATTTTATTAGAATCTACGAGGACAATTTCTAAGTAACATTTTCTATCCTCTAATCATGAGTAACTGTTATTTTAAAAAAATTCAAATCTTATTTTAACGCATTTGAAGTTACATTTTAAATCACATCAATAACTACTTTTAATCTCACAAACTTAACTAATTGTCACATATTTTTTTAACAACTTCGAACTCTTATTTTTATGTCATAGAACTTAGATTTTAAGTAATGTTAATAGTGACTTAAACTCTCACATATTTTAACTCACTGCCACACATATTTTTACGAACTTGAACTCTTATTTTAACACATTCAAACTCTTATTTTAATGTCTTCAAACTTTGATTTTAATTTATGTCAACAATTATTTTAAATTTCATGCGCTTTAACTCAACATCACATATACTTTAACAACTCTGAACTCTTACTTTAACGCCTTAGAACTTAGACTTTAAGTCATGTTAACAGTGACTTTGAGCCACACGCATGTTAACTCACTGTCATACATATTTTAATGGCCTTGAACTCTTACTGTAATGCCCTCAAACTTTTACCTTAATATCTTTAAACTTAGACTTTAATTTATGTCAACATTTATTTTAAGTCCCACACACATTAACTTAGCATCACACATACTTTTAACTACTCCAAATTCTTATTTTATTACTTTAGAACTTAGATTTTAAATTATATTAACAGTGACATTAAGTTCCACAAATTTTAACTCACCCTCACACATACTTTAACGACCTTAAACTCTTATTTTAGCATATTCGAACTCTTATTTTAACACTTTCAAACTTAGATTTTAAATTATGTCAATTGTGATTTTAAGTTTGACACACTTTAACTCACAGTTACATATATTATAATGATTTCGAACTCTAACTTTAAACATTCGAACTTAGATTTTGAATCATACTTACAGTGACTTTAAGTCCCAAACATTTTAACTTATCATTGCACATACTTTAACGACTCCGAATTCTTATCTTAAAGTTTTACAACAGTTGCATATGTGATATTATGTAATATAGAAGGTTAGAATAAAACTGTAAATAATTAAAGTAATAAACAATTCATCTTATTATAAGATGCATAAATAATTGAAGTTATAGAGAAGGCAAACCCCAGCGTTAAAGTATATGTATGAATGTGTTTGAAGTGAAAGAATAACATTGTACGTGAGATTAAGAGAAGAAAAATATGGTTGAAATGAAAGAATAGAGAATAATAACATAAAGGATAAGTTAAAATAGATGTAGAATCTAGTTAAAATACGATTATGAGAAAACTGTTTAAAGTAGATGAGAAAATTGATTAAAATAGATAAAAAAAATAAGTTAAAATATGAACATAATGATCATATATATTTGATGGTAAGGAATAAAGATATGTATTCATGGAAAGGTAAAATAGAAAATAAAATAAAATAAAGAAACTATCTTTTAAGGGATTGATTATTAAAATCGATCAAAAGGCGAGACTACTTGGGGTACTTTTTTCTGTCACGAATTAGGAAATAAGTCCCCCCAACTACCAAGGACCCCTAATTAATTTTTTCAAATATTTATTATAAGATCCACATCAATTATAAATATAGATCTTATATTAAATATTTTGAAACATTTCAATGGCTGCCCTATCTTCAAGTATATTTTTAGCTGACTGATGTTGTAAATACATTGAGATGGATCGTTGTGCGTGTACTTAAGTACAAAGGAAAATGCTATTTGCCCGGTCGCCCCAGGCGATTGGCTGGCGCACAGACCCCACCTACGCGCCAGCCAATGGGAGGGGCAACCGAGCCCGGGCACCTAGCATTGCTCAAGTATAAATACTCACATGGGGACGGATCTTACAGTATTATCTATGAAGTTCACCTCTGTATGACTAGATACACAATATATTTATATTTAAATACTTGTACAAATCTTTGCTCAAATACTTTTTTATCGAATTAGGTGTTGGAACTGACAGAGGGGCCCGTTGGATCATAGTAACTAGTAAGAGAAAAGATTGCAACTTTTTTTTGTAGTTGAAAAGAAGGCAAAATTGCTCCAAAAAAGAAAAGAGAAAGAACAAACTACAGAGAAACAAGGCCCAGGGTAGGGCTGTAACCGGGTCGGATTCAGAATCGAAAATATAGATATTTCGATAACTAAAATATAATTTCGATTCCGATTTCGATAAAATTGAAATGGTTAATTCCATTTCCGTTCGGATTCTGTTTATATTACTGGAGCCGAAATTTAGATAAGATAAGGTGTTTATCATGACTTTATTTTTTAAGTTTATAGATAATTTATCAAAATAACTAATATCGATTTCAATTATTTTTCAATTCTGATAACTTATCTATATCATTTTTCAATTTTAAAATCGATACTATTTATCGAATGGGAATATCGAAATTTCGAATTCCATTTGCAACCCTGGCCCTAACCCAGGAAAAGGCCAACCCCTCCCCTTGAAAGACACAAAGATAACCCACTGCAACAGACAGATTTGCTTCTGTTTTTGTTTTCTTATGTGGTGTCGCTGTTCTGTTCTATTTTTTTTTCTGTCGTACGTGTCATCTGAGTTGTTTGTGGTGGTTCTGCTGTGTAACCCAGTTTCTTTTTCAATATATCATTGGCAGGAGCCCTTGGGCTCCTCCCATTTACCAAAAAAAAAAACCCCACCGCAAAGGATAGAAACAACAAAAGTATCCTAATGGCCCCCCACCAACATAAGTCTTGAGACTCTCTTTGTGTGGGTGACCTTCACCATCGCGCACTTGGAAAGCAGACATTTGATATGAACAATAATGTATTAAATCTCTGGTATATCAGTGAGTTGTTTCTTGTTGATTGAGTCAAATAACCTGTTTGTTGTCACCTTCTAACCAGAATCCTTCCCACGCCTCTCCTTCACTGATTTCACTAGTTTTTTTAACACAAAAAAAAGGCTGCTTTAGCTTCCTCTACCAGAACAGAGCAACACTGAAGATATAGGGATCCTGCCTTTAGGCAGAAGCCCGCTTGATCCCTTTATTATGTAACCAGCTCCTCCTCCCTCGTTTGCTCTGCAGGCTCTTTGCCTCATCTGTGATGTTGCTCTCTCCATCAGGGGCGGACCTAGGTAAGATCTAGTGAGGTCACGTGACTTTAGTAGATTCTCAAAATTTTTAAATTTTTTTATTAAATTAATATTGTTGACAAATTTTCAATAAAAATGACCCGTTAGATTATAAAATAAAATCTATAGATGCACCATAATTTTAAGAGTGATCTCATTTAATTAAATTTCTAGATCCGCCACTACTCTCCATTATACTGTTGCTTGTAAAATTTGTCTTTTCAGAAATTGTGGTCCTAAATCCCCATACCCCTACATTCCTCCAGCTGCTGTTGATTCTGGACCTTACAAGAATCGTACTTCTCCCAATTCGCCCTTTTAAGTACATCTTAGCTTTCGTGACTATC
This sequence comes from Colocasia esculenta, assembly GCA_014218235.1. Taxonomy (NCBI): domain Eukaryota; kingdom Viridiplantae; phylum Streptophyta; class Magnoliopsida; order Alismatales; family Araceae; genus Colocasia; species Colocasia esculenta. The sequence goes on along the minus strand of CM024763.1, from coordinate 127,451,453 downwards.
TCCTTTTTGTTGGCTTTCGGTAAACGTTTATCACTTCGGAATAGCTTGTCATCTCTCTCTTTCCATAAAGCTTCTAAGGTGAATCCCACAATGTCATCCTACACGAAGCCACCATTTGCAAAGTAATTACCATCAAAAGTATTGGTGATCTCTCTCTCTAGTTTTCTAGAGAGAGACGCTCTGGGTTTCTTGTGGCCGCGGCCATGGTCCCCCAGGGAGGGGGGCCAGCGCCCCCCTCCTCGGTCTCCCCTTCCTCTCCTGTTCTTTTATCGCTGCCAACAAAAAGCTATGCTCGGGCTCTCGCGGATGCACCCTTGTTTGATCCGGTCTCCATCGTTGTTCATCCACCGGCCTTTACAGATCTTGGAGAACCAGCAGTTTTCTTCTCCTCGGAAGAGATTGTTGCTACTCTTAAGCCACTCCAATTTGCTATAGTCACTAAAACTCCATATGGTCGTCCTCCTTTTCAAGAAATCAAGCAGCTGCTTCAGCAACGACTTAGTCTTGGCCACGAATTCATCATTGCAGCCTTGGATAATCGTCATCTACTGCTCCGATGTATTTCTGAGGATGACTACTTGCGCCTCTTGCTGCAGGAGCAACTTTTTGTGAAGGGTTTTCTATTCAAGTTTTTAAAGTGGACAATCGACTTTGAATGTGGGAAGGAGCCCCCAATCGTGCCGGTTTGGGTAGAATTCCTTGGCTTGAAACCAAATTTTTTTCATGAAACGTGTATTCGTTCTGTTGCAGGAAATATTGGGCGGGTCTTGCAGGTGGCCTTGCGTACTTCACAACTTACTAATGCCACGGAAGCTTATGCATGCGTTGAACTTGATCTGTTGAAAGATAAGCCATCCAGGGTTTGGATAGGAATGGGGTCTGCTGGGTTTTGGCAAAAGATCATATATCAACGTGTGCCAGAATACTATACATCCTGTTGTCTGTTGGGTCATGTTGTCTCGAGTTGTAATCGCTCATCCAAAGATGATCCTTCCGGCAAAGCTCCAACCGGTTGTACCAGAACCTCAAACTCGCCAAAGGTGGACGCCGAAGAACATGCATCTCAGGGTCGACCAATCTGGAAAACCGGGGCACGTTGCTGGAGGCTCTTTACGAAATGTGTCGAATGGCTTGGCAGAGAAGGCAGGCTTCACATCTGCTTGTGTTGCTACTGGCGAAGCAGGCACCGCGGCGATGCCTTCCAGCCCTGCGGCGGTGCCTTCCAACCCTGCGGCGGCGCCTTCCGTCCTACCGTTTTCGCCGTCGACCCATGGCAACCCCGATTTCGTCGGTGACGTTTGTGGAAACTGCGCTGGCACCCATGGCAATCCGCACCTAACGAAGGAAACGGAATCCACGCCAACCGCGGAGACTTCAAAGGGTGGTCTTCGTTCGCCCAATCCGATGCCACGCGGGATCCTCACGCAAGATGAGGAAGGGCCTTGTGCTGGCGGTGCCAGCGCCTTGGAGATCTCTGTGCCACCTATTGATAGTGGGAGATCTCTACTCCCAAAGTCGGCTACTTCCTTGTTTCCCAGTATCACGACGCCATTACCTGCTACTGCTGAAGTTCTTGTGCCATCTCCAGATAATGGGCCAGCATTGGGCCCAATAACGGTGTCATCATCTTTTGCTAATGAGGAAGCTAACACCTGCAATACGATTCGCGAACATCATCCTTTGCAGGTTGAGGGAGTTGTGCAAGTGGAGGAATATCCCTCTACGATGGTTGCCGTTGTGGATCCCAATATTGCTCGGACAACTTCTTCCATGACATTTGCACAGGTGGTCCGTCAGTCTCCAACCTCAGTGGGGAGGTCTACTATGGGAGTGAACTCCAATCCCCCTTCCAGTGGGTCATCTTTTGGACGTCGGATCTCACAACTAGCCCGCAAAGGGGGAGTTAGGATTTGTTTACCGATCACCCGTGAACGTTCTCCTAGCCCTGTGCATCCGGTAGATGCTATTCACATACCTGATCAAGCTCCAAATTTAGATTTGCGTATAAAGTTTTCGTCAATTGCAGATCCTACTAAAGCTGAAAATATTTTCATACCTGAGTTTCGATTTGATCAAGAGTCATTAGAAAGGGATTCAGATGAAGAAGACATGGAGCGTTGCTCACGTCGACCGGGCTTACGCCCTCGGGCTTTTCTTCGGCGAACTCAATCGTGGGATAGATCTTCTATGGAGTTTTAGATAGTCTTTTTCTGTTGATCATCTGTATTTGGCTATGACTCTGGTTGTCAGTATCGTTGATTATTAATAAAATACTTCGGGCACCTTTGGCCTTTACCCAAAAAAAAAAAAGGTGAATCCCACAACAGCTTTAACAACGTGGGTATGGAGATTCTGCTATTGCAAAACTCCTGACAGTGAGGATCTTGATTGGGTCGATCGTTTAGAACTCTTGTCTAAAAACAGGAGATTCTGAGTTTGATTCATAGAGGAGATTTATCTGATTTACATACAATCTTTGAGGTGTGTAAGTCTAAAATTTTTCCAATCAAGTGAGATAAGTAATATGAGTATACAAAAAATAGGAGCTGTCAAGTCTTGATTTTGAAGTTCACGAATATTAATATCTGAGCCCACGAAATCACAGAGGCTCGGGCTTTCTTGTTACCACAAAAAAAAACTCCTGACAGCTGCCTGTCATATGTGGTTCAGGTCCATTGGCACAACTAGCCAATTGAGGTGTTCAGCAATTTCCTTCCAGCCTCTATAGGACTTCCGGCACGTGATCAGGAAAGCATGAAGCAAATCCTCTTCTTCCCAGCATCTGTGACATCGTGCAGATAACTGAATGTTGCATGTAATCAAGTATTTCTTTTGTTGGTATTCTTCCCCCAAGCTATTTTCCACATCAATGTTTTAATTCTCTCTAGATTTGGCGGCCAATCTCTAATTTTGTTCCGGTCAACATGGTTATGTATACTAGGATTGCTAACAGATAGGAGTTGGAATTGGAAATAGATCTTTTCGCTCCTAATTCTTAATTATAAAAAATTTCGGAGTCATAAGTGGAAACGGAAAATTGCATTTTCTCTTCTGCATCTATTTCCATTTTGAGTTGAAAAATCAGAAACGAAAATAAAATGGAAACTTAGGATATAATAATATTTATATAATTAAAATTAATTTATAAATTTACAAGAACATTGATTATTAAGTTTATGAATATTTTTAAATATAAATTTAATAGTTTTTTCTACCATATCTTCTCCATCATATACATTATAATGACTCTTACTAAATAAAATATGACAAGATCAAATTAATATGGTAAAATCATATAATTATATATAATGGTTGAGTAATAGATAATCAACATATGTAGATATGAAGACCAGTAGAGAAGAAAACTATCATATATGATAGATTGATAGAGTAACCACTAGCTAATAATTGAGGCAAAGATAGATGATATTTACATATAGCTTGGAGGTG
>CM024763.1:126177623-126247903 GCA_014218235.1 Colocasia esculenta | reverse complement strand
TACTCAGAACAAGCTTGCTCAATGGACTACTAAAGCGTTCCTCTGCAAATTACAACAAGTTCCCTTAGAAAGAAGGGATGTTCAACAATGTGAAATTTGCAGCCTACTTTTCTTCCTGGTTTATTTCCATTGGTTTTAGGTTGTCATCAGGTTTACAAACACAACTTGGTGATGCAGCGGCTTCAGATGCTGAGGGCTCACTATTACTGATCTCTACATTGCAGAAGCTCGTCTAGAACCAGCCTAAGCTTTTGAAGGTAGCCTCTGCACACAGGTTGGGGATACGGATTAGGATTAGATGGAGTAGCAGGTGCAATGTCTAGCACAAAGTAGAACAAAGTTTCCTTGAGATAATACACCACAAGCCAAATTTTCCTAGTCCCACATAAACGAGCTTAGAAGTGGGATTCACTCATTTAATGATACTTCCCACTCCCTGTCCCTAGTCCCACTCCTAAAGGAATTTTCAAAGGTAAGCTAGATCTCCCACTCCCATTATTTAAGTGCACAAGCAAAAACATATGATGCTTGTACATACCACATGCCATCAGTAAGTGATAGTAAGTCGAAAAAATGGCATACTGTCAGCTGTCACGAAAGGTCCCAAATTACCTTCTGAAGAGACATATTGATCTAGCAGATTCAATAAAATAATTGTGACATTTTGATCATGTAAAGGATGAATTCTCAATTTCCCAGGTAATGACAATGGTATTACTTGATACTGATGACATCTTCCATGGTGTTCTTTCCGAAGTCCGAGTGTGGATCTTATCATTAAAACCACAGTTTGTCAACACTCTAATTGGACTTGCACCTTGAATTTACTCTGTCTTTATTAGTTTCAGCTTGCTCTGAACGCAGTTGCCTCTGTTTCTTTCTTGCAGAATAGTCTTTTATTCTATCCGCTGATCTCCATGCCCAGAGCTCTCATAAACCCTCCCCCCACCCCACAGCCACCCCTCCACAGCCCACAGCCGCCCCCCCCTCCCCCGCCGGCCACCCCCACCCCACCCCACCCCACAGCCGGCCACCCCCCACCCCACCCCACCAGCCGGCCCACCCTCCCCCACCCCACACAGCCGCCCCCCCTCCCACAGCCGGCCACCTGCACCCCACCCCACCCCACAGCCGCCACCCCCCACCCCACCCCACAGCCGCCCCCCCCCTCCCACAGCGGCCACCTGCACCCCACCCCCACAGCCGTCCCCCCCCTCACAGCGCCACCTGCACCCCACCCACAGCCGTCCCCCCTCCCACAGCCCACAGCCGCCCCCCCCCCCCCCACCCCCACAGCCGGCAACACCCCTCCCCTCCCGACACACACGAGGAAAGGCAGAGAGGGTGAGAAAGAGGAAGAGGAGAGAGGGGAGGGCGATTACCAGTGGGCCGGCGTCTCCAGCAGGCGGCGATGGAGCAAATAGGGCAAGGCGGCAGTGTCTCCGGCGGCGTCTCCAGCGGCGTCTCCGGCGGCGTCCTCCCAAATAGTAGGGCACAGGCGTAAGGACGCAGGCGGAGGGGGGAAATGAGGGGGGAAACGGGCGCGGGGAAATTAGATGGTGTGAAGATATATAGACGGCTACATTAGCCGTCTACGAATATTGATACATAGACGGCTTTTTTATCCGTCTACGTATCATACATTCGTAGACGGCTAATTAGGCGCTACATTTAACCGTCTACTAATACATGATACGTGACGGATAAAAAAGCCGTCTATGTATCATATAGTAGTACGGCTACTCTAACCGTCTACAAATGTTTGCTTACGTAGACGGCTGAATTTAACAGCCGTCTACATATCCCAGATTTCTTGTAGTGTAATGGTGGTCAGTACACCTTGAAACAGTTTGAAAATTTATTCAACAAAAGGAGATTGCTCAACATTTAAACTATTCTCAGTACCTCAAAGAGAATGGATGGCTGAAAGGATGAACATAACACTATTCACGAGAGCTATTGCATAAGGTTGTTTTACCAATTTACCGAAGTAGTTTTGGGTTGAGATAGTTAATATGCCTTGTTACCTATTAACAGGTTGCCTTTTACATCATTAATACTCAAGACACCATAAGAAGTTTTGTATGATAAGTCAGATGATTATTAGATTTGCATTTTTTGGCTATCCTGCTTACGTTTTGTTGAGGGATGGTGAGAGGACAAAGTCTGATGGCAAGTTCAAGCATTGTATCTATCTAGAATGCAAAGTTGGTATGAAGGGGTACAAGCTCTGGAACTTTGATATACTAAGGTGGAGCTTAGAAGAAATATAATCTTTGGTAAAGCCTCAATGTTGAAGAAAATTAGAAATAAGTCCAATGTGAGAGAAACCCAAGACAATGACAGTAGTGATCTTCACATCAGGTGAAGAGGATGTATAACCAGTTGAAGAGGAGCCTTATTCTATGCAAAAGGAAGGTCTAAAAGGGATATTGAATTGCATTTGAAATTTCAAGATATTGTTACATTTGCTTTTCCTATTATGTTGTTGATCCTTTGACTTTTGAGGAGGCATAGAAAGTAAGGAAAATGATAAGTGACTAAATACGATGGAGGAAGATATGAATTCTCTTAAGAAAAATCAGATGTGGGATTTAATCAAACTTTCTAAGGGAAAGAAAGTAATCGATATAAATGGGTGTGAAGAAAAAAAGGAGGCTCCATCTCAAAAAGGACCAGCAAATTATAAGGCTATAGATTAATAGCAGCGAAGGGCAATACTTAGGGGAAAGAAATTGACTTTGTCAAGATTTTTTTTTCTCCAATTTTAAAGCATTGTTTGATATATTAGAGTCATGCTAGCTATGGTGGCCATGTAGGATTTAGAGTTGGAGTAGCTTGATGTTAAGACAACATTTCTACGTAGCAGTCTCAATGTGCTTATTGTCTCCACCTATTCTTCATAGTAACATTGCCAACGAAGTTTGGACAACATTGTATACTATTATTCGCTTCAGTAATATGTCAATTTAACCGTAACTAATGGAGTGACTAAGTACCTATTGGACCTCCTTTTATCAACCATGGCGGGGAGTCTATCTAGATGTATCTTTATGACGACCATATGGGAGATCTAGTGCAACCACAATAGGTGCCTTTTTGAGGGCCAGACCATGTCCTCTCGACAATTTGTATGCAGAGCCATGCAATCTGTTTGTGCTATAGGTCTATCTCATCATTTTAAGGGGAGAAGCCTAACGCAAAAGCAACGACATGAGCTTCTATTCCGAGGTTGATTTGATGGTCCACTCTACCACCTAGAAAACTAAAACTAAATGTCGACGGTGCCTTCAAGATAAGCACAGGGACGGGTGCGGTGGAGGAATTGTCCATGACTCGCATGGCGATATCATATTTGTCTTTTCTGCGGCATACTCTGAGGTGGATTCCAATCTTGAAGCAGAGGCTATCACTTTACGAGATGGGCTCACGATTTGCTGCAATAAGGGACTCGGTTTTGTGGTGCTAGGGACAGACTCGTTAGTGTTGGCGCAGATCATTAATGGGTGCTTCTCCTGCCCTTGGCGGCTGCATTATATCTTGCATGACATTGTTGTCATTTGCAAATGCATTTAGTCTCCATCTCCATATGTTTAGGGAAGGCAACCAAGTAGCGAATGCCTTAGCTGGTTATGGCTGCTCCCTTACATCCCTTTGTATTTGCTCTGCTTGGGATGATCTTCCTATATGTTCTTGTTAAGGGCTCCTATCGTCTGATAAGATAAGGTGCCCCTCCCTTCGGCCCTAACTTCTTTATGTTCCTTTTCGTACCGATCAATTATATTATATATTCCATGTTGGGCGAGTGGTGGTGGAGTGATCATTTCATCTCTTCTCTAAAGAGGCGAGCACTCTCTTGCCTTCTCTTTCAAGTATGCGCCTTACTTAATATATATAAATTGCAACTAGATGGATTAATTTGTTCAATAAGACGCGGCAGTGAGAAGCTAGTGTGCAAGTTGAAAAGATCTCTATATGGTTTGAAGTTGGCTCCATGGCAGTGGTATAGAGGATTTGATACTTTTAGGTGATACATGACTACAGTAGAAATAGGTATGACAATTGTGTGTATTTTTTTCCCTCAACGATAATTCTATTAATTATTTTGCTAATATTTTATCTTGATGATATGCTTATTGCTTGCAAGTATATGCACAAAATTTCTAAGTTGAAATACGAATTTAGTTTTGAATCAAGATGAAAGACTTGAGGGATGTTAGAAAAATCATAGGCATGAAGATCTAAAGAGATTGGCATGGCAAAAAGCTGTGATTGACTTAGCCTAGAGGTGTTATATTTAGATGGTGCTAGCCAAATTCAATATGAATGAGGCCAAGGTTGCAAGTACACCTCTTGCTCAGCATTTTAGATTATCACTGTAGTATTGTCTCCAAATAGAAATAGAATGTTAACAATTGCTCAAAATTTTGTATGCCTAAGTAGTTGATTGTCTGATGTATGCTATGATTTACACAAGACTTAATTTAGCTCAAGCAATCACTGTGGTTAGTAGATTTGTGACAGATCTAGTAAAAGAGTATTGGAATACAATGAAGTGGATTTACATTATTTAAAAAGCTTGCCAGATATGGTTTATTATTTTAGAAGAGCACTAATAGTATTGATCATGTTCTAGTTGGTTATGTTGATTCAAATTATACATGTGACTAGAAGGGGAAATCTACTCATGGATATATTTTTATTCTAAGTAGAGGTCTAACCAATTGGAAGGTCATACTGTAGGATATTATGGCATTGTCAAACTGAGCAAAAATTACTAATTGGAGGCTGCTAAGGAGGTAGTCTAATTGAAATACTTGGTGAAGGAGCTCGAGGTTACTCACGAGAGCATCAGTTTGCATTGTGATAACCGAAGTGTTATCCATCTTGTAAAGGACCTAATATATCACGTTAAAACAAAATACATTAGCGTCAGATATCACAAATTTAGAGAGTTCATTATTGACGGTGACATTCAAATTATGAAGATACATTCTCAGGATAATGTTGATATGATGATCAAACTAATATCAATTGTCAAGTTCCGGTACTATCTAGACTGGCTCATGTTGGTGCATGTTGAGATGTGAATGTAAGAGAGATTTTTATTTTATTGTAGAAGAAGTTTGTTAGGAGTTTTAATTTGACGAAGTCAAAGGTGCTGACTTGGTCGAGGTTGGCTTTTATCTTTTTGTGATCCATGCTAAGCATGAAGAAAGGCTAAGCCCCATCCAACTAAAAAAATACTCTCTCTCTCAGCTCGCTCTCTCTCTCTCTCTCTCTAAAACGAGCTGCAAGTTTTTTTCTTTGGAGAGGGGCTGCGGCTGCTGCTTTTTCCTTGTGGTATGCGTTTTGTGAGGAAGAAGATTGAGCGGAACTCCGTTGGAGAAGATCGAACAAGTATCATTTGCACGTAGAGAAATATTATGCTCTCAATTAAGTGGAGTCGTGCATTTTCATAACACGTCGCGTGAAAGGGCGCGGCCCAAGTACATTTAATATGTTGTTGTTTTTTATTTTTAATATTAAAATAATATTATTTGTATATATTAATATGTTATTTGTGTACACTAATAAATATATATATATATATTAACATTAAAAAATAACAATACATTAAATACATCTGAGGCCGAAGAGGCACGGCCCCTTCATTACTCAATTATATCTCAAGAGAAAAGATTAATATCCAACCAGAGAGATGGGTGTGGGCCCGCACCTTCTGACGTTGCCTTTTATTCTTGAGCACCACTTGGTGCAAATCGAGGCTTTAGTTTGCATCCACGGTGGATGCAAACTAAAGCCCCATTGGGCAGTGACCTCAGCTCCCCATTGGGGGAGCTGAGTTTGTTGCAAACCGTCACCATAGCAATTTGCAACAAGTATTTCCCTTTATTCTTAGGGTGGACAAGTCAAGCACGGCTGACATGGTAGTAGCTGAGTCTCAAGAGAACTGCGTTTGGTGCGGTGGTCTCTCCCTCTACCAAATGGAGTGGGGGGAGGCAAGAGGGTACGGGATCGATCCCCCGTCCTCTCCTCACAATTCCCCTCCTTCAACAAATTACCTATATAAAAAAAAAAACTGGGCCTCATATCTCAACGCGGCCTCACAATTCCAAGTTTCAAAACAGGAAACAATAGAGTAACAGTGGAAACATCAGAAGGATAAACGCATGAAAGTAAGGATGCAAACGATTCCTTTGGGGAAAGGAAAAGCTTAACACCCATTTACGACAGATACGTAATCAGATCGCCCAAATAGATGGACACCCATATCACCTTTTATTCTCCACGGTGCACACAGATCATGCACCGTGGCTGCTGCCGCTATTTCTTGTAAAACTCGGGATTTTAACGTGTTAAAAGTCGGCATTATTTAACGAGTAATGTTAGGTTCCTGGCAATGCCGGGAGCCCAGCTTCACTGGAGGGGCCACGCGCCGCGTGGAGGGCGTGGGCCCCTCCAGTATTTAATGCCGTTTTTTTTTTTTTTTTTTTTTTTTACAATTATGCACACAAATGATGTATTTGTGCCACAAATACATCATTATACACACAAATAGTTCACAAAAATTAAAAAAAAATAGCAATAAATATTGGGGGGCCCGTCTTCCACGCGGCGCGCGCAGGGGGGCGCGCGGCCTCTCCAGCTCGGCTTTGCTACCGACACAAAGCATTCCCTTATTTAATTATATGGATGGGCGTCCCATCAGTGTCCGTCTTCCCCGGACCCGGATCTTCCCGGCACGCATATTTTTACTCCGACGAGACGTAGAGGTCGCCGGTGGCAGTGCCCGTGGATGAGTCCTCCGATGAGTGGTGGAGATCATGATCGGTACCGTTCAAGGGGGTGCGTGGGCTCCCAGCGGGCAGAAGACGACCCTGTAGTTGGTGCCACCAGGGCAGGGAAGGTGCTGGTCGGGTCGTCCTTGGGGTAGCTGTAGGCGTCGGGGCACCTGGTCTTGAAGAACCTCGAGTAGGTGGTCGGCCCGCAGCTGCCGGAGTTGCAGCAGTACTGGTCCGTTTTGAACACGGTGCAGGGGTTGTTGCAGCCGCCGGGCGCCCGGAGCTCCCGGGGACACTGCCCTATGAGGTCGGCGGTGCAGCGGATGCGCTGGCACTTGACGTTGGCCGGGGCCGCGCTCGCGTCCTCGAGGTTGGCCCTGTTGGCGGGGCTGAACTCCATGGGCACGTTGAAGCCGTCGATGACGGAGATGTCGTAGAAGTCCATGTTGCCGAACTGGTTGAGCGCGTACTCGGCCAGCGTGTTGGGCGGCTGCCCGAAGCCCCGGCACTGGAGCACGCCGCCGCAGTCGCCGGTGAGGCACCGCCCGCGGCCGCTGGCGTCGAAGGAGCAGCCGGTGCGGGGCCAGATGCGGGCCATCTTGGTGCCGGGGCTCACGTTGAGGGTCCACGACTGACCCCGGTTGAGCTGGCGGCCGCCGCCGGGGACGGCACCGGCCCAGACGGTGTAGCTGCACTGGTTGACGATCTGAAACGTGGCGGCGTGTGCCAGGGCGAAGAGCAGGGGAAGGTCTATCAGCACAAGGAGAGAGTACTTGCCGGAGGAAGCCATATGGCCCAGCGATGGCCGTGGGCTATGTACCACTCACTCTATGGTATGAAAGCTCGTCTACGCTGTTTGTGCAGTAGTGTTAGGGTTTGGAGACGAAGGGGCTATTTATAGTGGCAACACGGCCACAAGATCAAAGCAAAACCGGGGAGGGGAGGAGAGATCGATGGTAATGGATGCTCTCCTGTGTACTTTGATGTCAATGGAGTCTAAATTTCTCACGGAGGAAAAACAGGGTTTTGGAAGTTTTTAGTTACACAATCTAGTGATCAAAAGTCACAAACAGAAATGTCATTTCTAGAGATCGAATTTTAGACGTGTCCTTCTATCTATGTGCTAATAATTAAGCAGGAAAGTTAGTCGGAAGTGGTTGGCTTGCCTTGGTCAAGAAGAGCATCTTGCCTCGTTCATGGACATGCTCTCTAACCTTATTTTTCCTCTTGACGTGGGGATATCTTGGCAGGTCAGCTTCAATCTCGACAAAGGCCGACCTTACTAAAGGCAACGGTCGACAATCTTCGTTGTGGGCAGAACATTAATCAGTCGACGCTCATGGTTAAGGGTGACCTTTTTTGCCCTTTTGGGGCCCTCCCACTGCTCGGCCGAGGACGATCTCAAAGGGGTCAGAAGCTTGCACTTGCCCCACACTGGTCCTCCGATGATGCAGGTCGGAAGTATCATCAGCCTTACTCCTCGGGCCGACTTCTTAAGCTCGGTCGCGAACTCCTCGTCGGCTACTCGAAGGGCTCTCCGGAGTGCTGGTCACGTGGCGGATGAGGCAAATAAAGTAATATCCGAAAATTACGGGATTGATAGCTGCAGTAGTCAAGTCCACGATCGCCATGATTTGACAGTGCATTGGCAACTTCCTAATCCGGCGTAAATCACGGAACCCCTCAGCAAGATTGGCAGGGTCGTGCAACTAATACATAGATGTCGTAACACTATATAAAGGGCAGACACTTCACTGGCACATGTACGCTGCTCTATCCCAGGTTAGGCCATTATGTTCGGCTAGCGATTGACAATAGCGTTGGACTGTCTCCCGTCGAGACCTCTCGGTGGATTTTGCAGGTCAGTTCGGAAGCTCGGAACCAGCGTCTCACGTTAGCCAAGTGCGTCTCAGACGGGATCCATCGGCTTGGTCGTCTCGGCTCGCCTTTCGGCAAGAAGCCTCAACGATCACCTCGGTGTGAGCCGACCTATGTTACAATAGTAGTAACATTGGCGCCGTCTGTGGGAAACACTACAAAAGGTCAGTTTGGAAGCTCAGAACTAGTGTCGCACGTCAGCCAAACGCGTCTCAGACGGTATCCATCGACTTGGTCGTCTCGACTTACCCTTCGACGAAAAGTCTCAACAGTCACCTCGGCGTGAGCCGATCTATGTTACATAACAGTAACACCTCTCTTTTTTTTTGTCAAGCTATTTACAAGTTAATTTGGAATGGGGGGGGGGAACACTTATCTGTGCAACAATTAATTAGTAATGAGAGATTGTATGTAGACTCCTACTTATAAATTGATCGATAAAAAAGCAACGAGGCATGAGATAATACATTTATTAATAAAAGTAGGCGAAACTTATTATCATATTTTGTCTCATTATCGTCAAGTGTTAGTATCGGTGATCAATCACATCCTCAACGGTAGTGTAGGACAGTAGGAGTTAGTTGATCATTAATTAACAGTCGATAAGGCATGCAGACGATGGCCAACTTTATAGAAAGCAAATTAAAGTTGTGGGCAACTTCTCACCGAGAGGGCAGGCGACATGGACTAGTGTTCGATCCATCGAATATGCCAAAGTTTGGCAGCGAAAATAGTTAGAACATTTGTGGTGCATGCAAGAAAGCAGGAAATAAGGGAGAAGTCGTCGATTCCAGCAAATATTAAACTTTGATAGTGGCAGCTGGCACGCGCGCATGATGCTGAGGAGCTGTGCGGATAGAGTGGGGTACTACAAGAAGAAAAATAGTTAAAGAGCCAATGGTTGCAGGGCTCCACACTGGTCCTCTTAATAATTGAGCCCACAGCCGCCAGCCGCCGCACCACGTGAAAGGATATCGATCGACGACGTTGATATATAAGGAGGATATAAAAATATATAGTCTTGTTTTTTAATTACCTTATGTATTTTAACTATATATACACTCACCATGTCACATTTATGAATTTATTTGTGTAACAGCGGAGTGGACAAGGGGGAGTTTGGATGGGAGAGACTTCGGAATGCATGGGTCTTGAGGTGGAAGAGATTTCCTAGTGATTTGGCTACTAATTAAGTTACAAAAAAAAACAAGTGTTATTTTAACATTTTTGTTATACTAGCTAGTGAAAGTGGATGTGCAACTTGACTAATCTATTGTGCATGATATGAGTACAAAGGATTATAGTAAGAATGAGAATTGGATACGTGCTGTGTATAATAGAGAAAAGGAAAATTCGAATTACCTTTGTGCAAGAAGGGGCATCCATCCGTGGGCACTTGGACTTTGCGTGTACGAGAGGAGTAGAAAAACTACCCATTCATAGGGGATAGCACTTCTCATAGAGTAATTTTGATTAGGAAGAGGAAGAGCACCTAGTTTTAATTAATAAGAATATTTTTTATTGTAATCCACGTCCTCATAATTGCAAAATTTCTTTATAATAAATATTTTCTCTACATAACATTGAAATGCAGTAATTAACCAAGTTTGAAAAGTTGCAATGTTGCCATATTAAAAATGGAAGTTTTCAAAAGACACTGTCATAATCGTGCAAAAAAAAAAAAAGTGCTAGGTTGCCGTTTCTGTTTTCAATCCTTATAATCTCTTCCCTGATGCGGCTCACGTAATGATAGGTTATTTTTTTAAGAAAATAGTTTAATAACATTATTGATAAGACATTAAAATAACACACCAATCAAAATACATCACAATCTCATCATTTATGAGGTGTTTTTAATTTTTTATTTCAGTTGTTGATGTGACACAGTTTTAATAGTGATATTAAAAATAATGTTATAAAGTTGTTTCTCTCTCTCTCTCTCTCTAGAGCCATGAAAAAGTGTGGGGGACCCAATTTTTGACACAGAAAATAATTATTAGATAAATGAACTGACTTGAATTGAAGTCCAGCCACTGACTATATATGTTTGTTAGTGCAAACATAATCCTTTTAGATAAAATAGATATAGAAATACCTATATTGTAAAAGAACAATCACTAATTAAAACATCCCTTTGTTGTTGTAGTTAACTGTTCAGGTATTCCTACTTTGAGTTTGTTAATTTCTAGTCTTTATAACCTTTCACCATTAATTATCTTTTAGTTCTAAACTATAAAACAACACGCTTCTAAAGAACGGTATGCCTTTTCAATTTTAAAGGTACAATAATTTCGATGAGTGAAAATTAATTATAAAATCTTACAGATCAAACTACAACTAGGGGTGTCAATTAGACCAGGCCGGCCCGGAGGCCCGGCCCGGAGGTCCGGAAAAAATAGGGTCGGGCTTGGGCTTTGTGAGGTCCGGCCCGGTAGGTCCGCCGGTTCGAAAAATATAAATATAATTTATATTAAGTATAAATTTATATTTAGAAAGAGAATTATATATTTTTTTTCTACAATAAATCTACTAAAAAATATAATCTTTTACAAGTTAAATGTAATATAGATATAAGTAAAAAATATATTATTTTTTATAGATATATTATAGCAGATATATTAAATTTATATTATATAAATAAAAATAATATTTTTCGGACTTTCGAGCCGGGCCAGGCTTTTCTGGGCTTTTCCTGGGCCGGCCGGGCCTAACCCCGGGCATGGGCCGGGCCCGGACCGATTTTTAAAAAATCGGACCTAGGCCGGACCTAACAAGGTCCGGTCCAGATCCGGCCTATTGACACCCCTAACTACAACTAAAATATTTCTTTCTCAGAGAATTATCTTTGCAATTATTCTTTGAGAAATGTTCAAAGGCCTCCCTTGTATTTCCTTTTTTTTTTTTTTTGCTTTTTGGACCATGCATGCCTTCCCTTGTATTTACATGAGCTCTGTGTGGTGCTGAAAATATTATAATAACAGCTCATCCCATTCCGATCGAGTTGTCTGGCACGTCAAAGACCTCTCGAAAATTTGAAATTATACAAGACAGCCGGTGATGGAAATGATGTAATCAGACTACGCCATCTATGTACGTCATTATTTTCATCACTAAAAAAAAATCACATTTATCCTGGGTTCAACGAGCCGTCACATCACCAAGGCATCTTTTTTTTTTATCGGATCCAACTCGTAACGTCAGAATATGGAAGTCTTTAGCCGCCACGATCATGACCCTTATTTATTTATTTATTTATTAACAAAGACGATCGTGAGGCTTTGAAGTCCCTTTTTTCTATTTTTTTTTATTCGGACATGACGTTACATCTTACGTTAATAGGAAGTGAGGTTTTTTAAATGGTGTGTGAAGATGTGAAATATGATATAAACACGGCCATCTCTCGACGACGCTGCCCATTTTCTGCCGCCGCATTCGACGTCACGGCCCGCTTCTCTTGCCGCCGCGAATCTAATACGGTGAAAAACTCTGGTTACGGTCTCTGGCTGGCCTGCCCAAAGCTGCCGCCGGCGATGTCCGACTCTAGGGGAGAGGTCTCACATTTGCACTAGAAGTGTTTAAAAATCGGTTCTAAATTAAAAAATTGAATTGAATTGATCGATTTGTTTCAATTTGAATGGTTTCAATATTCAATTTGATTTGATACCGAGAAATTGAAATAAATTGAATATATATATATAATATAATTAATATTATATTAAAAAAAATAATGGCACAGTGGTTGGAGGGGTCCCTTATCTTGGGGGAGGTTATGAGTTTGATGCTCACAACCCCCTTAAAAAAAAATTTCATTTCAGTTTTGATTTGACTTTAAATTGGTTTGATTCGATTTTTTCAAAAAAAAAAAAAAAAACAATCCAAATTAAACCGAACTAAATTATGAATACTTTTAATTCACACCAATGTTGATGGCTTCTATTCACAAGGATCGTTGGCAATTTGTTGGGATCAGATAGAATCACCTATCGTACTCGTAGATAACTATCCATATGCATGCTTTGGGTTAATCTATCCCACATTATAAAAATTAGTTGAATTCTGACCAAATATTATACCCACCAACTCCCACCTAAAATTAAATGATTCTCAAAATAAGCTACTTGTAAAGTTATGCATGAGCAAGAGGGGAAAGCTAGAAATAAGATGACAATTCTGAGTTTCATATTTAATATTTGGATAGGATAATAAAGGAATAGGCATAAATAATATGAGAGTTAATTTAATTTAATTTACGTTTTTAATTCAGTTTGACATGCGAAGAGATAATTAAATTTTAGACATAAATAGTACGGGAGTTGATTTTATTTAATTTTTAAAGTAGTTTGATATGCAAAGCGATAAGTAAATATTTAAATCTAACTTGTGTTTGCTAACAAATAAAAGAGGACAAGTTCTGAATGAATGCAGTAGATAATGAAGATTTTGGTAAGTTTAATAATAGAGAACTTCTTACCTGTTATGTGACTTTGTTTATTTTA
The DNA here is from genome assembly GCA_014218235.1 of Colocasia esculenta. Classification (NCBI taxonomy): domain Eukaryota; kingdom Viridiplantae; phylum Streptophyta; class Magnoliopsida; order Alismatales; family Araceae; genus Colocasia; species Colocasia esculenta. The sequence continues at coordinate 126,234,744 of CM024763.1, read as the reverse complement.
AGTGTAAAAGCAAGAGTTGTCGATGTTCAATGTAGTGGCACAGGCCAAGAAAAGAATGGCGAGCAGAGGTGTTCACGATTTGGTTGAGAGATTTTCTTTAAGCCCACTTTAAACTAAATTAAATTGAAATATTTTCAGTCTTGTTTGCTTTAAATCATAATTTTATTTTTATTTATTATACATACAAAACTATTATATACTTCAAATTAAGATTATATTTAAAAGTGCACTTCAGGTTATGCCGGCAGAGGGTATATATGGAACAGTATTTTCAAGTAAACTTCATAAATAAATTGGATTTGCATTCTCTAATTTCCCCGTCAATGAAAAGCCATAATTAAGTTCCCCCCCCCCCCCCACACACACACTAAAATGTGAATTTTATGAGAATTGATAAGTTGTTTTCGGCAAAATAAAATCACACACATGCTTGTCAATTTTTTTTTTTAAAAAGTTCAAATAAAGTCCCGCGTTTATAAATGTTTGTGCCAGAGAGAGAGGGAGAGAGAGAGAGAGAGAGAGAGAGAGAGAGAGGAAGAGAGAAAAATAATTCTCAAATAAAATCTTACAAGAGAGGGTGGAAAAGTAATTCCTAATAAATTAGAGGATATTTTAGCATTGGTAAGTACGGAAATAAGACTTCACCTAGCTATATATACACGTACTTACAAAACATACAAAAAAATAGTTAAAATAATAATTTTTTCTGGAATTTAATTTGTGCAGCCCCTGGCGTCTATGGGGTCGACGAAGAAGACACCATTCACCTGTCGTAGAAGACACTACGACCGCTACTTACGTGTATAAATGAGCGCCCATTTAGCGAAAACAGTATGTATCATTGCCTCACTATCCTATGTAGATCGTGGACAAAGTCTTACATATTTGGTTCAAAATCCATGCTCCATTTATTCTCTCTGATAAATTTAGTGAGGCAAATGTGTTTCATTTATAATTTTTATATGAATGATCCGATCACAATGATATCTCAGGGAGAGGACGACCATGGCTCTTGGGCGACTGAGATGAGAAAAAGTAATGAGGGTTTTTTTATATTAATCCTTACAAATTTATTTGATTGTAGATTAATATATCATTACCATATTAATCCCTCAAACTTCTAAATCTTACATATATTCGTCTCTAGGAGAAAGATTTCTGCAATTAGTTAGATTTGAGGACTAATATGCAGATAACTAAGTTAGTAAAGATTAATATATATAAAAAAACTTAAAAGTTGAATGATATCTTATTGATTTTGATCCGTTCCGACCCGTAAAAGAATCAATTTTGAGAAAGGATTTTCAGATCTGACCATCAAATTAGTAGAATGATTGAACCAATATAAAAAAGAGATAAAGATTTTAGTGGAAGAAGAGAATGTTGTCAGTCGGATTTTGGCACCTATCCTTTCTTACTTTACTTGCGAATTGTTTATCTTCTCTTGAAGGTGGCTAGAGGGGAAGCGAATTATCTATATATGGGCTCAAATATGGGATTAAATTACTCACTTTGAAATCCCTTTTCTCCTCACCTTATGCTCAAAGCGAGCAAAATGAGTTGAGTCGTGTGCGGTTAAGTTTTCACTAGAAATTTTAAGTTGAGTCTTTTTAAAGTTGTTGGGGACGGCTTAGAAGGCCATTCATAAGTCTCAGACTTGGGACTGGACACCACGGCACGCATTTCCTAATTTTTAGGATCATCAAAAATATTTGCAAGAAAATAAAGAAAAAGGAAGTTTTTTTTCCGAAGAAAAAAAATCATAGGGAAGTGGGGAAACATTTGTTCAGGGAGGGGAGGGAGGGAGAGAAAATTTCAGAGAAATAAGAAAATATTCTCAGAATCTGTCATTCTTCAAATTCTCGAGAAAGAAGAATCACACTTGCAAACCATGATAAAATATTTTTAAAAACTCTAGCTAACCGATGAATAATTTAAAAAAATGGGGAAACAAGACCCAACTATATTTATCCACTTTTGCAAATCATGATAAAAATCTAAAACACCATTTACACACATTTCCAAAATATAGAAAATGGTTAGAAAAATAGAGTCCTCGTTAAGTTGGAGAATGGGGACCGACTTCAGGAAGAAATCCTCCTGTCATCCTATGGTCCAACGCGGAAAGCTTAATTCGAGTTGACTGGTCAAAATTTCCAGTGACATTTTGGAGCCAATAAATGCGACAACTTAATTACTCTAATTTTTTCTATAGAAATTCACTATTGTGTGCATGTACTTTAATCGTCAGATTTATATTGGTACTATAATTCTTATCACAATATATTGTAAAAATATATAAAAAAAAAAGAATGATCCCTATTAACCTCCCTTTTTTTAGAACGGTGTCAAAACATCTCACAAAATATTTGTTTCATTTGTATTAATAGAACAGACAAAAACATTAAATATGTAATCACATTTTAACAGTTAGGGTGTTATATTCCATACAGTTCATGTGAACAATCTACCTATAGAAATTTTACTGCATTTGGAGGCGAACTCTTTAGAGTTAGACATCTCACAATGCAAAATAAACTTTTTATGAACCCGTCACCCTGTGAAGTATAATTGGACTTAGAACTTCATACATCTATAAGTTAAATCTAAATTTTTATGGGCAAATTAAGGAGTCTCTAACAAATATTTGATTTATTGTCTAGTCTTAATAGAATGTAATCATTTATAAATATTATATATAGTTACAGTATACGTTAAATCATATTACAGTAAAGACTTCTCTATTACAGTCAGAGACTTTTTAATTAATTTTTCAATTTTTATTTTAACTCGAAAAAGTGCAAAGATTGGAACTTAAACTTTCGTTATAAAGAGAGGTGTTAGTAATTTATTATAACGATATATTTGATAATATGATGGATATATATATACAAGAATATAAAGCAGAACACCTGCGGGATCTGAGTGCTTGCCTGGTGTTTAAGACTGGACTGGGTGTCTAGGCCGAGTCAAAGAGACCCAGTTAACTACGGCTTCCGAAGTGGCCCAGCCAAAGTCACAAGCCCATTTAGGTGCGGCCCACTTACATTTTGGGCCCCAAGTTCGTCTTCTTAATTAGTGAGCACATTTATTTGACGGCCCAAGTGGCAAGCATCCTTTTAGTCTCGGTGAGTGGGCCTCTTCCACAAGGGAAGGAATCGTGGCACGGGCAGATGCCTTGCCCACGTGATGTGCGAGAGCCCGCTTTTTGCAAGAGGGTGCGGCTGCTGTTTTTAAAATTTTTATTTATATCAATTTTTTTAGCAGACAATGGTTCAGAATTAATAAATTTCGATTCCGATAATATATCAGAATATCTAGATCCAACTCCGAGAAGTTAATAGGCTTGAATTTTTAATTTTGAATCTCATAACTATTATCAAAATCGAGTCGAAAATTCAAATTATCAGGGGTAGTTTTGCAACCCTAACATTCTTCACTTATGTTCGAGGCGAGCAAGAGTGGGCTAGTTCATTAAAGTTGTTGTTATGGACTTAGGAGGCCTCTGAGCTTAGGGTTTAAAAATCGTGACTACAATCTCCAAATTCTTTGAGATTGAGAAATCACATAAAATATTTGATCAGAAAAAAAACTAATTACGGGTTCCCCACAAAAAATTCAGAGGGAAGTGGGAAAACTTTGTTCTAGGAAGGGAGAGGGTGGCGAAAAAAATAATAAAAAATAAAATTTATCAGAATATGTCATTCTCCAAATTTCTTGAGAAATAAAGAATCATATTTGCAAACCATGATAAATATTTTTAAAAAACTAGGTTGTGGTGGTGTTTTCTTGTTCGATCGTGCATGAGCCGAACGGGTCTCCAATAAAAGAGAAGAAACGATCGGTCACCGGTACGGACGAAGACCTGCAAAACTAGAAAGGACGTCAGGGGGTCTCGGTTGAACAACTGGGGGAACCCTCCGATACCTAAGTCAGGTCTGACTGTCTAGAGATGGTAGAAAAGGAAAGGTCATTGGTGTGTGGGTTTGCGCGTGGACGATTGTGTGAGAGAAATGTCTCGTACCTTGTATGAAGATTACATGTTTCCTTATATAGGTTAGGGACCTAAAGGGTCCGAACTTTTCCTTCTCCAATGATAACTGAAGGGACAATCGGTCGAGTTCTCAAAGCGGAAGTTGTCTATTTGAGACGTCTTAGGATCTCGCGCTGCCATTGCTCCAGATCATGGGAAGACGCATTACGCCATCCCATTATCTGCTATGGTAAGCGAAGAGCCGCTCAGCATTGTTGGCCATGGAGGTGCCGAATAGGGGCTAGTAGAAGTGTTCGATGTAGCTGTCTGGTGCACGATGCTTTGACGCTATAGCCGCAAATGGTCCAAACAAGAGCCCTGAGGTCTGTTCAGTTGGGCCCATCCTACTCGGACAGGGGTCGGAGGTGTTCGGAGACTATCTGAGAACCTTAGACGTTTAGTGGCTGAGGCATGTTCGGAAACCAATGGCTGGACCTTAGGACACATGGTCGGAGGGCCAAACTCTGACCGCCTTATTGGTCATGATCTATGGATCTAGGAGGCTGAAAATAGCCTCTAAATAGGTAAATGATGAATATTTTGAAAAATGGGGAAACAAAACCCAACCACCCTTTATCCACATTTGCAAAGCATGATAAAACCTCAACCACCATTTAGGCATTTACACATTGCAAAATATGAGGGAATTAGTTAGAAAAATATATTTCTCGTAAAGTTTGGAAAGGAAGAATTAAGACTCCTGTGATCCAACGGAAGTTGACTGGTCAAAATTGCCAGTGACATTTTGAGCTAATAATCTCGACAACTTAATTACCCTAATTTTTCTGGAGAAATTCACTACTCGTGTACATGTACTTTAATTTTCTAATTTATAATACAGTACTCATAATTCTTATACCACAATATATTGTAAAAATATCAAAAAAGAGTGATCCCTATCTAATTACCACCCCCGTTTTTTTAGAACGGTGTCTACATCTTAGCTAGTAAAACACTTGTTTCAATTTGTATTAATAGAACATACTAACTATTAAATACGTAATCACAAATTGTAACAATTTGGGGGTATTCCACACAGTTCATGTGAACAATCCACCTATAGAAATTTTACTGCATATGGAGACGAACTTTTCTAGATTTTGAGGTCTTACAAAGCCAAAATAAACTTTTTTTTTTTTTATGATCACATTACCTCTGAAGCATGAATGAATATAGAATCTAATACATCTGTAAGTTAATCTAAATTTTTTAATTTAACTCGACGAGAGATAAGAATCGAACTTAAAACTTTCATCATAAAAAGAGAGGTTTTAGTATTCCGAGTCACAAACTCTTTTGGTTGTGCGCCCGAAATCGCATAGTAATTGATTAGGGTTTTTTTTTCTCTCTAAAATAACCTCATTAATAAATTTTTATCAAAAAACATCTAGGTATAATATATTGATAAAATTATACTCAATTTTAAATATTTACAGAACTATGTATAGTTAAATACATTAGATATGTTACAACTTAAACCCAAATTTTTGTAAATTGCAATATATTTCTTATATAAATTATAACGAATTGTGTGAGTTGTAGCATGTTTGTGTAATTAGTTATACGGATTTGTGTAAGTTACAATATATTTATATTAATTACAATAGTTTTAGGTAAGTTGTAATATATTATGGAAGTTACATAAATTTGTGTAAATTGCAATATATTTATGAAGCTACACAAATTTGGGTAAAGTACAACATACTTGTGTAAGCTACCCAATTATAGTACTATGGAGACAATAATGTAAACAAAACACCTGCTCGAAATGAGTAATTGTCCGGTATTTAAGATGGGCTGGGCCGAGTCAATAAGAGCAGTAAGTCGAGCCCAGCTTAGTATTGGGCCGGGCTAACTTTGGCTTCCGATCTGACCCAGCCCAAGTGACAAGCCCATGTAGACACATTATCTTGGTTCGTCTTCCTTACATGAATGAGCGGATTTATTTGACGGCCCAAGTGACAAGCATCGTCCAAGTCTTGGTGAGTGGGCCTCTTCCCTTTGAAGCAACGCTTATCGCAAAAGATTGGACATGACAGATATATCTCTATGTAATTTTATCAGTGGCGGAGCCATCTTGAGATTAGTGGGGTCTGGTAATCTCAATAGATTGAAATATTTTCATTAATAATGTAGAGTTTCACCATTAGTGACCTCACAAGACCAAAAAAAATACGTCTAAAAATACATTCACTGAATGAAAATTCTAGATCCGTCAGTGAATTCTATACATGATAATTGGTGGAAGATGAGGACCCGGTTGGGTCGATCGGTTAGAACTCTTGCTTATAAGCAAGAGGTCCGAGTTCGATTCCTGGGGGGGGGGGGGATTTACCTGATTTACATGCAATCTTCGAGAGGTGTGAAATCTGGGGTTTTTCTGGTCAAGTGGGGTAAGGGCAATACGGGTATACGAAAAGTAGGAGCTGTCAAGTCCTGACTTTGGAGTTCACGAACACCAATCTTTGAGTCCGCAAAGCCACACGGGGCGAGATTTCCTCGTTATCAAAAAAAAAAAATGGTGGAAGAGATAAAGATATTAATGATTATGTAGATTTTATATGGAGATATTTTATTTTTTATTTTGTAATTTCGTATAGACCAATTATCACATGAAAACGAACTTGACATATCAACGTTTCCTTGCCTGCATAATTGAACGATCGAGTTCAGCCATTGAATCATGGCATCACTCATGTTGAAAGTCCCGAGTCCGGAGTTTGTGTGTCACGTTTAATTTTGAAATAATATACTCATGGAAATTGGAAATATTAAAATGCTAACAGATGACACAATTATTTTGGCATATATTTAACTGGTCCTGACTTTTGTGAATTTTGAATTATTGGGATGGAAAAGAGGTAGAGGGACAAAAAATCAGAGAGAGAAATGATAAGAGAAGAAGTTTGAAAGGAGTATTCTCTTCTCCCCATTTTTCATATATAATCTTGTGATTTTCCTTGTATCCCCCGTCCCAAAAGAAATGAATCAATCAAGAGACCGTTCAAATATTTCTTAAATTTTAATCTTTAGGTCTTTGAGGATCTACCAAATAAGACCTTCGTATAGGAGATATGATTAAGATTGCTAAATTTGTACTTTTCCGAATCCATATACAAAATAAATGACATTTTAAAATTTTTATCTAGATGCGCCTTGGACTCAAGGACGGTTGTATCTTGTGAATCGACCGTATAACATTTTTCGTGATATGTTACAATACAATAATATATCGTACCGTTAAGATACTGCGAGAAAGAAGACTGCCGACCCAATGTCAGTTCTGTCATTTTTTAAACCAATTTTTATTTCTATTCATAAACAATTCATGGCTTTTGAAGACCCACTTACCAACAAAGATTTGGCCTATTTTACTGCACAAAGAGAAATATGTGACAAATTCTATCACATGTTGGTAATGGTACTATTTTTGGTCACATATACCCCAATAGGGTGTCACCGAACTCTGATAACAAAATTGAATTTGAAACCACCATAATTATTATAAAATTATGTTGATTCAAAAAATATGAATCTCAAGAATTTTTGAAACACAGATATCGAGATTAACTTGATTTATTAATTTTTTGAGTAAATTTTACTTGACGATTTTTTTAAAAATAAATTAAAATCATCATAAAATGTATCACGTTTCAATTATCGTGTGTTCAAAATTTCATCTTGATTAGATATATATTTAGGTCTTGAATTGAAAGATCAAATAAATCTAGAATAATTAAAATCTATTTATCTAACTAATTTTAAATTGTATCGACTTGACCGTGCCTGAGCTCGATGCGTGATATAGATCGGTCGTGCCTCCGCATAACACCAACTATGTTTTTTACTTGATGAAATTTTATTTAAAAAAACTAAACTAAAATCATCATAAAATATATCACCTTTCAATTATCTTGTGTTCAAAGTTTCATCTTAATTAATTAGATATTATTTAGGTGTTGAATTGAATGATTAAATAAATCTAAACTAATTAAAATCTATTTATCTAACTAATTTTAAACTGTATCTACTAACCATGTCTGGACTCGACAGAGTCTTGGCACGACACCGCGGTGGCATGGCCAACCTTGCCTGGACTACGGCTTTTAGGCCAATTTTACCATTTAATATCAATCGTCATTACTCCTACTAAGTAGGTAGCTACTGCTTTTAGGCCGATTTTACCCTTCTTTTTTTTAATTAATCCTCATTCCTCTTACTAACTATGAACTTTTCCATGTACAAAGTACAATGTTATGGCAATTCCATATATATGCCCTCAGTTACCAATTAATAAAGTAAATCTTTTTTATTAAATAAGTATATATAAAAAATAGTAAATTAATTAAGAGTCCATATTAAAGATTAAATATTAAATTTATTTTTTAATCTTTAACAAAACTATAATTTATTACAGTAAATATTATCTTCTATTATAATTTACAATCTATGTTATAGCAAAAATTTCTATATACTCTTAATTAATTTACTATGAAAAAAAAGAGAGAAATGATGATATTCTTAAGCCATAAACTCTTTGGTCAGAGGTCCCAACTAGCCAACTCCATCAATCTCCATTCACATTAAATGCACTATAAATTTTGCACAAATACTTTTCTTAAATCAGAATTAACGAAATATGTATTATTTTTACATCCTTTTAATTTGTTTTTACATCTTAAATCAGTATAATTGTCTGACGATAGAACAGGTCCGTAATGTTTACGGAAGGCAAGAAACAAAGAGTGAAAAGGACAAAAAAGATGAATAAATTCTTTTTAGGTAGATAAGTAAGTTGGATAGGGGGAGGGAAAGGTGAGGAGTGGGCGTTCGTCCTTAAAAATGACATAATTTGAAAATTTTATTATGTGAATAGCAGGGTAAAAAATTAATTAGTAAAATAATATATTTTGGACTGTCAAAACTGTCCTGGCGTCAGGGTAAACAATTTAATTACCGATTTTCTTATTTTATATATTTTTAAAAAAGTTGCACCAGTTCACACGCCAGCACAGCTTTGACAGTCCAAAATATACTACTTTATTAATTAAATTTTTTACCCTGTTATTCATCTAATAAAATTTTCAAACTGTCATTTTTAAAGAAAACCCTTCGCCCCGCCCCTCGAAATAAAGAAATTTGCAGATATCAGATTATTCTGAAGGCAAACGGATTACTTGGATGCTAACCCGGAAGCGCGTGCGTGGGCAGAACTCCACCCTGTAGTTAGTGCCGCCGGGACAGGTGAAGGTGCTGGTCTGGTCGTCCTTGGGGTAGCTGTAGGCGTCCGGGCACCTGTCCTTGAAGAACCTCGAGTAGTTGGTCGGCCCGCAGCGGCTGGAGTTGCAGCAGTACTCGTCGGTCCCGAACACGGTGCACGGGTTGTTGCACCCGCCGGGCGCCCGGAGCTCAGCGGGGCACTGCCCGTTGATGTCGGCGGCGCAGCGGATGCCGCGGCAGCCGCCGGTGATGGGGCTGAAGTCCATGGGCACGTTGAAGCCCTCCTGCAGGGAGATGGCGAGGAGGTCGAGGTTGTTGAACTGGCTGGTCGAGTACTGCGCCAGCGTGTTGGGCGGCTGCCCGTGGTCCCGACACTCCAGCTTGCCGCCGCAGTCACCGGTCGAGCATCGCCCCAGGCCGTTGCCGTCGAAGGAGCAGCCGGTGCGTGCCCAGATGCGGCCGCCGTCGGGACCGGGAATCACCTTGATGGTCCAGGTTTTGCCCGGGTTGAGCCGGCGGCCTCCGCCGGGGATGGCGGCGGCCCAGACAGTGTAGGGGCAGCGGTTGGCGATCTCGAAGGTGGCGGCGCGGGACAGGGAAAAGAGGAGAGGGAGGAGGAGGAGGAAGAGCTTGCAAGAGGAAGCCATGGTGGGTAATGGGGATAAGTCTGTACAACAACACGCTTACTTGAGGTCACAGGGAGAGGGTGGATGCAATATGGAACAGTAATTAAAAAAAAGAAAATTAGTAGTTTTCGTTATACTAAAACCACTCATATTTGTCAACTTCCAAGAAATTTCCATGCAAATGAAGTCTCGGGTCTCAAATATCTGGGCATATGTGAGAGAGAGAACGAGGAAGAGAAAAAATAATTTTTCAAAAAATAATTCTTACCAATATAGATGTCAAAAAAATCTAATAAATCTAATTATTTATGTCACCCGGCATGTGATGATCAAATACTATCCGCATAATTAGATATGGATTATAGATTTATTGTTATTAAAATATCTATTTCATATTTAGGTTGGATATGAATTTAATATATCCGAATATATGGTCTACCTAAACCCATTTTTAATAAATAATAAATTATTAATATATGTTTCACAAATCCTGTAATCCCACCTTTTTTTTGTAAATTGTAATGTCTTTTCCCCTCCACAAACTCAACCTTCTCACCAATGGGGTGAGGGGGTTTGGGTGTGGTCACCTATATTTTATGAGAAAACCCAAAGCAAAATATGATAAGGTTTTAGATTTTGGATATTTTTACAAAACTTCCACTAATATTTATGGAGTCCAGTCTTTTCATGTACTGAGAGGAAATGCACTCCTCCCCAAGACACAACACGTCATCTTAGGTGACTTCAAAAGACAAAAAATGGGTGAAAATTTGAAGGTAGAATGTAATTATTGCAAAAAAGATGCTGACCACAATTTTATTTTATGGACGATTATATTTATTTGAGTATTGGAGAAGCTATGCTTCTCGAAATATAAAAGACATTAAGTAATCTTTGTTAAATCTAAGTAAGAATGCAGCTGAAAATTCAATTTGATCCTAAAGTTTCAAGGAGATAACTAGTGTATGATGGTTTTGCATGAGTACCCACTTTCTATTGTGGAACATGTTGGGTTTAAGAACTTTTATCACAGCTTACAACTTATGTTTAAGATGATATTAAGAAACATATATAGTTAGACTCGTTTAGATAAAAAACAATTATTTGCAGATATATCTGTATCTATGATGGATAAACTCATATTAGTACTCGCAAAAATAATAGGGTACTGCTCAAGTATATACTATCTATAAAATTTTTGCAGATAAGATATGGTAATATTGATCCATTCGAGCTGAACTTCACTCATTTACATCTATGAGAATTGATGGAAAAATAGTTTCTAGCAAACTAGAGAATAATTTGAGCATCTAAACCATAGCGAAATAAGATTTCAACTATTATTTACAGATATTTACAAGCATGAAAATATTAGTAAAAGGAAAACAAATTCGAACGATTTATTTTTTTGAAACCCCCGTGTAAGAAGCCATCGGTGATAGACGAAGAGACCCATTCCATGCATTGACCTGAACATTCGTCGACGACTGTATGCATCAATGCCTGCTGGCTGCAACTGGATCAATAGTTTTAGAGAAATTTTTTTTTAAGTAAAGGGCCTGAAAGCAACTTTTTTATACTAATAAAAAAAGTTAAAAACAGGTGGCAAAAACCTAATTACAGCTCGGGTGTCATAAGCCAACGAAGAAGACCATCACAAAAAGGATAACAAAGATAATAGACCAATTAGAGTTCTGTAGATAATCGATCTTATGCATATATATGTTGAAGAACAACTTGAGAACAAAGACCCAGACGTGTAGCAGTGTTCAATATCATCATCTTCTATTTCTTTGTCAGATATCTTAGAATCAAATTTTGCTCTAGATATGTTGTTTTCAGCTTTAGCGAGTTCAACAACTGTGATCACAAAGTTAGAACACCATGTTAAGTGCCTTGAGCTGTAGAGGATTTTGGTGTTGGATCAATAGCAACTGAAATAGTTGTTTGACGCAAAAGGCTAGAAGATCGATCTCGTGTTGTAAATAAATATATTCTCACACCTTTTTTGCGATTCGAACGTGAAATAAATTTTCTTCAGCTAGTGGATAAGCTGGTTGAAGGTGACGAAGAATTAATTGCTCATAGTAGTCACATTGGGAGTCGTTGCATCCTCCCTAGTGGAGGAAAGCAAATGATGCTCATCCTCGGTAGCAGAGGGCATCAGACTATATTCATAAAGTATTTTGCCCTTAGTAGAACCCTACCACACATCTTTAATCTATGAAGCAAGTCCAAAGTTTTAGAGAAATGCTTGTCATTTCAGACTAGCAACAAAGCCTAGTTGGATAGTTAACCAAGTAATTTCATTGGGTAAGGCTCTTATCAGATCTTTCTTTCTCTTTCTTCCCTAGTCAGTGGAGTTACTTGACTGGCAATCCAACTAAACTTTATTGCCAATCCGAATTGGAAATAAGCATTTCTCATAGTTTTAATAGTAGACCGACTATGACATCTTTTTTATTATTATATAGAATGAAATTGTCACACTCTAACGCGGAATATCAAAATAGATAATTACATTTGGGCGAGTATAGAGTAATATTAAACATCATCCATTGGACAAATGAATAGCACAAAATCAACTATATTTCATTCATAATTGTTTCGCTATTACGTCCACTAATGCAGAGCCAATACTTAGAGCCCTTTGACACCTTACACAAACAGAAATATAAAGTTGACTAACTAAGACACTCCGACGGCTCTATGGTAGCTCCTTGCACGCTATAGTTCTATTGAGGATGCTCTCAATCACTCTTGGTTATCCCCATCCATGCCTGTGTCACCTTCCATATCTGATTCACCTGAAACAATTTCAAATAGCACATGTTGAGTGATAATGCCCAATGGCCACTTTGGGACAAGGTCCCTTACCCAAAAAAAATTTACCCCACTTTGGCATATTTTTGTGTCTTACCCCACTAACCAATGGTAGACTAACCCATTTTTTATTTTTTTAGTCAACTAAAACTTTGACTCAATTTATCTTTTTTTAAATAAAAAGTGAGATAATCTTCAGAGATATATAATAAAATAATATTAAAAATTAATAATAATTTTTAAAAAAAAATTCAAAAAAAGAGTTACCCACCCTACCCCACCTTTTGAGGTGGGGTAAAGTTACCCAGGGGTAACCTGGGTTACCTAGGGTACCCTGGATAAGTTGCCCCCCCCCCCCCCCCCACAAAGTTTGGGAGGGGGTTTACCCTAGGTAACCCTGGTTTACCCAGGGGTACCCCCCTCCCAAACTGGCATCATACTATACTCATGTGAAATTGGGGAAAAGATAGCGATTTTGTTTCTAACATTAAGACGAACCTGTAGAGAGAGTTAATTAGATTTAACTTGAGAGATTACCTACCTTTTGATGAGTTTAGGGTCTTACGGCTAGAACTCGAAGAACGCCTTATAGATCTCTTAGACAACCTTTTTCCCATGAGATCCCCCTCCTTTGGCCTCCTCTCCACGTTCAAGAGACCTCCAGAAAGTATTAGGGTCGGCCATGAGGGGATTGGGGGTGTATTTATGGGAATAGTCCTTTAATTCCTAACATAACTCTAACTCTTCCTAAATTCCAAGTTTTTCATGCTAATCCATATCTCCTAGCTTTCCAATCCGTAATTGGGTTAGGAAAGACTTTAGAAACATGATCTCTATGCTAAAGTAGTGATATAACTCAAGTTTAGATAATTAGGGGGTTTAATTAAGCTTATCTTGTCCATTTATTTATTTAGATAATGGATACTTCAAATTTAATAGTATCTATTATTCTATTATTCTATCTCCTATTTTGGACCATTAAATCCATTATGAACTATTAATAAAATCCAATATCATTCTTTTACTTATTGGGTTTTAATTTATCCATTTTATTCTTTAGAGTTTAACTTATTTATTAAATTTTAAAATATTGGGTTGCTATAGAAGTATATTAGTATTCCAAAATTATCGATTTCACATCTAGCAAAGAATAATTAAATGTTAGTCAAATAATTTTTAAAAAAAATTAAATGTGAACTAAACAATATAAAAAAATAGGATTTGTCAGTGAAGATATGTCAATATATAGTTGATAAAATCTATTGTCATGATATGTCAGCGATTAAGAGTAGCCACTCACATATCCAACATTTGTTAGCAGTTAGAATGAAGCCACTAACAAATATCAAGATATGTCAGCGGCCGAAGGAAGTTGATGACGTATGTTAAACATATGTCAACATCTATTATATGGTAGTCGCTGACATATGTTCAACAGTTGTCAGTATTAGATATTATACAGGTAAAACGGTTATCCTACCAAGAATTTGACTTTCGATATTACCACTCATAGATCAAAGAACCCGAAAGGGTTGAGTGATCAGTCTAAAAGTAAAGAAAATAAATAACAATTATTGTACTAAAAATGTACGTGCAAGTGAAAGTAAATTATAACAAGTAGAAGGGTACAACTCTACAAGTCTCAAACATAATAGTAACCCTTAAGGGGCTGGCATACCCCAAGGGTGAAGAGCTAAGTAACAAAGAGGACACTCCTAGGGACGAAACCGACTTCTAGGGTGCCGCCTCCTCTGCCCGCTGTGCAATCTACAGCTGCTGTGAAGTTTCACCTGGGAAAAGAAGGAAGTGAGATTCACATAGAAGCCCGGTAGAGACTATCAACCTCCCACTCGTTCTAACTAGCAGAATATATATATATGAACAAAATAATAACAATAATAATACTAAATTCTACTAAAGAAAAGTGTGGAAGGAAAGGGCTAACTACATGACTACAGTCCGAAAAATAGTATGTGTCCGAAAACCTCATGTAACCAACACATTGTGACTATCACCCTAATGAAAACGCGAGCAGAAGTAAATCTGCCCAAACAAAGACACTAGCCACAGAAAACAACTATCACTAGTCAATCGGTCAAGTGCGCCACATACGTCTTACCCTCAACCGCACATCTGGGTCTGTCGTCCCCTCGTCAAAGTGAGGCTACGGAACCAAGAACCACAACAACAGTCGTAGTTTGGTCGGATTACAATGCTACGCCTGACACCTCTAGGTGGTTCTAGTACCACGTAAAGTGAGATAACAAGAAAGGTCTGACTAGTCTACGCCGGAAGAACAACCTTAAATCACCTCGACGTCGCAGACCAACCAGGAGAGCTCTACAAACAACTGAACACCACTATCCACACACCATTTTCCCCTCAGCTCAGACACTCTAACTCGTGCACACTCGTAGATTGGATTACTTAATTCACAGGCTCTCGAGGACAATAGTCTCAAAAAATGGTAACAACCCACAACAATGGGACAAGATCCTCAAGTGCCGAGCACTGGAAAACTGACTAGCGTAACACCATGCTAGGGATAGCACCGGTGCCATAGGTATAGAAGAAATCAAAACTCAACGGAAGCACGGCTCCGAATGGAGTAGCCTACTCTCTAGCTGAGAAGGTGACAAACTCACGATTGCTACCTTTGAGAAGGTGACGCTCAAGTGGTCGCTACCTGAAGGCGACACCCAACCTGGCGCCTTTCAGAGCAGAAGGCGATGTACATCCTATCGTGAAATGAACGCAATAGGATGTCTGGCGCAATTAACTCGAAAAATAGAAAGGCGATAAGGGAACTGTCGCAACCAGAACACGATTACCAACGTGTCGCATTCTCAACTTGAGACTGGCTACCATGACCGAGCATACATCAGAAAAAGCATGAAACATGGATTATAAGGCTTCCACAAGATGGGGGATATCCTAAGCATCCTATATACTAGGGGGAAAGATTGGGTTCCATATCTCCAATTGAAGAACCAATCCGTTGGAGGCTTCTTGTGCGAGTGGCCACCTCCTTCTCGCTCTCAGCTCCACATCGAGGCCAAGCAAGGGAGCTTCACCATCAACACCAAAACTATACCAAGTCGAAGGAGACGTCCACAAGTGGTGCAACTCGAAGAGAAGAGAGGAAGAGAGGAACAAGAGAGGGGTAACGGGAGATGAGATCCATAGGCATGACTTTTATAGGCCTCCATCTTAGAATGCTATGGCTTGAGCATCGCGAGTAAAGAAGTGATCGTGACGGCCACCTTGTTGCAATCGCAAAAAGTCGGTCAAAGTTGACAGACGATCTAACATGTGTTACTCTGTATGCATGCTACTCTGAACACGACAACTAGAATGTCGCATTCACACTGCATGCGTCTTGACATGTGACACAACTATTCCAACAACAAATAACAAAAACTACACATCAATCGAAAAATAAGAACACGAAGGTCAAAGGGGCGCGTTCTCAACTTGAACGTGATACCCATCCTGTCGCCTTGAAAATGTGACAACCTAATACATAATAATCCCAAGAACAAGGCTAAGGGATAAAACACCTCGGGTGTTACAACTTCCCTGCTTTGGATGGTCTCATCTTTGTGGTGGAACATATCAAGGATGCAGGGGTACTATGGGATCAACTTGACCTTTTTAGGCTAAATGACAATTGAAGTATTGAAGAGAGATGACCTCGTGTTCAAGGCCACCAGTTGTTTCTTGGTTTCTTAACTTGTTGCTTCGAAATAGGATGCTTTTGAAGGATCGTTGTAAGAGAGGTTGTGTTTCACTCCCCCTCCCTTCTTAGCACCTGCATTACGCATGAATAACAATACATAAAACTTTTAGTTTCTCAACCATTTTGTTTGCTTTCGCATTTTTAGTGTGAATTTTATTATTCATCTCTATTCTTATTGCTTATCACTTATCTCTCGTAATTTCTTGTTATCATTCTTATGAGCATGTTTGAATGGCTTTGTATAATAATTGCTAATTATAAAAGCACATATGTACAGTTGTAATAAATATACATAAGTATATGTACAACAGGATTCGTCGTACTGGTGTACAACCTCGACCTGGATTTCTCCTGAGACAGTATGGTACTCCGCATATTGCCTCGACCCCCTCCTCTGTCCCGCCACCCCTGCCTCTATCTCATCTCGCCACCCCCCTCCCCCTCCTCCATCTCGCCTTCCCCAGTCCCCTCCTTCCCTTCCGTCTCCCCCCCCCCCCCCCCCCCATCTAGTGCCCCCCACCCAAGATGTAGTACCTCGGAAAATTCATTAATTAAAAATTATGGATAAATTGAAATTTTATCAATTAATAAATTCAATTAGTTAAAAAGGTACGCATCATTATTGCATGCGTATAAACCCTATAAAAATTTCGTAAAAAAATAGTTATACTTTAAATAATATTCTCTAATGACCCATCATGAAATTTGGGCATAGAAAAATCATTTGCACCGAGTTTAAGAAATTATGCGACTTAATAGCATAATTAAAGAATAAGTCAAAGAACTCATTATTTTATGACCCAAAGTGGATTATAAATAAAAATAAACATGTGGGTAGACTTTAAATAATATGGGATGATAGCCCATTATGATATTTGGACCAATGGACAATATTGGCCATGAATAAATTCTCTAATAAAATGATAATTAAAAATCCATTAAGTAAAGTAAGTACATGGGTTGTACAATTAAGCTCACACGAGTATTGGGCCAAGAGTAAGAGCCCAAATGATGAAGGTTAGAAATATTGACATGAATAATATTTAATTGAAATAAAAATATGAAATTACTTGAATAAGTGTGATAAATAGATTTACATAAGGATAAAGGGTGAATAATTGGAATTAAATCAATACCCATTAAGTCAAATAGTAATGGGTTTACTAATGGTCCTAGCATAAAGTTTTGGGCCCAATTATGAAGAGTCCACCATGAGATGAGAGTTAAATAAGTGAAATTTGTACCTAAAATATTAATAAATAGAAAAAAATGTTAAGATAATGAGTATTTTAACTCTTAATCATCTTAGAAAGAGTTCTAAACCTAGTATAACTCAATAGGACTCTATCCTAATCTAAAATTTGGATTATATGAGAGACAATTGGGTTAAATATAAGAGACCCAAATTAAATAGGGAAATTCGTAACTATATTATCTCTTAATTAAAAATGGGTCATTAAAGTACTAATATGACTCATATATATCTTACAAGAGTCCTAAACTTATCCTAAATCTCTACCCACGAAATTGGATCCCTTCCCAACTCTATTAGGTGGATAAATAAGAGAAAGTGGGAGATAAATGTCAATTTTCGGAGTTGGAAGAGAAAGAAAGAGTTTTAGGTGATTTAGAACTCTATAGGCCATCAAAACACCCCCCATTTGACCCTAGCACCCCACAATTTCGTGCTAAGACCTTTGGAGACGAAGAGGAGGAGATCTGGACCAAGGAGCAAAGAAGGAGAAGGCTTGGAGCAAGAAGGGATTTTCATAATTTCGTCATCCAAACTAGGGTTTTCTTACTCCACAAAAAAGGTAGGCAATCTCTCAAGCAAAAATCGTGATAAAATTACCCTAGGTAACCTTCATGTACCTCTTCAAAAGCCCTATAGTTTCGTGGTATTTCGTTCATCCATTTTGGCGAATTTAATTCGTGAAGTCCTGCTGTACCATGAACTCGAAATCTCATGTTTTCTCTAATTACTTGCATATACTTGTTCTCATGCCATGATAAAATTCTCAGTTATACTACATCATACTAGCTTTCAAATGCCCCTAGTCTTGCTCGATTTCGATCTCCCATGAGGGAGAATTAAATCTTTGAATCTCTGTCTATTGCCTATACCTGACTCTTCATGTTGACTTTTAAACATCGTGCATATTTGATATCATGCCATGAAAAAATTCTATAAAATACTACATCGTATTATCTTTCAAACGCCACTAGTTTCGTAATTTTTCATCATGTATTCATCCCTGAATAATTCATGGAATACTGACTGCGCCAGTTTAGGTTATCAAAAAGTAACCTGATCAATGCATATCTAAACCTTGTTTATTTTCAAATTAATCGCGCATGTTGATAGATGTACATGTCTACTTTCGTTTAAAACTAGTTTAGTACTTTTTGGATCACCGTACTATTTTATATGTAATTTAGAACGTCTATGTATCATAGAGGGCTCGCCCTGGAAAAAAGGAAAAAAGAGCAAACCCACCTGTTATCGTGACCCGTCGCGATAACAGTGGGGTCGCGCCGGCCGATGGCGTCGCGTCAAGAACGCGGTGGCGCGGGCCGCCGCGATTCACCCCGGACCAGGCCAGACCGGCCAGGTCCCGTGTCGTGCCCGACCGCCCCGTCGCGACTTGAAACGCGACGGGTATGTCTGCCGCGTTTTCAAGAATCCGAACAGAATGGAAAATTGTACATATGCCTTGATTGTTTAAGCTTTATACCCTTTAATTAGTTATGATTAAATCATGTTATAGTAATTCGACTTGGTAAATTAATAAATGACATTAATAATATAAATCTAATTATTTAAAATGACATTTGCACGACTTGTCATATCCTCAAGATTTCTTTACACTTACACACACACAACATTATTAAATGCCATTTGACCCCAATAAATTATGCAATAATGTATTCGGTAAATTATCGAAATAAATGACTAAATTACCTTATTTTGTTAAATACAATTGTTTCCGTTTTTACTCGCGCATTTTATCTACCGTTATCATTTTCCCTCGGCCTTCGAGCACTCGAGGCACGACGGACCCGTTTTTACACACTTTCTCTTGACTTGGACCACCTCTCCACCGAGAATACTCTCGACGGACCAGGGACTCCTTGTCAAGACCTCCGTAAGTCTTCTTAGCTTTGGCGCACGTCCTTAGTCAACGAGCTGGTTGTACCCCAAAACCCGTTACACTCTTAGGGATCAGTAGATCCAAGCCTTAGTGTTCCTTCTCGTCTTGAGTTCACACCGGACCACCGACCCGTGTACGTAGCACGGCTAAGGGGCGGTTGTGATTTCTACCAGACTGCCGGTACCCGACGTGGTGCTGTGCAACCATTACTATCGTGTTTATCGTCGTTTTACGATTGTACCCCTCTCATCTACGGTCCTTTACTCTCATCTGTTCACATTCTCTCTACTCTCTCATCTATCTCGTCTAGTACTCTCTTATCTCTTCTTGGTACTCTATTGGTCATTCGTGTGATTGTCTAAGATAAAAGAAATGACTAATGCCAGCGCAATAGGGCCCGATCAGGTCCTCGGAGGAGCGCCCGAAAAGTGCCAGTACCCATGGGTGTTAAAATGATCATAGGATGTGTTACGGCATGCATCCAGCGCCAGTTTACTATCTAGATTAATCTATGACAATCAAAAGTGCTATCTCTACAAGTGCAAGCGTGATCATTACTAGTGCACCGTTGTGCAATTTACATGTTATATCGTTTCATGGCCATTCTATTGTCGTTCACGTTGTACTATTTTCCCTGTGCCAGTTGCAATTGTTCTCTTGTTATCGTGACATGATCTACATGACTATACTCTCTAGTTAACCCGCCATTAAAACATTAACTATTTAAAGCATGCTTGTGTTCATGAGATATTAAGTCCTACTGGGCGTTATTCGCTCACCCTTCGTTATTTGTCATTGTGTTTCAGGTAAGTCAGATGATGACTTTACACACAACAACGGGATTGGACTGGAGTGATGAGCGACCTGAAGTCATAGCGATGGAATGTCTTTAGTATCATAGAGTCTAGATAATTAGTTGCTTAGTTATCATTTCCAATGTAATGATGTTATTGAGCCCTATGTTTTTGTCTCTGAATTAGTGATTGTAATAGTTTAGATGAATTATCAATAAAATGAGGAGTTTTATTACAATTATTGTTCATTAGATGCTCTGATATTTGCGAATGTATGCGCAATTTACGTTACCATACTCGTTGTTCATGCCTCCCCGATTATTCCGCTGCTAAATTGGCGGGGCATGACACAAGACCCCTCCTCCCCTCCGTCTCCTCCTCCCTCCCCCACCCCCCAACCGTCTCGTCCCCCCCTCCTCCGTCCAACCCCCCCTCTCAAGACCCCTCCTCCCCTTCGTCTCCTCCCTTCCCACCGTCTCACGCCCCCCCCCCCCTCCTCCATCCACCCCTCAGACCCCTCCCTCCCCTCTGTCTCCTCCCAGCCATCTTGTCCCCCAGCCCCCTCCTTCCCCTCCGTCTCCCATTCACCCCCTCCCCCTCTGATCAAACCCTCCCCTCCGCGGCGGCAAGCAGTGAGGGTAGTGCAACGCAACGGCGGTGGCGAGGGCATTGGTGGTGCAATGTGGCGATGACAGCGACGGCTGAGGCTCCTCCCCACGGTGCAACGGCAATCTAGAGAGAGAGAGAGAACATGATAGATGGGGAAGAAGAGGTGGTGCGTGAGGGGAAGAGTGTGCCGACTGTGCCCGATACGGTGCGGTTTGGTCAACCCTGATGTACACATACAACTATCAATATTTACATTAATACAAGCATATAAGCATGCGTGAATGGCTTTGTATCCATTTCTTAAGGGAGGTTGAAGAGGAGATAGGGATATCCCTACATTTAGATGATATGTTCTCATTCCTAGATTTAAATTATATTTCTTTTCTATAAAAATAGTTATTGAAGAGACGTGATTTAAATGTGCATCTCAAGAGATATTATCTCCATGTTTGAGGTTTTGTCCTTTAAAAGGGCCCTCTTGGGAGAAGAGGTGATGTTCTTGCTGATAAGCACACACTTGTTGTCATTATCTTTCAATGTATATGCGGGTCTCATGAAGACGAGACGTTCGAGTAGGGCGCATGGTCTCTCGTTCATTCCCACAGACGATGTCAATGAAGAGACGTGATTTAAGTGTGCCTCCCAAGAGGTATTGTTCCCATGTTTGGGGTTTTGTCTTTTAAAAGGGCCCTCTTGGGAGAAGAGGTGAGATTCTTGCTGATAAGCACACACTTGTTGTCAATATCTTTCAATGTGGGACTAAAGAATACATCTACATAGCCCCCAGTGAGGATAAGAGTGTGCGGGTCTCTTGAAGATGATACGTTCGGGTAGGGCACATAGCCTCTCGTTCGTTCCCACAGATGACGTCAATGAAGTGACGTGATTTAAGTGTGCCTCCCAAAAAATATTGTCCCCATGTTTGGGGTTTTGTCCTTTAAAAGAACCCTCTTGGGAGAAGAGGTGAGACTCTTACTGATAACCACACATTTGTTCTCACTATCTTTCAATATGGGACTAAAGAATACATCTACAGTTGTTAATATCTTAAATTAACTATATAGCCGCTTACACATCTTGTCAAAATAAGATTTCAAATTTTTTCAATATAAACTTTTGTCAGCAACTACACATCCATCCGCTAACAGATGCCAAATCTTTGTCAGCACTTCTATAGCGGCTGACATATAACTACATAGTTGCTAACATATCTTATATTTGTCCCCGCATATTCAACTGTTGACATAACAATTATATATCTGCGATCAACTTTAGCCATTGGCATATATCATAAGTCAACAATCTTCATGAATGGTTAGATAGCTGCTAATATATGATTTTGTCAATATGGCCTGTTTGGTATGAGATTAAAATAAATGAGAATAGGGGTAAATTAATTTGATGATACATTATCCTTATTCCTAATCCGTCTCTTGTTCGATATTTTGAAGGTTAGAAAATGGTGATAAACTATTCCATCAAAAAAGTGAGATGAGCTATCCCCAATTTACTTCTATTTTTTGAGAATATCTTTAAAAAACTTAAACCATATAATGTGTTCCTATTCTTTTTTAAACATCAAACATAAGATGAGGTTTAACTATATCCCTTATTTAATCTCATACTAACAGTGGATTAAATTTTTGTCAGTGGCTCAATATATCTCTGTTTTTTAGTGAAATAAATTTTTGAAAGTTGAACTCGTGATAATTAGACTTATCCTTGTACAAACTACAAAGTACGCCACATGTGTGTTACTTGAAGTCGATTAGCCTATCCCATTGCCAGCTGTATAATTATCTAATTCAAAATAAATATATTAAAGTATCTTAAAATTCTTATTTGGGAACAAATAATCCAGTTATCAAATCAGCCATTAAGTCATTTTCATATGTTATATATAGATCTCAGAAATTCTGGTCGAAAATCGAAGCTCCGTTTTGTCGTCTATAATAAGTTTAGTGAGGTACAGGAGTTTCTTTTGTGATTATCAAAAATCAGTTAAATAGAAATAATTATATCTATATTTATGAAAACCTAAACGCTATTTAGAAGAAAGAAGAGCCATTAATTCGAGCTTCCGCGTCCACAGTTAGGGAAGTGGAGGAAGAGAGACGCGGTTGGTCTAGTTCGGAAAGCTAGCTGCGATCGAGATGAGTTGACTAGTTGACTGGGTCAAAGTTGCCTGTCACATTTGTGGAGCCAAGGAGGGCAACCTGCCATTTCCAAACACTTTACTTTTTCTAGAGAAATTTTGAGAAAATAATAATCTTGTATATGTACTTTAATTTTAATATTTATACTTATGTACTTCTAATTCTTATACGATAATATAAATTATTTAAGGAAGCTTAAAACATGTGATCCCATCGTACCATTATCATAAGAAAGCTGAGGCGAATTTTATATTTATTACTTCTCCATAGGTGTGAGTGGGAAACAAATCTATGTTGCATGTAAAAGATGATGCAACAAATACATCTCCATATGATTGATATATATAAATGTGACAAAGCTCAAGATAAAATATTAGAATAATAATTATGCATACTCTTATATGAAGCTGTATCTTATTTTATATCTTATCATCTCGTGTCTAACAATAATTAGGGGTGTAAATAGGCGGGTTTGGGCTGACCCAAGGTAAGTCCAACCCAACCCAAGACAAATACCTAAACCCAAACCAAATCCAATAGATCAAAATAAGTAAAACCCATGTTGGCTCGTTGGGGCCCATTCTAGCCCCTGATCTCACACATTCTTGCTCATCAACAAGATATCATATAATTTTGTGCCTTTCCGATTCTTTGAGACCCGTCTACATAGATCTGCCTCCACAAAGCCTACAACATAAAGCGCCCCTACCAATACCGACCCTAAGAAAACCAAAAGCTTCCTCGTCCATCTGCTCTGCTCTCTCCGTGCCTGTCTCCCTGCTCCCCCCCCCCCCCCCCCCCCCCCCACTCCATGCCTCCTCTCTGATGCACCTGGCTCTGTCGGTCGTCTGAGGGTTCGCCGCCTGCGCCCCCCAACAAGGGCCTAAAGAAGAAGGCGATCCGGGCGCTCCCCAGGGTCTCCTTTTGCCCGAGTCGCCGAGTTCGTTGAGCGCGACGAGATTCAAGTGCTCCCCCGGTGCAGCCATGGCTTCCACGCCGCCTGCGTCGACTTGTGGCTAGGGTCCCACTCCTCCTTCCCGTCCTGCCGCCAGTTCCCAGTGGCGGGGGCGGGGGTGCCACCTGGGTGCCGGAAGTGCAGCCTGGGTACTGTTGGATCCTGGGGAGTTCGTGAGCGTCAAGTTCTCGACATCGGCGCCGCCAGGGAGACACCAGAGCATGGTTCCCAGTAATTTGGCTTGGAGGAGGAACACAACTCTTCCTCGAAGCCGCCAGCCCGGTGGGTTCACCCCGTGCGGGCGTCCGATCCGCCACCTGGCCGTTGCCTCGCCGTCCATGGAGGACTACGACATGACCGAGGATTCCAGAGAGGAGAACAGTAGCGAATGGCATCACCAGATCTTGAGCAGGTCTTCCGATGAGGTGGCAGTCTTGGACCGATGGACTTATCCATGCCCAGCCTATTAATTAATGGGCTTTAACAAGCGAGCTTTAATGCACCTTAATGGGTCATTAAACTGTGGCCCTGATTAAGCCCAAAACGGGCTGTCCATTGGGCTTATGGACAGCCCGGTCCATTGACACTTCTACTAACAATTATATGGGACTGTGTGTTTGTCACTCTGCCCTTTATTTGCTCTAACCCTATATCAGCAGCAAGTATTGCTTTTTTGTTTGAGAGGAAGAAAGAGACGACCTTCTTTAATAAAATTTGTTACACTGTTGTACTCTTTAACTTGGTTGGTTTGCATTGATTGATTGATCTAAAAGACTTGAGAGATAAAGAATTTCTGGTTTGAAAATTAACTAAAATATAGAACGCACACAAAAGTCTTGTTATTCTTTAGATTTTGTATAGATCAGTCATATACAAGATTACCAAAACATTTATTACATTCTGATGTAGATTTAAGTATTATTAAAAGATCATATGAGTCATCAGCCTTTTAATTATTAGGGGCTCTTAGGTGGATAGACTATTCGGGATAACTTATCCATAGATAGGTTATCCGGAGGTTTTTTTTCCCTCCTAATTAATTTGGTAAAGACGGCCATATTTTTGTGGGATGGCATGACTAGATTTCTTTGATAACAATGGATTTATCACAGATAGAAGATCGTGATAAGATAGTATTGTGACCCAACCTAGCACAAATAACAATGTCATAAGAGATTTTTTTTTTGCAAAGTTAATATTACAATAATGATGTGAATTGTAAAAAACATAATTTTAGTGATGGAAAAGAAAGAGAGAAACATATAATTTTTGTTGATAAATTTACTTTCTTACGATCTATGTCAATCATCACTAATGTAAGAGTAATGTTGCAATAAGTATTTCCCTTGTGATAAGGTTATTGATGTGAAATTTTGAACTCAAAACATTATTCGTTGTACCGCACGGATCGATTGTACCGTATTCTCCCTGATATAGTATGGTATCGATCGTACTGTTAAGATACGGTGGGAAAAGAGTCAGTTTTTTTTGTGACTTAATCAATATTTAAAATAAATAAATTCCAAGAAAATGATCAAAACATAAGAACGTCACATAAAGAAGTTAAAAATATAAAAAAACTCTATTTATAGTTATTCAAGTCAACCTAACATAATCACATAATACCGTGATCTATACTGCCTTGGGTATATAAAGTGGATGTCAACTAATAATTTTTAAGGTTAATTTTCACTTGACAAAAATTCATTTAAAAATTAATTAAAATTACTATAATTATATCATCTCTTAATTAACTTATGTTTAAAATTTCATCTCAATTAGATACGGTTTAGACCCCTTAGATGTGTCGAATGTGGGGAAGGAAATTTTTTTTTAAAAAACGGGGGAACCTACTATGCCATGCATGACAAGATACAGGTTGATTGTACTACCGTGATACATGGCGGTATAGATCGACAGTACCGCCGTGGTACATCCAACCTTGATTCCGATATGACTTTGATTGTGTGTATCATGAAAGGACCCTATTTATCCTAAAAATAAATTCAAATCTAAAGTCATCATAATTATCAAAAAAATATAGTGATTTAAAAAATATAAATGTTAAAAATATTGACGCATAAATACTGAGATTAAGTCAATCTAATGACTTTTGAATGTATTTTTTATTGAAGAAAATTAATTTAAAAAATTAAATTAAAATTATTATAATTTATATAATCTCTTATTATATTATGTTTAAAATTTCATCTCATGAAAGGACCTTGATTCCGATATGACTTTGATTGTGTGTATCATGAAAGGACCCTATTTATCTTAAAATAAAGTCAAATCTAAAGTCATCATAATTATCAAAAAAATATAGTGATTTAAAAAATATAAATGTTAAAAATTATTGACGCATAATACTGAGATTAAGTCAATCTAATGACTTTTGAATGTATTTTTTATTGAACAAAAATTAATTAAAAAATTAAATTAAAATTATTATAATTATATAATCTCTTAATTATATTATGTTTAAAATTTCATCTCAATTAAAAATTATTAAAATCTCTTAGATGTGTCCTATCTACGGTGTTTTGGCCGTACCATGATGACTCAAATTTTTTCCCCCTTTTAAATTAATAGTTTAATGGATAAAATCATATAAAAAAACCATCTCTCTCTCTCTCTCATCCATTCCTCCAAAGCAAATGGAAACTAGACTTTCTCCAGACGGGACTAATGTGTACACACCACGGCATCACATATGGTCATGGTCAAAGTCATTAGAGTATGCCGCGGGACGAGACAGAAATGTGTCGCTGTTGCACCGTGGAAAAATCTGACTTGTTTTGTTTTTTTTTTACTCGGTTTGTTGTTTTGACTCGGTCATGTCTGTGGTGCAGCAAATGTCACAAGACAAATAATGTTCCATGCGACCCACCAAGAGTTATACACAAGTTTGGAAAACACTACTACTCATGGAAATTCTAATTAATTAAAACCTCGAACATAGTTAATTACTTTCAGATATATTTGAATTGTCTCAACTTTTGTGAATTTCGGAGAGAAATATTAGAAAACCTAGAAAGGAGTTGCCTTTTCTTCTCCATTGCCCATTGCCTTTGGAATCTCTAGAATGACCTGTCTCTCCTTGAAGTCCCCCCCCACCCCCCACACTTGGCAGAGTCTAGAGTTTTCAAATATTTTTCAATGTTTAATCTTCGGGTCTTTAAGGGGTCTTTTTCAAATGAGATTTTTCACATAGAGATATCATGATAGCTTAAGTTGTACTTCTTTCAATCCTTGTCGAAAAGGACTCTTTGGAAAATTTATTCTGCACTTTGTGCACCTCGATGCTGCCTAAGCTAATGCTTTTAGGCCGAGTTTAGCATCTAGATACTGCCTAAGCTAGTGCGGTGGTGGAGATTTGAATCAATGTGCTAAGACATATGGGCTTAGCCACTTTTTGTATACAAAATAGGACATATTTTATATAGATTTTGCTTAAGAGGGATGTTTATGCAAATATCCCTAAAAGCTGTGCTGATCGGACAAAAGGACATGAACGAGGGATCCAGCCAAATCCGATTTCCCCCGATGTGATAGGCTATTAGGCTATCGGACAGGACCGGTATACCAACTTTGACCTAACAACACTATAGAAAATAAAAATAAAAAATAAAAAACTACTGTTTATATATGCCATGCAGATCATGTCAGTGATCGAAAAATCTCCTACCATGATAAATTTTGGATTGGACATATCAATATGTGAATTTTTTTTTTGCAAAAGTAAAATACATGACTAAGTGATGTAATTCATCTTAAATTATGTTTAGTATAAAAATAGATGTGAAAATATAATTTTAAAATTATTTTTAATTATCTTCGATCTATTTTAATACTAAATAGTTTCTTAGAATTTGTTAGAATAGATTCATAAAGTTTCTTTTTAATATTGTTTTCTAACTAAAAACGAAATACAATGATACTTAATATATCTCTACGTAGAGTTTGATAGAATTAGATTCAAATCTCAGTAGATACCAAACTTAGGGCATCCATATTTTTTCAAAGTTAGTAGACTCAACCACCGTCCATGGAAGACAAGAAAGAAAAGAAGAGAAGATGAAAAAGGTTAAAAAAAAAAAAAGGGAAATTACGATGGATCTAATATGCCAAGGTGAAGAGGGAAGATGGAAAGACCACTGCTGCTGCTAACCCTCCCCACCATTTCCCCAGGCTGTGAATTTTTCGAGGTTAAAATCAGATATATTGCATTATATATGGGGTTAAATTTAAACATGATTAGGTTACCGCTAATAAGGTTTATAACAATATGTAGCATTTTGTATGCAAAAAATAATATTTAAAGCAAAATCTATTATGGATGATAAACTTGAAATTTTTTCTTATAACAAAGATTTCAACGAGAAAAATCTCATTAAATCGCTAGATCTGAAGGCAAGCGGATTACTTTGAGGCTAACCCGGAAACGCACGAGTGGGCAGAACTCCACCCTGTAGTTGGTGCCGCCGGGACATGTGAAGGTCTGGTCGTCCGTGGCGTAGATGTAGGCGTCCGGGCACCTGTCTTTGAAGAACATCGAGTAGTTGGTCAGCCGGCAGTTGCCGGAGTTGCAGCAGTACTGGTTAGTCCTGAACACGGTGCAGGGATTGTTGCACCCGCCGGGGGCCCGAAGGACCGCGGGGCACTGCCCGTTGATATCGGCGGAACAGCGGATGCCGCGGCAGCCGCCGGAGGTGGGGCTGAAGTCCATGGGCACGTTGAAGCCGTCCACCAGGGAGATGTCGAAAAAGTCCCGGTTGTTGAACTGGTTGAGCGCGAACTCCGCCAGCGTGTTGGGGGGCCGGCCGTAGGCCGTGCAGTTGAGCACGCCGCCGCAGTCACCGGTCTGGCAGCGCCGCCCACGGCCGCGGCCGTCGAAGGAGCAGTCGGTGCGGGCCCAGATGCGGCCACCCGTAGTGCCGGGGTTCACGTTGATGGTCCACGACTCGCCGGGGTTGAGTCGGCGGCCTCCGCCGGGATTAGCGGCGGCCCAGACGGTGTAGGAGCAGCGGTTGACGACGTCGAATGTGGCGGCGAGGGTCGAAGGGAGAAGAAGGGGGAGGAGGAACAGGAGCAAGGAGATCAGCTGCAAGCCGGAAGACATGGAGATTACCTCGGGAGACCTAATTGGAACAACAGACGTACTCTTCGCAGCTCTGCGCAGTGGAGGGCGGGTAGATGTTATATCAGAGGTGCACAAAATCCCCCCAAAAAAAGTTGCCGTCTTGGAAGGTCTCGGTCTCTCGGGTTTCCTGGTTGGAAGGGTAAAGCCGTGGCTTCGCTGTGGCTGGCTATGTGGAAGGACCACCAAATGAGTCAGAGCACCCACGCGAGCACAGTTAACAGGGGTCTGTCTTTAGACCAAGAAGGAACCGGTTGGGAAAGCGAGGCCCCGGAGGAGGAAGCCAGGTGGGTGGTGTGCCATTTGTGTTTCGGTGGATTATAATATCTCCTCATCTCACTTTTTCAAATCTTAAACACAAATAACACACCCTCAGTGGGTGTGCCTAAGTGAGTACACACTTATGATATGCACTAAATATTTCTCAGGGTATGTAATTTGGGGTTGGATAAGTCTTGTTGCAAACCGCCAACATAGCGGTTTGCAATAATTTAGCTCCTCATTGGAGGAGCTGAGGTCAAGGGTTATACCCACTCCCAATGAATGTGTAGTTTGCATCCACGTGGATGCAAACTCTCCATGAAAGTTTACACCAAGTGGTGCTCTTTGGGGTTATCCGAATCCCCGTTGGAGCCCTGTCTGGTATTGGTATAAATAGTCGGGATAGAAATATGCCAACTCCTGTGTCATAATCTATCATCATATCTTGTTTAAACTCGGGTTAGTCCCTATCCCACTTCCATTCAAGAAGAAGGCTCTCGTGAAATGATCACTTTATCCTCTTATGTCTCAAGTATAATTATTGATTAAGTGTCGGCTGTTTCTCTATTTGTGTCCAAAAGAAAAGAAAAAATTAATTAAAATTCTTAACTGTAATAGAAAAGTCTTTACTGTAAAATTATTTAACATATACTATAACAGAAGATAATATTTATTATAATGAGTTACAATTTTGTTAAGGATTAAAAAATAAGTCAAATATCTTTTGAGGACTCCTAATTAATTTGCCTAAATTTTTTTTATCTATTTGACTATTAATCAACGTAAGTACTAGAAGTTGATTATTTTTTATGATTTTAGAATTTCAATAATTGATTAATTTTTTTAAATAATCCATCACGTTCTAGTTGTAATCGATTATTTTCTTATGATTTTAGAATCCTAATAATTGATTAGTTTCTTTAATAATCTATTATGTTTTCTGTAATTTAATTATTTTTCCTACGATAATCAATTAGTAAGTTTTCTCATATGACCTTTTTTTTAATGTGGGCCAAAATGTTATATAATAAGTAGATAGACTTAAAACACACATACACAGTGTAATAACCGTTGCTAACTCTGATCCAGCATTCTACCCCATCTTCTAGAGTGGATAGAGATAACTTATACTACTACTCCAAGTTAACCAACGCATTTATCTAAATTTGGTTAAATGCAAATATGCCTTCGATCAACATAACACAATAAGATAGTGAAACAATAATTATGTAAACATTATAAAAAAATATTTTATTTATGTTTCACTATATATATATATATATATGAGAATGAGTTTAACACATCAATTTATTTATTATTAGACACGTAACAATTAATCGAGCCATTGAATCGAAAGAGTAATATTGGGTGGTCCAAAGGTCAAGACAATGTTTGAAATGACCCGTCGAGAGCCCCGGAGTCATGACCCGTTTGGAAACACTACCTATAAAAATTGCAAGTATTAAAATCATCATAAATAATACTTTCAAATAAGTATAAGTATTAAAATCATCATAAATATTTTTTTTCCTCCAATATTGTCCACAGACAAATGCTTGGTGCTCGTGTCGCATATGTGATAGACACAAGACGGATAAGACAGGGCCCACCATAAACACTGGGCATTTCCCAATCCATATTACTTTTGGGGTTATAATCTCCTTAATAACCTTCTTCCTCCTTGAATACCTCTCAAAATGAATTGGCATAGTAAATAGGCTTTTCAACTATTTCTCAATATTTATTCTTTGGGTTTTTCAAATGAGACTTTCATCTAGCAGATATCATGATTATTAATTTGCAGTTGTCCAAATCCACGTGAAAAAATGATTTTTTTGTAGGTAATGTGAGAATGGAGATATAAACTTCGAAAACTTTACTCTACACCAAGTGTACGTCTAAATGCACCCAAAGTTATTTAATGATGGATGCAAAAATTTTATTTAATAAAATCACTCTATTAATTTACTGAGATCACTTTCTTTAAAATAATTTCTAATCAAATTAATTACATAAAAAATTTTACAATCACTAATAAAGTTTAAAAAACCCAACGGAGTCCCAAAATCTCACTAGATATATGCTAGATCTACCGATGGTTACTCCTTTTATTCCTTTAAGTATTCATGGTACAATATTATCCCCAATCAAATTAGCTCGAGTACATTGTGGAATAGGCTTATGGGGCTGACGATCTCCATCAACTAGAATTACAAGCCCATTATTGGTTCAACCTAAAATCTCTTTTAAGGAAAACTTTTATTCAATAACTTACTTGGTATTTTTGAAAAATTAATTTATATTTTTTTACTTAAATTTTATAAATTTTGACATTCCTAATGAAACTCTGTAAGTTATTTTTCTCGATTTTTCTTTCATGTAGAATTTTTATGACTAAAATTATAGTCTTTGTTCTCATTATTAGTACCCAACGCATGGAGAATGGAGGCTGACGGCCGACAGTTGATGTCCGTTGTCCGACGACGATCGATGTCCTACTATTGATGCTCAGAGCTTGTAGATTAACGATGGCGACTAGCAACCAATGTCTCGAGACATCCATCTCTGAAGAACCTCGAGTAGGTGGTCGAACCGCAGTTGAATTGGCAACCATATTTGCCAATGCCGAACACGGTGCAAGGGTGGTTGCACCCGCCAGGCATTCGGAGCTCCTCAGGGCACTACCCGTTGATATTGGCGCCGCCGGAGGTGGGGCTAAAGTCCATGGGCACGTTGAAGCCCTTGACTTGGGAGACGTCGAAGAAGTCGAGGTTGCCGATTTGGCCGGAGAGTACTCGACTATAGCAGTGTAAATGGGTCAGATCCGGGTCAGATTTTTGGAGATCCAAATCCAAATCCGAATTCAGAAGATTCGAATCCAAATTTAAAGACATTTTCGGATCCAATTTCGGATTAAGATTCAAAATCTGGGTTGGATCCGAATCCTATTGTATTGTATCAGGTGGTTTTTCTTAAATATAGTAAAAAAAATTAAAAATATAAAAAATATTCAACCTGTCCTATATAGCAGATTAAACCGAATAATGTAAGAACTCTTAACTGAGCTTTCAATGAGCAATACTTTACTTTAGAAATCGACTGTTTTTAATGAGTAATACTTCATGAATAAATGCTGCTCGACAGAGTCTCATGGAAATAGAGAAACGAGAGTGTCAAATCATCTCCCTGATGCTCGAAAGGGTCTCATAGGGAAAGGAGAAATGGGAAGTTGCTTCGAATCAGAGAAAAAGGAAGAGGAAAAGATTAGGCTTCTCGCTACCAACAGAACACCGGTGAGAAGACCAAGCTCGAAACAGATCTAGTTCTAATCCATCCATTGGCCGTAAACTGCTCTAAAAAGTAGATCCAACAGAATCGATTGGAGAAGACGAACCAAGAGGCGATAAGAGCGCTTGCAGCAGTGAGAAGGGCAGGATAAGAAAGAGAACGATGAGGAGGATTTGAAATACCACCTGAAACCAAAATCACCGGCAAAAGGGAGGTTCTTCCGGAAGCCTATGGCATGGGCGGAATTGGAAGGAGGGATGATCTAAGGTGACGGATGAGGATTCCCTTCTTCTTCTTTATGCTACCTAAGCGAGAGAACTCCAAGAGAAAATCCACCATTCCACCTATCTTGTGTCTTGCACCAGAGCAGAATCCCCACGTCGCCATCGCGCCTGTTGTGGAATCATGAGGTAGAGGTAGAGCCGCGGAGGGAGCCGGAGAGGAACATGCCGTCGTGAAAACTCTAGGACTCGTGAGTTGCGCAGGCACAACTCTTCGCCTCTTCGGATCAAGACACTGACACCCCAAAATTTTGACCCGAAATCAACTAGTTCGGATCAGAAATGTGCGACCCGGATTCGGAGAAAAAGTCAACTCCGGGTCAAAACGTCAGATCCAAATCCGACTTAGGCACTGTTTGGATCTGCTAATGTAAAAAGAAAAATCGGTAAGAATCGATTTTGTAGAAGACGTCGTACGTGGGTGCGCTTTCTGGGCCTCGATACTCACACCGGCCTCGTCACTCGCAAAAGGAAAAAAATATTTCACCGTCGTGGGTCACCTATGCTAACTGGCCAAAGGCAAATAAAATGTTAAAAAAATATTTTTTACCATCGCTTGATATCCAAAATCACAGGAAGTAGAGATTCCGCCACTTTTCAACAATGGAGAGAGAAAGTCAAACTTCTTTCTACCGCTCTCCTCCTTTTAAAAATCTGTGCAAACATAGAAAACGAAGTAGTTGCATTTGAAAATGATTTAGACATTGTCAAAAATTTTACAGTAAAAATCTATCCACGAAGCGGTGCCTTAAATTTCAGATTCAGACCAAGATTTTGGATCTTATAGATCCATTAACAGCTCTACTCAGCTATCGTGTGGGGCGGCGCCCCATAGCCACTACAGGCGAGTTTGCCGTTGTATAAGTCGCCGGTCTTGCAGCATCCTCAGGGTGTTGCTCAAACTTAAGTTAATCTCCATTTGGCTTGTCATTCAGGAAAATGACCCTCATAAAATGAGTATTAATTTACCCTCAGTGTCTCAAGTACAATCATTATTATGTATCAGGTGTTTATGTGACTAATCAATGTATCCACTAATAATTGATTGGTAACATGCATGTATTTATTCTGGATGGTACATGTCTGTCCTGTATCGTGTGCAAATAATGTGACAAGGAGGTTTATCCCTTATTCAACATTGAATTTAAGTCAAATAAAGATAGTTTCGGGGAAGGAAGTCTTTTCTCTGGCCAGGGTATCTATGCTAATAGAACTTCTAGGTCACCCATCTTAAATTAGACTTCTTTGTGTTGGCTTTGTGGCTTCGTGGAAAGAGTGAGAAGGTCCACCAAAAGAGTCAGAGCACCTAGACGGTGTGCTTGGGAAAATGGATGCCCTGGAGGAGGAAGATAGAAGACAAACACTACAAAGAAAAGAATAAATATTTTATATATTAATAATTTCTCTAACCGCTGATACAAAATCGTTGATAAATCTTATTTTTTTTGTAATAAAAATGACCATTCCAGAGACCATGAAGATACATCAAGTATATATGATGCAAACCTAGCTATCCAACCTATCAAAACACAAACACCTAGCATTTCTTAATTTGGCGCTTTGGAATGTACGGTGGGTGGGCAATGGCCGGTTGACTGAGATGGAGTCCAAAAGTGGGGTTTGTCTGAGCTGATGTAATAGCACCTTGTGCATATATAATGGCCAGTCAATCGAAGAGGCGTCGATAGCTGGCACTCAAAGCGATCCGTAGGGACGGGCCGGCCGGCCAACAGTGAGCAAGAGCTCGACAGAATTGACCGACCAGGTGGGGGCTAAGTATAGGCGGGCTAAAAGGTGTTGTTTGATAATGCGAGGATACGTCACTTTCACATCTAAATTTAGAGAAAGATTTATTGTCAAATGTTTGATTTATTATTTAGTATCTCACATATCGATAATTCATTACAATAAATATTATCTTATATTACAGTATATATATGTAAATTATGTTTCAGTAAAAATCTTCTTATTATAGTAAAAAATTCTTAATTAATTTATCTAAATTTATATCTAAGTAAATTTTTATTCTCTTAATTCTTCGCTCGCTCTCTTTTGCTACAATTAAATAGCATCTCTAGGTGTGTCTCATTTTTTTCAGATGTTATTTAAATTAATTATTAAATATTAGTATGTTTAAATATTTTTCAAATTTTAAACTTGAAGATTAAATGATGAATTAAATTTTAGATATTTAAATGAGTATTATCAAACTCCATCTAAACCTCCTCTCATGTCTAAATAAAGAATCATACTTTGCGTATAGTTTGGGGCAGTGTTATTACCCCTTTAAGTATATGTGTTTTGATGTCAGGCCAAATAAACTCAAATATATGTGATTGGGCCCCATATAACATATATTTATGGTATTATCTTTCTATGCTCTTGGTGGAGGATGGAGAAATGTTGTAGCTGTTGGTGGCGACGTATATACCTTCACGATCAGTTGATCCCTAAGTCTCAGTTTGATAACGAGTTAACATAAAGTTAATTCAAAATTAACTTAGAGTTAACTCAAAATGTAGTTTGGTAACAAAAAAAGTTAATTCAAGTGGGTTAGATTAAAAGTGGGTCAAATGTTAGTTAACTCACAATTTTCTAACCTACCTCTGGAGGTAGATTTGAGTTAACTTATTGAGTTAACTACCTTTTTGTCCAGGCGGTACAAAATATTAATTACTACTTTCTCTTTTTTCAACACAACATTAATTACTATTTTTACTTTTCACGTCACTTTTTGATATGAAAGTGGATAACAGTGGGTTAACTCACTTTATCTTGTCAAAGCAATCAAAGAGAAAGTGGGTTAACTCATTATAATTAAACTAAGTTAAACACAAGAAAACAAAGTAAAAAGTGAGTTAACCCTGCATAACTTTAGTAATGGGTTGGAGTTATCTCTAACCCCAACTCATTGCCAAACTGAGACTAAGGAGCT
This sequence comes from Colocasia esculenta, assembly GCA_014218235.1. Lineage (NCBI taxonomy): Eukaryota > Viridiplantae > Streptophyta > Magnoliopsida > Alismatales > Araceae > Colocasia > Colocasia esculenta. Next base: position 126,198,732 of record CM024763.1, on the reverse strand, counting down.
TGTTTGGTACTCTTGCATTCAAAGTTGAAGCATGCTCCATCAGATTTGTCCATGGCGGCTCAGATCATCGATGACTTGTTGGTTTCACTGCATGCTCAAGTATCTTATTCGGCAACATCCTCTCTGACTAGCTCTATCGAGCTCCTACCCGACTCTCATGGTTGTTGTGGGCTTGTTTACTCCTGCCGACCTGTCATTGGCACGTTCGACGACAATTCTTGACGTCTTCATGCTAGATCCGACAATGATCTTCGGTGTTCTGTGCCTGCCCATTAATTGGGGGTGTTTTTCTTTGTTCGCCGGACCTTTAGTCCTTGGAATGCTATCTTGGATTGTACGCTGGTTGTACATTGTGGTTGGACTTATGGTCCAAAGGTAACTTTTATGACTTGTGCTATGTTTGAAGGAGGTGTGTGTCACTCCTTCCTACATGTTGTGTGCTATTTGCTACCTTAATGACAACATCTTTTCACCTGTCAACAAAAAAAGAGTAAACTCCACTCACCCGGTCATCAAAGTTAGATAATAAGGCATAGCTTGGTCATTATCTCGTTATCTAGAAGTCACTCGTGAAGACCATGGGGACAAGGTCTTGACCAACCAAATCTCATTTCTCGTGGCCCATCGAATCATTGGCATCTAACCCAAAATAGGTGGAAGTGGCCTTAGAGCCCATCGTCCTCAAACAAACACACTCCTACAAAGGCGTCTCGACTCTCTAAATCATAATAAGGCTCCAAATCTAGCATCAATGGTACAACCAAGCCCATCATTCTTAATTGGAACAGCAGACGTCGTAAAAATTGACGCACTATATTTTTTAGTTAGAAATAATTTAAAAAAAATACAGTAACCAAACACCATACGAGTCTTAAAAAAAAAGGGAGAATCCCAACATATCCAAACAGACATTTTGCGTTTCTTGGGCGCCTTGGCATGTACGGTGGGTGGGCAATACCCAGTTGACTCAATTATCATGAATTTTGAAGATTAACGACCATTTTGTGCATGAGTGTTAAACATTGCATAACTAATGATAGTTTTTAAAATAATTTAACAATATTGGTTCATGATAACTTAAAATGTTTGGAGAACAGATACTAAAGGACAAAAAATAAATGGAATAAAGAACAAACCATTCGACGTGTGGACATCGTCCATGCATCGCGGCAAGGTGGACAAAGGAAAAGAGCGAGTGGTCCAGCTTGGAAAGCTACGGGGACGGAAAGAATGGTTGACTGGTCAAATTATGGAGCCGACTAATGCGGATGACAAGTGGCATCAGCCAGGGGCCGTTTGGGACTTTTTTCTTTTATTTTTGGAGTAAAAAGCGGCTCATTGGGCTTCCGTTACAAAAATTACTGATTTTATATGAATAAATATAACCAAATAGAGTACGCAAGTGTCCATATTTTAATTCTTGTATTGATGCACTTCTATAATTCTTATGTAATATCTTGTGAATATATAAAAACAAATTGTGAAAAATACTCTTAGCATGCGATCACATCAGACCATTATAAAACTTAAGTTAAGGTGAGTATAAATAATTTGACATATTAGAGATATCCTTTTGACGATTCATCAAACCCTACTCAAATTGCTATCATAGAAAGGAAAATAACTCCGAATAGACTACTTTTTGGTAAGTAAATTAACTCCACTCATGACTGTTCATCCTATACCAGCAAGTTCACCCCAGCATGCGTTAGCTTCGCCCAATTTTCTCCTCAATTTCTTTCCCTACTACTCTCCGCTCGAGTGTTCGTTGGGAGGGGGCATCCTTCTTCCTTCGGCGTCTCCTTGAAGACTCCCTTTCCCGATAGTATGGGGACTTTAGTGTGTTTTCCTCCTTTTTTCAGGAGATTTTGTTCTCCTTCTAGTTCAGAAAGTCCTCATCGGTGCCGCCGGCGTCTCGTTCTCAGACTTTCGGGGATCTCAACTCTCAATGTAAGTATTTCATTATTGCCATGGGTATTCTCTTTCTATGCTCTAGGTCGTCTTCCTAATGGGGGATGGAGAAGTGTTGTGGCTGTTGGTGGTGACGTACGCCATAGTACTATCAAGTCTCCCTCCGTTTATACTTCACGATCAATTGATCCCTAAGGGCAGTGGCGGATCCTCTCAACAGTCAGTGGAGTCACGTGATCCCACTGACTTGGAAGGGAGTTTTAAAGATTTTTTTTTTATTTATATAAGTCAAAATTTTATGTAAGGTTATGTAAAGTGATCCCACTGAATTTAAGAGTGACCTCCCTAGACTCAAGTGATCCTACTGAATTAATTTCAAGATCCGCCACTGTCTAAGGGGGCCTTGTTGGTGCTCTTACACTCAAAGTTGAAGCCACCTCCATGGCGGCCCAGATCATCGATGACCTGTTTGGTTTCACTGCGTGCTCAAGAATTGCACTCAGAAACATCCTCTCCGACTGGTTCTATCGAGCTCCTCCCCGTCTCTCATTCATGTGGCCATGGGCTTGCTTACTCCCGCCGGCCCACCATTAATGGCACGTTCAATGACAACTCCGGGCATCTCCGTGCTACATCCGACAATGATCTTCATTGTTCTGTCTCTTCCCAGTTGAGGGTACGTTTTCCTTTGTTCAGAGTTTTGGTCCTTGGAATGCTATCCTGGGTTGTATGTTGGTTGTAGATTGTGTTTAGACTTATGATCCAAAGGGAGCTGCATGGTTTGTGCTATGCTTGAAGGAGATGTGTGTCACTCCTTCCGACATCGACATGCTGTGTACTATTTACTATTTTAATGGCAATATCTTTTCACCTGTTAAAAAAAAGTAAACTCCACTCACCCGGTTCATCAAAGTTAGAGAATAGGGAATTGCTCGGTCGTTATCTCGTTATCTAGAAGTCACTCGTGAAGACCAAGGGACAAGGACTTGACCAACCAAAACTCATTCCTCGTGGTCCATCGAATCACTGTCATCTAACCCCAAATAGGTGGAAGTGGCCTTAAAGCCCATTGTCCTTAAACGAACACAATATTATTGCCAAAGAGTCCTTGGCCCCCTAAATCATATTAAGTCTCCAAATCTAGCATCAACGGTACAACCAAGCCCGCAACAAGTCACACTTCTTTAGTGACGATATGGTACTATCTCACCTGTTGTCTGACATGCCCTTGTCCCACTGAAAATTCTCTCCACTCTACTTAGGATGCCCTCTCCCACTCCCTTCTAAAGATTAGCAATGGCAACATTGTTTTGAGCATGCCTCACAGTCAGAGCGAGGCACTCCATCCTTCGTCTTAAACCATGTAGACCCTGACATGCATCCACAACTAATCCCATACAGTTAGATTCATGGCGGATCTTGAAAATTAGTCTAGTGGAGTCACCTTTAAATTTAGTGGGGAGTCACCCTTAAATTCAGTGAAGTCACTTTACATAAAATTTTGATCTATACAAACAAAAAAAGACACCATTTAAGACTCCACTTCTAAGTCAGTGGGGTCACGTGACCCCACTGACTGGTCGTGGGATCCGCCACTGGTTACGTAACAAATATGAAGAATTTTCCACATATACTTAAAAGAGGATCAACTCCAGACAGGAAAAAGATTAAGGAAAAAGCTCTAGACTTGCCAACACCCCCCCCCCCCCCCAACCACACACAGACAAGAGCATTCAGCCTTTCTATTCTCCCTATCTATCCCTTCTCACATCCCAATGAATTTCGCTAACTTGAATGTCACTTGATTCTCCTCCATGATCACTCCTCAAACCCCTCTGACCATTAATTTGTAGGTGTGAGCAACATTCTCCCATCAATAAGCTTCAGAGTATGTAAAGATAAAATAGTAGAAACTTGTTGATAACTTTTTGATTGCTATAATATATATATATATATATATATAATATTATTTAATTGACGGTATTAGGATTCCCCTATCTCATGCATGCTGGGAGAATGGAAGATGACAAGTAGATCGTTTTTTGTGGTTGAGAATATTTATTACACAAAGAATTTAAGTCATGACCCGCCCTTATCTAGGGGTGAACCGAAATCGAATCGAAATTAAGTTCAAACCGAACCGAATCGAACTAGTTCGGTTCGGTTGAACCGAAAAAAAAACACATTAAAAGGCCCAGAGGGCAGACCTAAGTTTCGAACTCAGAACTGCCTAGGAATTGGGAGGCGCTAGCCCACTAAATTATCGTTCCTTTCTGTTATATATTAATTATTAAATATATTTATATAAATTCGGTTCATTCGATTTTTCACCAGAAAATTGAATTGAACCATGAGACCTCTCAACCCGAACCGAAGTAGCCGGTTCGGTTCGATTTTTCGAGCTGGGCCATATTATGAACAGCCCTACCCTTACCCATGTGACATGCGGGCCATTCAATGATGGGTCATTTTTGCAAAGGGGGCAATGCTCCCCCTCTTGCAAAAACAGTTCTCTTGGTTTAACCTTGCAGAACGGGATCCTCTAATGCACGAGGATATTAGTCAGAGGATCGTCAAAGAGGAGGCCACCTCCTTCAGTCTTGTTCTCATTCTAAGGGCGTACAAGTAATTATAAATACTTGGTATGTTCTGAAGGTGGTTGGTTCTTGGGCAGAGGACGTCGTCCTGGGGTCGTTGTATGCTTCCGGGCACCTGTCCTTGAAGAAACTCTAGTTCGTCGGCCCGCACCGGCCGGAGTTGCAGCAGTACTGGTCGGTCTTGAACACGGTGCAGGGTTTGCTACATCCACCGTGGCGGATCTAGAATTTTATGTTAGTGGGGTCCTAATAATACACCTATATAATTTCAGTGGGGTCACCCATGGTAAAAAACTGATCTCTCAATATAAATTTTTTTTGTTCAGTGGGGTCACAGGACCTCATTGCCAATAAGCTAGATCCGCCCCTGTCCACCGGCTGGAGCTCTGCGGGGCACTGCCCGTTGATGTCGGCGGTGCAGCGGATGCCGCGGTCCATGGGCACGTTGAAGACGTTCCGTCCGACAGGGACATGCAGTCCAAGAAGTCGAGGTTGTTGAACTGGTTGAGCGTGTACTCCGCCAGGGTGTTGGGCGGCTGTCTGTAGGCCGTGCACCGGATCACGCCGCCGCATGCAATCACTGAGTTCAGATCCTCTCGCAATGCGGAAGGAGGGAACTCTATAAGTCGCCAACGAACTGTCGCCGCGTGGCTCCCACTTCCTTCCCTCTTCCCCACTCCTCATCTACGGGTCTCATCCTCCCCTCCTGCCGGTAGGGGTGAACATGGTCCGGTTCGGTTCGTTCACCCCACTTTTTGGGTGAACCGAAACTGAACTGAAATTAATTTCAAACCGAACCGAACCGAATCGGTTCGGTTCAAATCGTTAAAAAAAAATCACAGATTTTAAAGCCCAGAGGGCGGACCTGAGTTTCGAACTCAGGTCAGCCCATGGAATGGGGAGGCGCTAGCCCACTGGGCTACACGCTCCCTTTTGATATATATTACATATTTAATATATTTAATATATATTCAGTTCGTTCGGTTTTTCAATGCAAAACCAAACTGAACCGCCAGACCTCTCAACCCGAACCGAACTGGCTGGTTCGGTTCGGTTTTACGGTTTGAACCGTATTATGAACAGCCCTACCTGCCGGTTCTCCTTTTCAGTCATCTCTCCACTCTTCCTCCCCCGCTACTAATGCGCATTTTGCGCAACAGTGACACATATGTTTGTTTGTTTTTTTAATTTTTATTTAAAAATTGAATTGTGAAAGATGTTATTTTTTATTTTATAGTTTTTTAAAAATATGATAATAAATATCATTAAAAATTATATACTAATGGTTGTCGGGTTCAGGACTGTACTACCCCAAAAAATTTTAATAGTTAAAAAATATGAATAATATGGTTATTAGACCTGATTATTATTAAGAGATGAAATAATTAATATCTGAAATTAATTGATATTAATAACGTTATCTTAGTGCCGTACATAGAGATACGCGTTTCGACAGGGTGACACCGAAAAACTATAACGAAAATAAAATTCGAGAACACCATAATTTCCAAAAAAATATGGTGATATCAAAATGTAAATATCCGGATTTGTTGACATACATATTTCGAAATTAAGCCGCCGCAACTATTTTCCAGGCGATTTTTCACCAGTGCCAAATAAATTTTAAAATTAAAATAAAATCACCATAGTTGATAAAATCATTACATAGCCCATGACTGAAATTTTAACACAAATGGATATCATTTGAATGTGTTTTCAATAGGATCTTTGGGCCAGCTGATTTTTAGCCCATTTATGGTAACCATTTTAACCAATTATTCTTTGCTTACGTAAGCCTTAAACTACTGATTTGGCTGGTTACACGTTAGTTACCTACGTGTAAACATTGGGGAGATTGCATGGGCTACGCGTGACAATAAAAACCAGAGGTTTTTACTATAACACATCATGGCCTGCGTATCTTCACGCATGGAGTTTCCGCTTGGTTATAAACCCCCCCCCCCCCCCCCCCCAACACAATCATACGAACCATTCCAGTGTTTGCTTCTGCTGGTTTGGCCATTGTGGTGCGTATGGTTGATTTCAGGTGAATATGGTTTATTCAGGTGCATATGTTGTATTCAGGTGTATATGGTTGCATTCAGATGCATATGGTTGCTTCATGTGCACTTTGTCCAAACACACATAACTGTATGTATGTGGCATCAGGTGCATATGGTTGCATTCAGATGCATATGGTTGCATTCAAACATATGGTTTTATTTATGTGCTTTATATGTAAATAGACAATAACTGTTATGTATGGTCGCATTCAGGTGCATATAATTGCATTCAGATGTATATGTTGCATTCAGGTGCTCTTTATGCAAACAAACAATAACTATTGTGTATGGTTGCATTCAGATGCATATGGTTGCATTCAGGTGCATATAGTTACATGCAGGTGCATATGGTTGCATTCATTAATAAACATAGTATTCATATTTTTCAACTATTAAAATTTTTCGGGGTGGTACAGTCCTGAACCTGACAGACATAGTATGTATATTTTTTAATGATATTTATGTTTATATTTAATATAAATTATAAAATTAAAAATAGCATCTTTCACAATCCGATTTTTAAAATAAAAATTTAAAACTAAGAAGAAGAAAAAAACAAACACGTGTGTTACTGTTGCGCATTTTGCACAACATAACTGGAGGAGGAAGAGTGGGAGATGACTGGAAAGGGGAACCGGCAGGAGGGGATGATGACCGGCAGATGGGGAGTTGGGAAGAGGGACGGAAGTGGGAGCCACGTGGAACTGTGCTGTAGCGCAGTGGCTTCCCCCCTTGCCAAATTGGAAGGGGGGAAGCGGGAGGGCCCGAGATCGATCCCGGGCCCTCTCCTCACCTTTCCCCCTCCCCAACCAGTTTACCTATCAAAAAAAAAAAAGAAGAAGTGGGAGCCACGTGCCGGGGAGTGGGGAAGAGGGACGGAAGTGGGAGCCACGCGTCGACAATCCGTTGGCGACTTATAAGTTCCTCCTCCCGCATTGCGAGAGGATCCGAACTTTCTGGCCGCTCCCCCCCCCCTCCCCCCCCCCTCCCCCCCCCCCCCGGCTACTGTTGCCGAAGGAGCAGCCGTGTTGAACGACTGGCCCGGGTTGAGCTTGCGGCCACCGTCGGGGGGTATAAAAATTCATGGTAAATCTTTACAAAAAATGAAAATTTATGAGAAATTTTTTATCGTATTTTTGTCAAATTGAATAAAATTTCATCTAAATATATTTTCCTAAGGAAATGAGACAACAGTTCTAGAAAATTAAAGATTATTAGCTGTACCTAAAAAAATAAAATGTCACATTTCAAATATATCTGAAAAAAAAAATCTTCCAATTGAGAGACCTGTGAGCGGCTTAGTAGCCGTTTAAATCCCTACTTTCACATTATCCATAAAAAAATAAACTATTTGAGATAATTTCTTTTTAAAACAATTATTAGAATAAGCGGTGAAGAAGAGACGACCTGTAGACATTGGTGACGAGGGAAAGACCTTTTTTTGCAGCATTGGCTCCTCTATTTGCTCAAGAAAAAGCATCGGCTCTTGTGGCTTATGCACAGACAAATTATGGGTTCAAATTTGATGGTAAGTCCCACCACGACGAGCAATAAACTTAATGGAAGTCCCATGCCAATTTGAACTATAAACATAGAAAACCGAACTGATATATAGTCTGGCGTATACTTATATTTAATGCGTAATGAAAGTTAAGTCTCCAGACAAATTTATCTTGAAAAGCGGACAGAAATGAGTATATATTTCTAATGATATGTATGTAGTTAAATTTGAAAATAAATGGTAAATAACAGGGAAGAGCCTAGCTACTTTAACTAAAGTGTAAACTGCACACGATTAATTTGTATCTATAACGCTTGATATCAAAACCCTGCCCGAGGTTTGATAGTGTTGAATGTGGGATTAAATCCAAATCTCTCAAATTTGGCACAAACCCTAGTACCACTTTATTATATTTTCTGTGATAATATTATATATATATATGAAATTTTTGCATATATATCCTTACAATTATCGCTATTTATATGTTTATCTTTGATCTACAACAATTATCTGAAATAATTTTAATCTGTCATAATAGTTGTAATTATACCCTCACAGAGATACACATATAAGTATTTTTTTGAAATTTTTACATATATCCCTATAAAAAAATATAATGTAACTATTACAACAGATTAGAAATATTTCAGATAGTTGATCTAAATAAAAAATATACATATAAATAGTGATGTTTGTAGAGAGAGAGAGAGAGAGAGAGAGATATATATATATATATATATATATAAACTATCATGGAGACATGTAGTCGGAGGTTTTAGCTCCCAAGTGGCAGCCCGTTGGAGCCCAGGAGGCTATATACCAGAGAATGGGCCTATTGACTAGACATCACGTTCTGATCCAACATCGAAAGGACAGTGTGGCAAGATATATATAGACGATGTAGATTAAGATTTCCTCGACCAAAATTTCTTCTTGCAAGTGCTTCACCATGATGTGAGAATATATACTACTCAGGGTCCCTCAAGACTGCAAATCTTCTCTTTAGTTATAATCCTAGAATAATATAATACGTTTTATTTGATAAATTTTCTTTTCATTTGTTCCTCGGAAAAACGGGGAACTTGTAATTTTGAGATTTACTCAGAGTTCTCCAATCAACTCAAAATCGTAAGGAAATATCGAGATATTATGTCTCAAGATGTACATCGATCCCTAATATATATGTTAGCTTGCAGATGCACTACAAGACAAACAACATTGTCAGCGGTTGTGAGTCGTTGACAAAAATCAAACTTTGTGATAAAAATATATGTCAACGGCCACAGCCCGTAGACAACGTCGTCAATATTTTTATCGTTGACTTATCATATGTCAACAAAAGGTAGAACCGCTGACAAAAAAAATTTACCTCAACAGTCAACCCGCTGACAAAAAAAATTTACATCAGCGGGCAAAGCCGCTGACAAAAAAAATTTACGTCAGCGATTTCTCCGTGCTGACATAAATATTTGTCAGCGACTTATGCCCGCTGACAAAAATATTTTTTATGTCGTGCCTTTAGCCGCTGACAAATAATATTATTTTTTGTCAGCAGCCTAAGCAAAAATTCTAATTTTCTGTTTATATCATATTAGAAAGGGCAGGGTTTGAGACGTTAATTAGTACTTTACCTGGTAACGAGATCTTGCACTCCCAAGATGAAGTCCATGGAACCTGGATGTAACATGGAAAAATATGCCTTCCGCCATGATCGTAGAGAGTATCCTGGGAGCCCAGGATCCTGCATCTGAAGAAGACGGCCTTGTGTCTCCAGACACCCTCAGTGCAACCGCTTGCATCCCTTCAGCTCCTGGAATAGCCTGTGGCGCTGTGTTCTGCAATTCCACATTGTATATATCACTCATATGTCAATTACCGGGGCTTACATTACAGCTATATATCTGTCTATATATATTAGAAGAGAAATATTTAGTGCACATTTTTTATGTACACTAAAAATAGAATATCTATTAAGATTGTGTCATGTCTCGAGACTCTTAAAAAATTGAAGATGTGGAGACGCATAACACAATTCTAATAGATGTGTCATGTTTAATACACATCAAAGATATGTACCGGATAACTTTCTATCACAGCGTAACATAAGCAGTCAAATAGTCCATGGTAAACATGGGAGATTCACTATCAAAGAAGCTTATAGAAAGGGCAAAGCCGAAACACAAAAAGAACGGTGACACATTGGTCAGAATTTCGAAGAGGAGGAAAAGTACAGACTTTAAAGGCGAGATCAGTGTTAGATGCAGCCTCTACTTTCATTAACGCCAACAAGGCTATCTCAGAAGACTTTGGTCATACACAAGAAAATAAAATACCTCAATTCATATAATTCAAAGTCTCTAATACTCAATTCATATAATATCAAAGTTTTTAAATACTCAATTTATAACACATCAAAATCTCTAAATTAATGTCATCAAAATATCAATCTATCATCATCATCATCATCATCATAGTCATCTCCCTCCGCATCAGTATCTACAATGGTCGTCCTTTGGCGCTCTCGATGGAGCCGACGCAGCAAATCTCTGACTAGTCTGAAACTGAGTCATAATGTACTCATCTGCAGCATCTGTCTACGTATGTCATCCATCTCAGACTCTCGTTTACGCAGCTGCTCCAACTCCCTCCGCATTTCATCCATCTCTACATCCCGTTTGCGCACCTCTGTGCGCAACTCCTCAACCTCCATTCTGAGAGTGTTTTCAATGTTACTAATCTGTTGCTGATAGTCAGTGGAGCACGGCCCTTCTCCTGTCTCATACCATGTGCGACGTGTCTCCCGACTACCTCCGCAACGAATGCGACCAGATCGGTCCTTCCCCATAACTGAAACAAAAGCCTCCTCAGCAGAAATGGGGGTACTCCCACTCTCACTATCTAGTGAAAGAGTCGATAGCTGAATCATCCTCTCCTACATAAAAAGTTCAAAAAAAAATATTATTTATCATAAATATCACATAAACAATTTATAAATTTTAAAAATACACTTACATATTGACTCCTACTCTCGTCATCTACCACATGCTCATTGCCATCAGGTAATTCCTTGCATCTTCCTGCCCTTTCTATATGGCATAGATTGATGAGACCGATTTGCTTCATTACGATCAGCGATATTCTGCCAACAAATATTTTAAATGTTAAAATAAAAAAATGAAGATGTACTATAAAACTTTATTATTACCTGCTCATCCGAAGTGTTCCATTTTGCACACATTATCTGCCAATCTTGTGGATTAACACCAGCTGAAACTGAGGCAATGGCATCATCAAAAGACTTGCTTGTATAATGCTGTATAGAGACATAATTTTTTTAGTTCCACATTAAGTGTCTTTGACTGATAAAGCAAAAAAACCCACTCTATAACCATATGACTCTTCCTTTGGGTGATCCCTTACCATTAACAAAGAGGCTAGCCATCTCTACAGCACAACATACCCTCTAATCTGATATCAAAGCCATGTATCAGCTTAACTACTCATCCGCTGATCGACTAATATTAGTGATTATTGCCATGTACTACCGTCTTTTTTTTTCTGACAAATAAATGCCTTTCCATTCAATAAGTAGACTTGATCAAATATAGATATAGTATAAAGAATTAAAGAATTGACATGTGCATATAAGGAAATATAACTTACTAACTCGTTCTTCAAAACTCCACGCCAAGTATGATGCATAGAGGACATGTGCATTAGCATTTCTTTATCAGTATTAGCCATTCGATCCCACCGAAAGAGCAACTACAAATTAGAGCTAACATGAGTCATGATAAGAAATTTGATAGATATAATATTAATTTACAGACTATTACCTCAAGATCTCTAAAAATTGTATCTATTATATCTGCAGGAAGTTGACAAAATTCTTTTGCCATATTTTACAATGAAGTTTTGATACAATGCCCATGTGACTAACGAACTGGGCTCCTGACTCTCCAATCCCAGTCCCACCGATCACCTTTACATTCCATCGCTGGCCAGACTCCAATCTCCTATCTGTCAAACCTCTGGAGGGGCCCCGACGTCCATGTCCCCGACCCCAAGTCTGTGTAGAAACTGGCCCTGCTTAAACATACAAAACAAAGACATTGATATCAATTATAATCAAAATAATATTAATTAATCAAATTTTTGAAATTAAACTGCATACCTGCTACAGAACCAACCGCCGAGGATGCAGCTGTAGATCCCTCTGAGGCAGAGTGTGTGGGAAAGTCTGCTGCACGGTAGTACGCTGTCTCCGTGGCCTCGAACCACTGTACGAGCCACCGTCTGAAGCCATCTGTTCAAACATATCATATTAAACTTACAAGTCAAATTTGGAAAAATACATATATAACTAAGAGCTTTGGAAGTTGTAATCACCTAAGCATCAATGTATTCATCGACTCTTACGTTAATATTTTCAACAATGTCAACATCAAATACATCTCCTCTCACATGAACATCAATTAAGGTTTCTTGATATGCTTCTTCAAAATCACCTACATCCTTCACTTGTTGGAACTTGCATATTATAATAATCCCGAGGTTGTGCTCTTACAGGAATAATCCCCCTGGTGTTTTATTGTCATTTACATAGAACACCTGTTCCACCTAACTAGCGAGAGCAAATGGTTCATTTGTGTTGAGTTTAAGATGGGTATTGAGACTGACAATTCCATACTTATCAATCTTGAATCCTCTATCCTTTCCATAGACATCCCACCAATCACACTCAAACAATACAACTCGTTTTTGATGAGTAAATATATTTCAAGAATATCATTCAGATTCCATAGTATCCATCACATCCGGATTCAAGTTCTGCACCACAATAACAACAGACAATTGAGTCAATTTTGTCTCATCTACAGTCTTAGTACGAAACCTGAATCCATTTATTACGTAACCCGAATGTGAGTATGCAAGTCTCGAAGGAGTTTGTGATAACACTTCGATGTCATCAGTGCAACGAGGATCATTTGCAGCTTTCAATTCTTCAATATATCTTCGAAACCATTTCAGAAAATCTTCCTGCACCCTGTTTGAGTTTTCAAAAAATTGATCCATACGTTCAATCTATCTCAAAATAAAATATGTGCAAACGAACTTCTTCTTCAGACAGTGTACGAGGTTCAACTTTTCCTGCTAGAAAACGTCCAGAAGAATTAAAAATCGAACAGCTTTCATCTTCACTCTGGACTGAAGGACCATCATAATTCATTTCTTTGCGATTAAAACGAGTGTCAATGTTATCTAATACATGGAACAAATGAACTCTTTCTTCAATAAGATACCCTTCTGCGATTGAACCTTCAGGATGTGCCTTATTAGAACAAATCTTTCAATTTCTTTAAAATCTTTCTATAGATACATCCATCGATATTGTACTGGACCAGCAATTCGTGCTTCATATGCCAAATCTATTACCAAGTGAATCATGATATCAAAAAAAGATGGTGGAAAATCTGTTCCATTTTACATAATGTCACTGCAATGTCTTTTTCCAATTTCAACAGACGTTCAGGCAGAAGAACTTTAGAACATATTTCCTTAAAGTACATACTCAATTCAGTAATTGGATCAATTACGTCTTCATGTGCAATGCCACGGATTGCCAAAGGCAACAAAACTTGCATGTAGATATGATAATCATGGCTTTTCAATCCAGTAAGCTTTCGACCAGTAATATCTACACATCTTGATAGGTTAGATGAATATCCATCTGGGACCTTAATGTTACGCAAGAATTCACACACAGTTGATCTCTCTGCTCTATTTAGTGTGTACAGTGCTGCAGGTAACTTGCTTCCTGATTGAGAGTCTTTTGGCACATGCAATTCTGGTCGTATTCCCCACTCTTCAAGATCCAGTCTAGCTTGACGGTTGTCTTTATTTTTTTCACCATCAAGCAGCATCATGTGCCCACAAATTTTCACAGACATTCTTCTCCGTGTGCATTACGTCTATATTGTGTCTGATAAGTAGACTCGACCAGTATGGCAGCTCTTTATAAAATATACTTTTCTTCTTCCATCCTTGCAAGTCTTTGATATCTTTTTTGAATGTCTTTCCAAATCTAACAAGACTCAGATTCTGCTGTTGCCTCCACAATTCTAATCCCGTCATTTTTTTTGTAGTTAAAATTAGCAGTATTTAGAGAAGAGTAGGGAGATGCCGTCGAAATTTTAAGACAATCATAACACATATAATGGAGAACATCAGATGATCAAAATATCCACAGACTGTCCAATATGACAATTCAAGACTTTTGTTAGGATATATGTCATTCCCATCAAAAGACGGTAAAACATATATCCTAACAAAGTCTTGAACGGGCAAAAAGAAAAAAAAAAGGTCCATACATTCACACACCACATCCCACATTCATATCTATACGTTTGCATCCTGCATAAAATATACGAAGACAATCACATCCTGCAAAAATCACACATTCATATCGATATACTTGCATCTTGCAATTTTTAAATTGCATGGGTCAGACAAAAAAGATGAAAGAATGGACCTTCATGGATTTTGCGTGGCAAAGAGCATAAAAAGCTAATACTTGACACCATACAAGAGAAATGATGTGGAAACAAATTCTAGACTTGAGATGCTGCTGCGGCCAGATATATAAGTAATATTTCAAAATTCTTTTACATGCAGGAGATGCTGCTGCCAGGTATCATGGCTTCAGGGGCAATGATACCTGTCTGCTATCACATGATTGCATCTGGTGAGAAGCATATGCTCTGCATTTCAACGTTATCTGAGACTCGAACTCTGGTCATTTGGAGTTTAAACTGAACGATCATCCCCAGAAATTGAGGAAGGGAACCCCATTTGAGTTTAAAGTTACACTTCAAAGCTAGAGAAAATTAATTAAGAAACAGTTTTCAACTCAAAACAGCCTTTTTAGATAGTAAAGATAAGGCCACATAAATAACCAGAGGTTCAACTTTCATGGCAACTAAAAGTTATCTCAGTTAAAACCAAAGATCATCACATAACTGGTCTCTTTAAGTTTAAACATCTCTGTTTTAAGGGGCCAAAATCTCTTGGGGAAGATTGCTAGCTAACTTTAGCATGCAATGCATACTTTTGTGAAGAAAAATCCCCATCCCCCCTCCCTCCCCCAAACTCTCATGATGGCATTAGATATCCAAGAGAGGGATGATGTTGGTGAAATCCACATAGAAATAGTACTCCTGTTGATATTAATCAATGGTATTAGAATTTAAATGAGCCTGGTTTTTATTATTATTATATACGATTATGTTATATTAATTGGTATCTCAATCTCAACCTCCACCTGCCCTCATTTCAATGCAGTCAACCAAAGATTCATAGATCTCCCTCCAATAAAAAGCTAATACTTGACACCATACAAGAGAAAACTTGACACCATACAAGAGAAATGATGTGGAAACAAAAATCCAAGAGATATGGCTTCAGAGGGGGACAAAAACACTACCTAAATTTCAATTCCACTTTTCTGGTGTTCATATGGTAATAAGATTTTCAATTCCACTTTTGGTGTTCATACTGAAGAACAAAAATGCAGAACAAATTCTAGACTGAGATGCTGCGCTTCCAGGTATAAGTTAATATTCCAAAAATTCTTTTACATGCAAGGAGATGCTGCTGCCAGGTATCATGGCTTCAGGGGCAATGATACCTGTCTGCTATCACATGATTGCATCTGGTGAGAAGCATATGCTCTGCATTTCAACTTAACGTATGAGACTCGAACTCTGGTCATTTGGAGTTTAAACTGAACGATCATCCCCAGAAATTGAGGAAGGGAACCCCATTTTGGAGTTTAAAGTTACACTTCAAGCTAGAGAAATTTAATTAAGAACAGTTTTCAACTCAAAACAGCCTTTTTAGATAGTAAAGATAATGCCACATAAATAACCAGAGGTTCAACTTTCATGGCAACTAAAAGTTATCTCAGTTAAAACCAAAGATCATCACATAACTGGTCTCTTTAGTTTTAACATCTTCTGTTTTAAGGGGCCAAAATCTCTTGGGGAAGATTGCTAGCTACTTTAGCATGCAATGCATACTTTTGTGAATGAACAATCCCCATCCCCCCTCCCTCCCCCAAACTCTCATGATGGCATTAGATATCCAAGAGAGGGATGATGTTGGTGAAATCCACATAGAAATAGTACTCCTGTTGATATTAATCAATGGTATTAGAATTTAAATGAGCCTGGTTTTTATTATTATTATATACGATTATGTTATATCTTAATTGGTATCTCAATCTCACCTCCACCTGCCCTCATTTCAATGCAGTCAAACCAAATGATTCATAGATCTCCCTCCAATAAAAAGCTAATACTTGACACCATACAAGAGAAAACTTGACACCATACAAGAGAAATGATGTGAAACAAAAATCCAAGGAGATATGGCTTCAGAGGGGGACAAAAACACTACCTAAATTTCAATTCCACTTTTCTGGTGTTCATATGGTAATAAGATTTTCAATTCCACTTTTCTGGTGTTCATACTGAAGAACAAAAATGCAGAACAAATTCTAGACTTGAGATGCTGCTGCTTCCAGGTATAATTAATATTTCCAAAATTCTTTTACATGCAAGGAGATGCTGCTGCAGGTATCATGGCTTCAGGGGCAGTGATACCTGTCTGCTATCACATGATTGCATCTGGTGAGATGCATATGCTCTGCATTTCAACATTATGTGATGTTTCCCAGATATCTTCAACTTCCCAAAATGATAAGAGGAAAACAATGTGAGGCTACTGACCTCTCTTTGTAAAACATTCTCTTTTTAATGTCAGGTGGGGTGGTGGGAGAGATGACACGTATTTTGCAAGGATTGGAAAAAATGTTGAATGTAGCAAATATGACAAAACCTGAAGCTACCAAACTGGTGGACAAAAGTGTGTCCAAGACTGACTTCTTGCTGTCTTTGCTGGTTAGAACAAGCAATTTTTCTAATTTTTCCATGTGTTAGATGTGCTTCTGCAGAATATATGCTAATCCGGTTGACATTTGTGAGTGGTAGGATAATCTACTCATGGAGGGGCCACAGTGTACTCATATTCTCTCAGACACGAAAAATGTTTCAGAACAATGGAATGCCACCCCAGCAGTAGGACCTTCATCTCTTTCATCAGAATCAGATAAACTTTTCCCAGCTTTAAAAAAAAAATGCCATGCCGCGCATCATCTTATTCCAAATGTTGATGAGTTGGAGACGATGGCTACTGCTGAACATTTTATGGCAACGGAAGGTAGCATATCTGTTTTACAAACTATTAATTGCTTTCACATATCATGCTTCGATGGCTGTCTTCCGGACCATGGGAGGAGAGAAGGACAACAGACAGAAGGCGAATCGAACGGGAGATCCACGGGAGGGTGCCACTCACCTGATCGGTACAGCAAACACCTTCCAACGTCTGGATCGCAAGAGAGAGACAGGAAGCCGGCCACAGGTGCTTCGATCGAAGTCTGCAGATCGAAGCTTGGAAGATCAAACCGGAGGTGGAGGAGACAGCAAGAGGACCTACAAATCCGTCATCGCAGGCAAGAGGCCGAGAGAGAGAGAGAGAGAGAGAAAGAGGACCTACAGATCAGCTTGGAGCTAGCCGGAGGAGGACGGCCGGTTGCGAGAGGAGGCCGTTGGCGGCGGAGGCAGCGCGGGTGGGGAGATCGCAGGCGCTCGAGCTAGGCGAGATCGCGGGTGGAGAATCGCAGGAGCTCGAGCTAGGGCGAGATCGCAAGAGCTCGATCTAGGGCGATCACGGGTGGGGGGCGAGATCACGGGTGGGGAGAGATCTCTGCCGGTGGGGGTCAACCAAGGTTTGGGAGTTAAAGAAGAAATATATGTCAGCGGCTAGATCGCCGCTGACATACAATAAATTAAATAATAATATATTTTTTATTTTTATTTATTATAATTTCATTACTATTAATATATATCTATTATATATATATTACATATAAAATATGAATATAAATATATATATATATTACATAATAAAATAGGAATATAAATATATTTTTTACAAAATAAATATGAACATAAATAAATATATTCATATTATTATTATTTTATTAATTATTGTCACGGATTATAAAGCGATGACAAATAAAATATTTGTCAACGGCCCGTAAGACGGCCGTTGCCAAATGTTAAATTTCGGAAAAAAAAACTCATTATTTTTATTTTTATTTTTTATGTTATTATTATTTAACAATATGATAAAGCAAACAACAAATATAATATTTGTCACGGTGTTAATGGTGAGCTTTGTCAACAATTTAGGAGTTGTCGACAATACAAAGTAATGTCAACAGCTAAACGTAGCCGTCGACAAATGATATATTTGTCAATGGATTTTCTGACCGCTGACAATGTGTGATACGTCAACAAATAACATTAGCCACTGACATATAATCGTTGATAAATGTTGTCCTTCCTTATAGTGATGATAGTTTCAAGAAAAAATTAAAACCCAAATAATTAATAACGAGTGAATAATGCTTTATATTCCTTCACATTTAGGTTTGCAACAAATGTTGATGTTAAGGATAGGCTCAACGTAATTAGTCTATATAAGAGTGAAAAAAAAACAGAGATAATGGAGTGATGTGACAATTTTTTATATGTTTTGTTCTAAAATTTATCGGCGCAGACCAATCACATAAAGATAGATAACAACTATAATATGAAGTAAGAATATACACCGAGCCCTAAACTCCAATGTTAATACTCCCTCTCATTAGCTGTGCCAATTTGGTCGATGCTCGATTGTATACCAGTGTCACGAATCTATATTACATATATATAACATGAAAAAGATTTTGTGCACATGAAAGTGCACAAAGTACATTTTACATGGTAAATTACCCATGTGACACCATTTTTTGGGTGTCACATGGGTAAATTACCCATGTGCATGATGCCACATGGATAATTTATCCACGTGAAATGCACTTTATGTATTTTCTCAAATGCACGAGTCTTTCTCATATAACATAGTTCAAACACTGCCATTCTAAGAACTCACGTGTCTTTTTAGCCATTCTTCTCTTTACCCTCTTTAAAAAAACTCTACAGAATTTGAAAGAAACAAAAGACCGCACCATCTATTCGATTAAGATTTTTAAATTTCAAAAACTCCTCCACTACCTCCACATTCTAACACCGCCAACCTCCCCATCCAAACCCAACCCATTTTCTTCCTTTCTTCTTTAACCTCCACGCATGAAATCTTAGAATTCCATGCAACTATCTCAACGTGACCTTCTCACGTCTGCAACTCAATCCCTCGCTCGCGCGCGGTGGGGATACTTACTACACTAAGGTAGGCTACCCTCTCTCTCTCCCTCTCCCTCTCCCAGACGGCGATGGTATCATATCCACCGGTCGAACAACATAACTTCAAGGAGTCACTGACGGGCCGCGCCGCCTGCCTCACTGCTAGATACTGAGTCCACCACTAGGTAAAAATGGCAGGTGAGTTTATCTCCGCCGCCTCCAGTAGGGGAGGCCACCACCGTTGCAACCCCGCACAAGCACCGGCACCAGTGCAACCCTCCTCTCTCTCTCTCTCTCTCTCTCTCTCCCGAGTCGGGCGATGGTGATCACCTCTCTGTCGGACACTGGCTCCACCGTAGCAAGGAACAACAGGTGAGGATGGCTCCGCCGCCTCCAGCGGGGTAGTTCACCACCAGTGGAACCCCAACTCACTCTCTCTCTCTCTCTTTCCTCCTTCAAAGATGACGACGGTAACCGCGGCCTCCCACCACCATCGCATCCACTGGTCGACATGATAACTTCAAGGAGTTCTGGCGGGCCGTCGCCGCCTGCCTCTTTTCCAGACACTGAGAACCATCTCCCTGTTCCAACGTTCCGACACCCTCTCTCTCTCTCCCTCTCTCTCTCTCCCTCTCTCCTCACTCTCTCTCCTCTCTCTCTCTCACTCTCTCTCTCTCTCCTCCTCTCTCTCTCTCTCTCTCCTCTCTCTCTCTCTCTCTCTCTCCTCTCTTCTCCTCTCCCCTCACTCATCTCTCTCTCTCTCTCATCTCTCTCTCTCTCCTGACGTAATCGCCTCCACCACCACCACAAAGCAAGCATGGTCGACGCCATCAACTCTACCCCACAACATCATCAACGGCCACATGTGATACATCTGAGAGAGAGAGAATGAGATGACAACAGTGACAGCTCGAAAAAGTTTCATGGAACTCCGGCCCTAGAGAATAGAGATCCTTGGCCTGACGTCGCTCCTCAATGGCTGCACGCCACCATCGGCAACCCTCTGCGCTAGCCAGCTGTGATATGCATTGCGATGATATGCCCTTCAAGAAGAAGCAAAAGGATGATCTCACTCGCACCAAACATGTCTCTCTTTCTTTATCCTCCACAAGACTCTTTTCACATGCTTTATATACATGAAACATCCCCCTTCTTTGGCGGCTGGCGACGGTGACATTAATGCAAAGTTAATTACCATCCATCGTTGTTCATTTCTCTGATATTTCTTTTTGTGGCCGATTAGTTGCTGTTTTTTTTTTGATGCAGAAGTGGTGTGGGCAGGGTGGTGACTTATTAATTATTACTAAACACCCGAAGCTTCTCTTAACCGTAGAACTGTGGAACCTCCCAACCTTTGTTGCCTGATTTTTTTCTCTCTTAACCTCACCACAAAATATTTACGCCCACCTGTGATGAAAGTCTGCTGCAGAGCTAGATAGCTCTTTCTCATATGACAATCTACATCTATTATTAGCGTGATAGAAATTTGATAGTTCTTATTAATAGTCAATTCTATTACATGTTTTTAAATATTATGTTTTCCCACAGTGAGCTGCAACAAAGTGCGCAGAGGTGACGCCGCAGTGCCATCACCACCTCCACCCCCAGTATTTTTGAAGGTAGAGTGCTCTCAACCTAATGTTGTGCATATATACTAACACAGATATACCATGTTACTTAAAATTCTTATTTATTTTTACACGCATAGCTTTCTATATATCTATA